>QODF01000041.1:7555651-7748714 GCA_024372805.1 Oostethus manadensis
AAACAAGATATTACATTACTCGTTATTATACCATCATCATATATCCTAACATATCAATCATTTATTATAGCCAATTCCTCTATTTACCATACAGTATGTATATTTTGTAATTATGCATACAAGAGAAATGTGATTAAAATATATAATGGTTATTACGAGAAGGTGCATGATCTCTTGCAACTGATCCTCCACTTGTCTGAAATACTCTGTTGATTTCATTGTATGAGAAAACAATCCAAAAGAAGACAAAAACATAGTTATATCAGTATGCATATCTTTCATGTATTAATTTATTACCATCATCGCTTTTATATTACTATTATTATTGTTGTATTATACTATAATATGTCATCTTTCACTTGAATGCTAATCCATGTCAATGTCAAATGCAGAGACAAGCAGCTAAAATATTACCACATGTATGGTATTGCCTCAGCAATACAACACAGGAGAACCTGGTGTCATTTTGCAAAAGTGATTACAAATTGTCCCTTCAAGCATTTCTGAGCTAAAAACTTTCTGCTGCATTAAAATGTTTACTTTAGACAACATCCAAAAAATAATAAATATAGGACTGGTGATAAATTCCCCTCAGTCCTTTTAGATGTTCAACAGTTGCCTGAGGCTGTGCAAGTGACTGTGACCTCTTTAAATACTGAAGTCATTCAATAAGAAAAAAAAAACCAACAACAGAAACTGTGGCGGCTGTGAGATGATCGACGACATTAGACTGCAAAGGAAACACAAATTGCTTTGCTTTCTCCGTCTTTGCCTTCAGGCTTCATTGATTTTTCCAAATTTCTACTGCTGTTGCTTGCTAAATATAAGACGTGAACATTGAGGGGAAGCAAGTCAGCTGATAGGTACAGTGATGCAGGGAGAGTTGGAAATGAAATTGATTTGTTCATTTTTCAGCAGCCCAATATGAGGTGTGCATGTCACATTTGAGGCCTTGGGGACATTTGAGTTCAGGTGATTTATGTCAGTTTTTCAAACCAGAAGCATATTTAGCTTGTTCATAAAACTGTATATGATCTTTGAAAGCTGCTACTGCTTTGTCTCTTTGCAGTGATCACTTCTATGGACCTCAAAAGAATGTTTTCAGTGCTCACGCCTAATTTCTACTGATGCTGATGAGTCATGGGAGGACTCGGGTGAACATACGGAATTTCTTTCAAATCGATAAAGGTAGACGTCTGGCCAAACACGTCCTCCTCAGTGAGATGAGCCCCCGTACACAATCAATACAGACGTATAATGGAACATGATGGGGAATATGTGCAAAGCAAGAAGAATAAAGAATAAATAAATAATGTAATTGCATTTATTTCAAATAAATGTCTAACCGCACTGCTGGGGACATCTAGTGGACACAATAGGAGGATTTGTTGAAAGCAGTGGGACACAATCTAAACCTTAGGTATTCCAACTATATTTGTAAAAATAATAATAAATATTAATAATAATCACTTTTATTTGGAAATCTCAGAAAGGTATTCATTTATCTATACATGCAACAATAATTTGAATTACAACATTCAACCACTCACACTACAGAAAACTACAACCACAGAAATAAACAGAACATTAAGGTTTAAGTGTACCGAAAGTTGTGGTTGGTGACTGCAAATGCCCTTTGTTTTCAAAACTTTAAAAACCCTAAACAAACGATCATATCCTTGCTCGTGGTTAAAGAAGGCGTGGTTGCAGATGTGAAGGAGCAACGGCTCTACTCTGAGCTCCTCCCGGATGGCCGAGCTCCTCACCCTATCTTCTTAGGGTGAGTCCAGCCACCCTACGAAGGAAACTCATTTGCGCCGCTTGTATCCGCGATCTCATTCCTTCGGTAATGACCCATAACTCATGACCATAGGTGAGGGTGGGAACATAGATCGATCGGTAAACAGAGAGCTTTGCCTTCCGGCTCAGCTCTCTCTTCACCACGACAGTCCGGTACAGCGACCGCATTATTGCTGACTGTGTCTCACAGCTGGTCTGGGAATGCCATGGTGTCCTGCCCGTGGAGTTGGACGGTGTGACATAAGATGTGACGTAAGAGGTCGCCGGAGACCGGGAAGTCTGGACTTCCCTACTGAAACTGCTGCCGCTTCGACTCGGACCCAGATAAGTGGAGGAAAATGGAATGGTTGCAGATGCAGTTGCAATTGTTTTATTGTTGTAAGCTATTTTTAAAGACTGCCTAATTGTATTACCACCATTAGAAAAGATGTGCACGGCTCTTATTGTGATAGCCAAAAGTGTGGTGTTTGTTGAAAATGTGTTAAGTGCTAAGTGCTAAGTGAGATACCTAACAGGGTCCTTCTTATAGCTGTGGCTGTCGTCCTTATTTCACGCACTAAATCAGTGGGTATCCTGAAACTCTCGGTTACATGACCTAAAACACAACTCATTCAGCCTGAGTGGCACACACAGAGGCGGAACTGAAGTTTCTTTCTTTGGTACTTCCATTTCCCAGGGAGAATGCCATCAATCAGACAATCATAGACTAGTGCACTGGATAACCAGCCCTTTTTTCATCATGCAAGACGCCAGATTCACCACATTTGTGGAGTTTCCCAGTCACAAGTATTTCTCCAATGTTTTACAATGTTGTTTACAGCCACTTATTGCTGATACTGTATCCATTAGCTTCACAACGATTATATGTTAATTTCACGACAGGGGATATGTGATGTTATACTTATCAGTAACGGTTGATATCAGAAATTGGGAGTTGGATTGGAGTTGATTATAAAACGTTGATGATACTTGTATTACATGCATGCTAGCGTGTTTTCCAAAGCATTTTCAGATCAATCCATTGGGTGCACAACAATGGGAAAAATTTCCAATGAAGTATTGCATCAATAAATGTAATGATTTTTCCATTACCACCCATTGTATTCACAGACAAAACAAAACACACAAACTATGACGACAAAATACATTCATTCATTTTCTATACCGCTTATCCTCATTAGGGTCGCGGGTATGCTGGAGCCTATCCCAGCTGGCTTTGGGCGGGGTACACCCTGGACTGGTCGCCAGTCAATCGCAGGGCACATATAAACAAACAAACATTCTCACTCCCATTCATACCTATGGACAATTTAGAGTCGCCAATTAACCTAACATGCATGTTTTTTTTGGAATGTGGGAGGAAACCGGAGCACCCGAAGAAAACTCACGCAAGGACGGGGAGAACGTGCAAACTCCACACAGAGATGGCCAATGGAGATTTGAACCCTGAACCTCCTGACTGTGAGGCCAATGTGCTACCCACCCGTCCACCGTGCGGCCTGACAAAATACATGTAAAAGGAAAAAAAAAATTAAATAATCTTTAACAAATCTTAGGTTCGACTTTCCGTTGACAATCTATGTTTGCATGTTCTCCCCGATTGTCTCCAGGTACTCCGGCATGTTAAATGAATTGGCGACTCTAAATTGTCGATAGGTATGAATGTGAGTGTGAATGTTTTTTCGTCTATATGTGTCCTGCAATTGGCTGGCGACCAGTCCAGGGTGTACAATGTGTCTCGCCCAAAGTCAGCTGGGATAGGCTCCAGCATACCCCCGTAAACCTAGTGAAGATAAGTGGCATAGAAAATGGATGGATGATATTACCAGAATTTAGGATTTCACAGGGCCCTAGACCATGACCCGGATAAGGCTGACAATAAACAACGTAAACTAAACACACATCTACTGATTTACTAACACAACATTTATCATATATAAAAAAATCAATATTTCTCTTACTAGGCAGTTTTGTCTGTAAGGGTGGCTGTGAATGTCTTTTGTGCAACCCGTGTGTCGTATTTACACTTCTTTTATTCTGCAAAGTCACCCTTGTCTCATCCATGCTATAAACACCTTAGCGCGGACGCATCTTTCCTTTTAACTTCTTCGAATGGATCCGCCATAGGGCATGATGACATGTAAAATGGTGACTCACTCACTGGTGACTCTATAAAATCTGTTTTATTTTTTCCCAAATTCTCTTTTTTCAATTTTCTTCTTTACCTTTTACTTGTTTTACCAGCATAGAAAGTGTACTTTTGTGACTGCAAACAAAATGCACACAGTACACAGTGAAGATAGTGAAGCATGGTGGTGCAAGTATCATGATATGGGCATGCTTTTCCTACTATGGTCTATTTATCGCATATCAGGCATCATGGATCAGTTTGCATGTCAAAATACTTCATAGGTCATATTGCCTTATGCTGAAGAGGACATGCCCTTGAAATGGTGTTTCTTTAAGAAAATGGTCCAAACAGCCTAGTAAACAAGCAAAATCGTATGTTATTTTATGGAGTGGCCAGTCCAAACCCCGGACCTTAAGCCAATGGAGAACTTGCAGAGTGACATCAAAAATGCTGTTTCTGAAGCAAAACCAAAAAATGTAAATGAATTGTGGAATTGCCCAATTGCACGCCCTGAAGAGCGTGCATATAATAAATGCTGGGTCTTGTCTGTTTTCAGAGAATCTACTGCACCTACTGGTAACTCCTTTGCCATGTATCAATAAAAATATAACAGTGATTAACCTGGTTAGTCGCATTGCACTGCTGTTATTTTAAAAACTACTGTAAGAGTGTATTGATAAGCCATCATACAATTAAATATCGCAATAGCTTGATATATCAATATTTCTTCACGTTATCTTACACACACAACTAGTTTTGAACCCCCATTTCCATGCAGTTGTTCACCTGCTCCTCACCAAAGTGTAGATGTAGCGCAGGTCCCCCTAGATGATTCTTGTTACGCTTCTTTTGACAGCGGTTATTAGTGCATCTGCTGGTCACAGCAAAGTAGTGCACTCTATCCTTCGTCTACTTCAAGATGAAATTACGCAGCCATAAATTCCACACATGAATCTGAATTCCAGCACTTGCAATAAAGCTTGATACATCATTAAGCTCAATGGCCGCACCCATTAATAATATACCTCAGAGGTGGAACAGGGTAGGAGAAAATACACACAGTGCATAAGACAGACTTCCCAAGCCAAATAGGACAGCGTTGTACGCATGGTTTGAAATAAACAATGTATTATTCATGAATCACAGAGAAACTATGTTTTTTATTTATATAATATCTATATCCCAGAGAGCCAGCTAGCAGGTGTCGAATGGAGAGAGAAGAAAGAGAATGGTAAAGAAGGTTGGAGGGTAGAAAGACAGACCAGGGTAATGTGGAGAGGAAAGAGAATTACAAAATAACACAGGAGGGAGGGCTGCATACAGAGAATAATGTGCAGGTAATGTGTTACCTTGCTACTGCATGACAGAAGTGCAACATCAATCAGCCACCACTAGAGGTCAGCACTCATGCACATATAGTTCAAAGAGCACCCACCGTGGTAGCATCCATAGTTGATGTTACAAAAAGTCTTTTTTATTTAGTAGCGTGCCTTTCAAACGTTCTTGACAAATCCACTAAAGTGATCGAGGTGTCAAGCGGATTTGAGACCGTGCCAAGTGTGTGTCATCATCCCATCATGGGCACGTCTGTACCTCGAACGCTAAAGAATAATGTAAAGTAGATCTTGGCATGCCGCCTAGTGCCCTCACTCAACAACTTACTGCCACAGTAAAAAAAAAAAAAGATCAAAACTTTGATGCACCACACCGTGCTAACTGGAAATGATTGCTATTCTTTGTTAAAAAAATTAAGCTCAACAAAATAAACAAGAACTTAAGTCACATGGGCCACATGATGGCCTAGTGGTTAGCATGTTGGCCACATGGGCAATTGTATGATATCACACAATTATCATTCATTCATTTTCTATACCGCTTATCCTCATTAGGGGTGCAGGGATACGTTGGAGCTTATCCCAGCTCACTTTGGGCAAGACGCGGGATACACCCTGTACTGGTCGCCAGCCAATCGCATATAGGCAAACAACCATTCACACTCACATTCATACCTATGGACAATTTAGAATCTCCAGTTAATCTAAAATGCATTTGAACGGACACTTGACTTCTAACCACAACATAAGCACCAGGCCACCGTGCAGCCTCTATTTATATATATCGACAGTTAAGAGTGGCCCTCTGAGGGCAGCCATAACTGCAATGCGGCAGTCAATGAAAATGATTTTGACACCCTTGATGTAAAAGATGAACTACACCAGTGTGTTTTGCTTCTTTGGGATGCCAACACAGCTGAGCACCAAAGGTGGCGAAGAGAAAATGGATGAGGACATCCACAGAACAAGGAGATAAAACCAAGTGTAATAATAACCACAGAACTGGAAAAGGAAACACAAGTGAAATATAGCATCCATAAATTCATATCAATAATTAAAAAATAAACATAACGCACAGTGAAAGGTCAGCTGAACTAAGTCTTAAGGGGAAAAGACTCATCACACGACATGTCAATGCGTGTAGGTATGTTTTTATTTTTTTCATGAAAAGTCCTGTCCTGCCAAAAAAAAATTGTTACACAAAATGTAAATTTTAAAATTGTTTTTAATGCATTGAAGAGCTATTTTAATAACCAAATTCAAGTCCACAAATTCATTTTTGTAACAAATGTATATTATTTGAAATAAAGGATCGGTTACCGGATTGGATCGGCAAGGCTATAAAAAAAAACGGATTGGATCAGATACCAAAACATGTGGAGGGGACATCCCTGCTGTATATTACATAGTTTAGCTATTTCAACTCTAAATCAGTCAAGGCACATTACATACTAACCACTAGGGGTGTAACGAGACACTCAAAAGTCGTTTAGGTTTGTTTCAGTTTCTTAAAGTGCTCGGTTCGGTTATTTTTTTGATACAAAAAAGGCAGAAAAAAATGACTTCAAGTGCTTTTATTTAAAAAAATGCTAACAATATATATTGAAATAAATTTTTAAGGAAAATAATACAAATTACGGTTGCATTAACAAAAATAAATATATGTCTAAAATTATAAATTAACATTTAAAACTGTAAACTTTGAACACTTAGCAG
Organism: Oostethus manadensis; assembly: GCA_024372805.1. NCBI lineage: Eukaryota > Metazoa > Chordata > Actinopteri > Syngnathiformes > Syngnathidae > Oostethus > Oostethus manadensis. The sequence goes on from QODF01000041.1 coordinate 7,562,633, forward strand.
CAACAGCCTGAATAGGACAAGTGTAACTATTCATATTTTTGGCAAAAAATAAAAACAACTTGCAGTGGTTGCAGTGACAATATCTCCAGCAGTGGAGAGAACCCGCTCACTAGCAACAAAGGTACAGCGTTCCCTCTCCACAATGCGTTTCACCTTTTGCGGACTTGCTATTTTGCGAAATCTTTTGTGCCTTTTTTTTTTTTTTTTCAGGGAGAACCCACATGTTGTGTTCTGCGTCCTGATTGGCTACGGGACTGTAGACTGTTGTCAATCTCCTCCGTGCCTTCCTGTGCAGTACAGAATGTGTTCGATTTACCAAATGTACATAAATGTTCAATCGCTTGTTGTGTGACTCTGAAGTGCTATGTTTGCAAGTTTTATCCCCCACAACACGCACAATGTCGACGAAACGTTCTCCACCTGCATGGCAAAAGAGGGCACTAACCATCGCACAAACAGTTGGACTTCTGGACACGCAGAAGGAAAGCAGAAGTCAGGTAGCTGTGGGGCGCCGTTCCGCGCATTGTTTGGTCATGAAACATTGTTGATTGTCAATGTTACTGCTCAGTTGTGGATTCTGTTGCTGCATAGCTGTTACGTTCACTTGCGTTGCCTTTTGTTTTTTCCTTGCCTTCTCCTGGGCGTGTGCTTTTTGGTTGCAGGAGCTGCCACGGCAACTGGAGGCGGGGCCACGGGACGCACCTGCGCATAATGAGCGGACACCCTTTTTAAGCAGAGGGTTCGCACCAGGGAGATGATGGATTATTCTNACTATTCATATTTTTGGCAAAAAATAAAAACAACTTGCAGTGGTTGCAGTGACAATATCTCCAGCAGTGGAGAGAACCCGCTCACTAGCAACAAAGGTACAGCGTTCCCTCTCCACAATGCGTTTCACCTTTTGCGGACTTGCTATTTTGCGAAATCTTTTGTGCCTTTTTTTTTTTTTTTTCAGGGAGAACCCACATGTTGTGTTCTGCGTCCTGATTGGCTACGGGACTGTAGACTGTTGTCAATCTCCTCCGTGCCTTCCTGTGCAGTACAGAATGTGTTCGATTTACCAAATGTACATAAATGTTCAATCGCTTGTTGTGTGACTCTGAAGTGCTATGTTTGCAAGTTTTATCCCCCACAACACGCACAATGTCGACGAAACGTTCTCCACCTGCATGGCAAAAGAGGGCACTAACCATCGCACAAACAGTTGGACTTCTGGACACGCAGAAGGAAAGCAGAAGTCAGGTAGCTGTGGGGCGCCGTTCCGCGCATTGTTTGGTCATGAAACATTGTTGATTGTCAATGTTACTGCTCAGTTGTGGATTCTGTTGCTGCATAGCTGTTACGTTCACTTGCGTTGCCTTTTGTTTTTTCCTTGCCTTCTCCTGGGCGTGTGCTTTTTGGTTGCAGGAGCTGCCACGGCAACTGGAGGCGGGGCCACGGGACGCACCTGCGCATAATGAGCGGACACCCTTTTTAAGCAGAGGGTTCGCACCAGGGAGATGATGGATTATTCTCTTCCACTCATGTACGGACTTGCATGTTTTCTCTTTTCCAACCCTCCTGTTGTTCCTGCAGTTACAGACTTCAATCCAGCTTCGCTCCAGCGTCTCCCAGACGGCACGTTCCGTGACCCGGTCTACCACGTGGGCTATCCCGAGGCTCGTGTGTGTCCCACTGCCCATGGTGCACTCCCCGTTTCTGTGCGACCGCACCATCGCTTTCTGTGTTTCTTGTTGTCTATATTAAAGACAAAATACACCGCCTCAAACATGCCTCTTCTGTCAGCAACCGAGGGTTCGCTCCTGCAAACGTGTAACAATAGCAACATTTAATAATAATAAAGACATTTGGGTTCTCTCTCTATGCATCCCCGGGGTGGAGCCACCAAGCCGTAAGACAAAACGAGACGCTTGTTTTTTTAATCTACTAAACTTAAAGAGCGTTTAGAGAAGAGATAAATGTGAGAAAATGTTCATGCCTGTGTGAGAAAAGTGTAAAAAGTGTATGGTAAGGGCCTTAAAACATTTATAATAATTGTAAAATAAAGTTGGCTACTTCACGGATTTCACTTGCAGGCTATTTCGGAAAGCTATACCCCGCGATAACTGAGGGAACACTGTAGCGAGCTGAAGCTATTGGTGTTTGCACTAAGGTGGTCTTCTTTCTTGCAGATGTAACATTCGCTGCCAAATGATACCGTTTTAAGTGCACATGTTAGACGTGTTTCCTGCACCAAACCCGATCGCTGTGGAGCAATGTCGAAACACAACCTTGGATTCATCCGCTTGCCTTCGTCAATCCGTAATTGTAACAGAGAAGCCAAAGTGTTCCCAAACAGGAGGCCGTAGTGAGATGGGAAGGTCTTCCAGCTCAGCCTTCTCGCTGGCATTTGCTACGATTGAGCTACTAACGTTCCTCCCAAACACTCAGTAGTGTCCAACACTTAGAGTCCATGTGGAAACTCGGCTAGGACTTTTGTTCTGCGCGGAGCGCTTAGATCACAGAGAAATAGCATCAAATATAACAAACTGTGGGGCGAACTGAACATGCAAAACCAAAACGGTTCAATATATCATGTGAACCTTTACACCCCTACTGACCACACAGCACTGTGAGCTAAAACACGTCAGAGATAATACACTGACCTATTAATCCTCTTGCAATTGCAACATAAAGCCATTATACAGTAAAATGGCAGGAATGCATTTATACTTGTATCTATTTGTGCATGACCTTTGGAGAGATGGTCTCATATTCCCATTGCACATACATGCACGTGGGAGAAGTGTAAACAACCCAAATGAGATCATGTGTGATGTCTTTATGTGTGTGACCTTCTTTGTGAGTGAGCACAGTGGAGGACAAATTAAGCTTCCACAGAAAACACGCTGAGTCAGCTCCTTATCAGAAAGTCTGAAATGATCCATGGAACTGACAAGGTCAAATCAGAATCTATTGCGAGCAGTCATAGACTAACAAGGTAAATATTACAGATCTATAGCACGAAAGCACGGTGTGTGTGTGTGTTAATATGCACAAGTGCAGCTTTGCATCAAGTAAGGAGAGCGTGCGCCGTGAGTGAGGTGCATGCTGCATTTTCAGGTGTATACATTCCAGTGAAATTAAGATGAGTGGAGGAGGAGAGTCTGTCAACTACAAAGCGCAAAAGAGGGAGAGAGAGAGAGAAGCTGTCGTCATGGACACAACCAATCACACGCAGTATGTTGGTCAAATCGACAGCGACGTGCGTTTTCATTTCATCTCTTCTATTGTGCAGGCAAATGTATTGATCTGGTAAACATGCGAGACAAAGCAACACACACACACACACGCACATACACACACACACACACACGGCCCTCTTGCGTTGTTTGCTTGATATTAGCAGACTTATGAACATGACAAACCTCATTACAGTGAGTGTGCACGCTGTGTGGCAGCCATTAGTATTCTGGGGGCACACAGACAAACACACAAACATATTGTAAATATGGTATATTTACATGCATGCACAGAACGGCGGCATGCGATATTGGACAGATAATTAAGCCCACTTGAAGGTGTGTGCGTTTCAATGAAACTACGCTGTCACTTAAGGTTATGTATATCATTAACAGGAGCACAGTGGAAAGTAACTGCATTGAGATCTTAATTAAATGATGCGTGGTTGGCAGGAACTACTTTTCCTTCCACCTGGTTAAGTACATAATGAAAACGGTGGACGATCGTCAACAGAACCATGTGTGAATTATATTTTCATCTTATAGTAGTTCTTCATTATAAATAGTTTACTTAAATGGTTTTATTTTACATACAGTATTTTCTTTTTTATTGTTTGAATCCCCATTTTTATAAGATTTTGTCCCTTTTGTTTTTTTCTGCTGTTATATATATTAGCTTGGCTATTTTGTAACTCCCGCTGCTGCATCAATATACAAAAGCATACAACTTTTTAAAAATTGATCCGATACACAAGGTATCGGACCGGTATCGTTGATACCAGCCTGTATTTTACTCTGTATCGGAAATCGGAAATGAAATCACTAGTTCTTAGCCTGAGAGGTGTAGGCGGACTTTCTCCCTTCACAATTATTATTTTGCGTATAATGTGCACAATTTTGCCATATTAAGAAACTTACATTACCAAGAGTGAACACGTTTTTATGTACTGTTCATACTGTAAACAGTAGTCAAAGATCCTCTACATGCCCGGAGTGCTACACTGTTTTTGTGTACATACTAGAAATATTTTCATCAACCGATACGGATTTCAGCAGCAGCTCTTCCCACAAACTAATGACGTGTGTAACAAACACATCATGCTTCTTCTCCTGAATGCATTTCACAAATAAACACTGTTTGATAACAGTAACAAAAATACTCCAATAGAAAAAGTGTCAAAATGTTGCGTGTGATTCGTGCTGAGGGGTGGTATTAAATTAGAAATAAATTAGAAGTTTGGCACAATGAGCAGTTGCTTTGCAGTCGCTAAAATGCATGTGCAGTGGTACCTCTTTCTCAATCAGTGCTACTATCTAGGTAGAGCCACATTACAGCAAAGAGCAAAACCCAACACTTAACAGTCAATATAATAAAAATAATCCCACACAGGCCTGTCACAATAACACATTTTGCTGGATGAAAATTTTGGTACAAATTGTCAACAATCAATATTATTGACCATTTTTTCATTAATTATATGGTATAATGGGAGTGCATCCTATCAAAAGCAATAAACCTTAATTTCTCAAACATTTTTAACATTGTAATTGAAATGTCAAAGCTTTTAAATAAAATTGCAAATGCAACTGTAATTGCTTTATTAAAGTAAGTTATTTTTATTACTTTTATTTTATTACCACTCTTAGACAGGATGTGCGCTGCTCTTATTTTGAAGGCTGAAAAAGCAAAATTGAATGTGTGTGGAAAATGTGATATGACTGTGGCAGTCCGGGCACAGTGAGAGGGGACTACCAATTGTTGCTATGGAGCCGAAAATGCATCTGACAAAGAGAAATTATCAGCGTACTTCCAAAATGAAACTAACTTCACCAATGTGCGAAGTGAAGCCTCTCGTCATCCAGCCTGTGCGGTGAACACAGAGAAGAGAGAGGAAAACAAACACTCATGCACATGATGTTTTTTTGAACATCCTATTAGTTGATATATTGATTATCGTGACTGGCCTAATCCCACACCACAGACATTCTAAGCTTGTTTCTTTATGGAGTTTGATGAGGTCTCACTCGTGCACCCGTGCTGACAACCAAAACCGGTTATTTCTGCAATGAATTATCAATAACCATTCTATTTATCCTGTTCTTGACTGTCTTTGCAAAGAGAGTCATCCTTTTATTTTTTTTGAATAATTTCCTGTTTTTTTTTTAATTTAGGAGAATAGATGCTCTGATATTTTTACAAACGATTAGTTCATGTATTCTCTAACTGTGAATGTCTTCCCATCTCATGTACAGCCCAGTGTTGCCAGCTTGGCGATTTCGTTGCTAAATCTTAAGTCTTTTCAAACCTTATTTTCTCAAAATGACTAAAGAAAAATGTAAAGACTTTTCCTGAAGTTGTTGGGAACGGGAGATTTGCATTTTTTTTTCGCCAAAATAGTAATTTATTGACGGTCCCTTGAAAAACAGCCAGGGGTTAGAGCGGCACTTCCAGTGCACCATGAGAGCACAGTCCGGGCACGGTGAGAGAGGACTACCCCTGTAGCTACGGAGCCGAATATCCAAACATCCAACTTTACCACGGTGTATTTGCAGACATAAAAGTAAAAGCACATATTGTTCCGAGCTGTCAGTCAACTGCCGCTGCACATGACCTGCCTCTCCTGGAATCACCACCTCGGCGATTAGCATGTCACGGGCTGTGAGCACATAGCTACAGCGCACTTCTTGTTAATGACAGTTTTGTTTTACTGTGCAGTAACTTGTTTCAGACTCGACTCAAAACTTCTTCACCTTCTTTTTTTCTCATGCAGTAACTCACTACTAGCCTACCTCCCCCTCCCTTGCTCACCCAATCAGCAGTCAGAAGACAATCTGGATGCATTTACGGACTCGGCTGTACTGTTGTTCTAACAAAACCAAAAAAGTGCCCATCAATTTTGAGAAATCCGCTGCAAAAATGTTACGTTGCAAAGCTTTGAACTGAGCTCACAGGTCGATGCGATGTCTGTCCAGGACCTGGTTTGGCCCACGGGCTACCAGATGAATATATGCGGTACAGACACACAGAGTGGTGATGTGTGCTGCTTGCTGTCAAAGGCGGGCAGTAGCACAGGTCATGACGTGTTACACAGTGTGGAGTGGACATCCACAGCTATAAATAGCCCTGAGAGGAATCAGATTTGGAAAACCGGAGGGGGGAACTGATGAGATCTCACATAGCCATATGTGTTAGCTCTACTCACACACACACACACACATGCACACACACCCTCACACACTCAGAGACAAGACAATTGGATCTGAGGAAATGGAGACAGCGCGAGAGTGACACCCTGCAGACAGACAAGCAGACAGAAGCGGTGGGGGGCAGCCGGGGAGAGAACAGGCTCACTGAGATGAAGGTGTGAAGTGACTGACGTGGAAGTCGCTGACAGGAAGATGGGTGTAGAGCAGCCACGTAAGGAGAATATACAGAAAGCATATAAAGCTCTCCTGTATGACGAATGAGTGATGTAGTGTATCACCAGTCTGTAGTGTGCTTTCAGGCACACAATGTTGATCGAACGTGGAATAAACATTTATGTCAATCTGTAAAGATATAGGCATATTAAAAGGTACAAGAGTATGTAGAGTTTGTAGGGTTTTCATTTGTCACCTACCACATGGGCAAAATTGGCTAATATTGTATTTCATTAATAAATGCAAGGATGCTTTATTTTAACTATTTATTCACTAACCCCAAAAGCAGACTCTTTATACTGGTAAGAATAAGTCTGAAAGTGTAAAAAAAAAACAAACTGAATTTTTGTTTCTTTGAAAATTTGCCAAAAATCAAAATACTTTTAGACTGTCAGTTCACAAGCACATACAATATAAGATCTTACATTTGCATGACACTGACAGATAGCATTTGTCAATCAAAATGTTTTCACACAAGTCAATAACGGCGTGACGTTTTCTTGCAATTATGGATAAACGTTTCTAGGCTTCCATTGCACGTTTATTTCCAACATTGGATTTCACTTCACCACTTAGTATGTACGGCGCCTTCTTGCCATGTCTACAAAAATCAGGTTGTGTTTTCATACATTACATACTTTGCTTGGAAAACACAGCATCCTGTTTGGTGCTTTATAGATGAGACCCCTGGTCCCTTTTGGACCGTTTTATTAGCGCAATTAGTGGCTGAAAAGTGTCACAATGCAAGGTTTCTGGACTCTGCTTATCAACCCCCACAGGGCGTACAGAACTATAGAAGTGGAAGTTCATTTTCATGTATGCAACTCTCATATTTAGAGGCACATTTTTTTCCATAAAATGTTTGGTCTAATTCCAAATTTTACAACCTCAGGGGTGTTTAAGTTATTTATGTTGCAAGTCCTTTTTTGCAAAATCCTCACTAATTGCTTGCTCTGATCCATATTTTGTTGTTCACTTTGCATACAAAACAAAGAGCCACTTTAATCCACTGCATTCAAGTTCAAACATTAATAACAACACAATGTTTGCCTTAAACTTGTATTAAAGTAAAACAACAAACAGAATATGCAGATGATTCACTGAAGAACACATCAAAGAAGTCTGATAACCAAAAGTGTGGCTCAGTCAGTGTTTAATGTGGGAGAAAAGACTTTGGATATCTCCTTCCCGTCTGCTTTGTGCCATGAACTCCGCTCAACTTCCTAGCAAGTACAACACACACACATACACGCACACACACACGTCAACTTGACTGACAGCCGTCAAAGAGAAGCGGAGCAAAGAGAAGACAGACGAGCACCACTTGAGAAAATGACAAGCTTTACGGTAATGGAGAAAAGAGCAGCAGTGTCAAGCAACACAAGTGATGATGACTCTCTGCGGGCTGAGATGTATTTATTTCAAACAAGTCATGCACACTTTTATTTGATCACATCCGGACTACTGCAACGCACTCTCTCGCTTACAGTCCAGTCCGTCCAGAACTCTGCGGCACAGCTTTTATCAGCAACCAACAAAGTAGCACATCGCCCCGATTCTCGTGTCGCTGCACTGCCTGCTTGTTCGTTTAAGAATTTATTTTCAATTGTATTGTTTGTTTTTAAGACTGGCCCCTCCATACATTCCGGACCTCATCCAAATGTATGCTCATGCGCGCACAATGAGCTCCGAAGGCCAGCTCTATTCAGAACTAGTGGTGCCTAAGACAAGACTTGAGACCAGAGGAGCTCGAGCCTTTTCTGTAGTCGGCCGCAAGCTGTGGAACACAAGCTGTGCCGCCCCGCCCCCTCATGTAACAACGGCCCCCGCAGTTGAATGTGTGTTCTTTTTAGTTTTATTTTAGGGTTTCTGTTTTATATATCAAGATAAACGTTATTATCTCCGAGGGACAATTTGTTTTACAGCCAGCAGTATCACACGGACAAAAACCCAGCATTGGCTTGGATAGTTATTTAACCACCTTGTTCATTTTAACAGTGTGCCAAGAGATGGTGCTAAACGTCTTCATCCTGAGCGAGTCAGAGCATTTCTTTTGGTCACACACGCCTGTGAACCCGAGACATGCCGTTGCAAAATCAACAGAGGAAGGGTTATGATGATAATTTGAAGATGATGGTGATCAAGGGAGCAGAGTCATCAGCAGCTAAAAATAGGATTCCTTTCTCATGTAATGTAAAAGTTGTTGGGGGGGAGTTGATTTTGTGTTAAAAATATTCTTATAAACACAGCTCTTATTAGTCTTACATCCAGAGTTGTCTTATACAGGGTGATTGAAAAAGAACTCCCTATTTTAATTGTAATTTATTTCTGAACTATAATTCTTACAAGAAAATGAACATGAGAAGAAAGTGTATTGCATGGAGTTTTATTCAAAATTTGATATGGGCGCCAGCATTCGCCACCAGTTTCTTAAGCTGACTGGGAACCACATTAACTGATTTCACAAGGAGCTCCTGTTGGATGGAGGACATAACTTCTCGTATTCGCCCTTCGAGTTCTTCCAAAGTCCTTGGTTTGGTAGAATAGACTTGCTCCTTTAACCAAACCAAAGCATAAAGTCGCAGGGTGTTAAGGCAGGAATTCTGGCTGGGCATGGTGACCCATCCACCTAACAGGGAAGTGGGCATTTAACCATTCACAGACAACAATAGCAAAATGTGGAGGAGCGCCATCTTGCATGAAAATCAAACCTTCAATATTCTCCCAAGTACTGATACCTGGCCGGCCAGATTTCATCTCTCAGCATGGTGGGGCACCTTTCAGCATTCATGGTATCGCAAAGCATGAAGGGACAAATAATCCTGTCCGAAGTCATTCCACACCATGCCTTGGCCCGATTCAGCATCTTTTCAGAGGTAAAACGAGGATCTTCTCCAACCCGGTAGTGGCAATTGTGACGGAAAATAAGAAAATAGTTTTAATTCCTATACATCATGGAACAAAAAAGTATTTTAAAATAGGGAGTTACTTTTCAATCACCCTGTATTTGGGTCCACACAGTAATTCTTCAAATGATAAATGGCCCTGTCTAAACTCTTTTGTACAGACATGCCTTTCATTTTATATTTTCATTTATTTCATATATTTCTATCACTGAGGCATTCTGATGGTTTCCATATTTTATACCAGATATTAATACAAGGTAGTGTAATGCATACATAAATACACAAAAAGGCAATCAATGCCCGTAGAATTTGTTTTGTCTGTTTTTGTCTGAAATGATGGATATAGCCATCCATTTCTTTCGATACACTACAGCAGGGGTGCCCATACTTTTCCACCGAGGTCCGCATACTGACAAATTAAAGGATGCAGCAGTCACTTGATGTTGTTTCATATTTTGTAAACCAAACCATCTGGACATGCTAAGAAGTAAGAAGTACTGTAGTAAGACTAACTTGCTATCTCTGTCTCTCATCAAAGCGAGGTCAACAGAACACTCTCAAGGTCATCACAGCGGAAGGACTTTTCTCCTCACGCTCGGACGGCTTAGTGGATCTGACAAGCACAGTCCCGGTTGGGGAGCGACAGACTTTTAGTGGCTCTGACTTTTAAGATCCCTGGTGTATTGACATGATGTGCATACTGCGCTTTGTTGGCCATTCTCTGTTGAGGGCAGAAAAAAGAAGAATGACTAAGGCGGGGCATAAATATGATGTTGGTGCTAAGAGAAGAAGAACCTGAAGTATGTGGACTCGCATTCAAAGCAATAAGACGCCAGTGGTGTCCCAGTACTTTTGAACGCTACCAGATAGGCTGATACCAAATGATACAAATGATTACATCAATGTTTATTGTCTAATAACAGTGGTTAGAATGATAACATGATAAAATGTTACTAAAAGGTGCCTATATGACAGTTTGATTATTTGTATGTCCATTTTTTCCAACAAAAGGTTCTAAATCAGAAGTCGACCCCAAAAGTATGTGGATCCCAATGTGGAAAGAAATATTTATATTAATATCATTATGTTATATATAATAATATAAATGTTATATTTAGGATTTTATCTCTTTTCCACAAGGTCATATATGACACAGGGAACTAATTTCATAGACCAGGCTTATTTTAGGCGCATTTTCCAATTTCAGGCCACACGCATCCTGTCGTGAGTACAGGATGCGTCCCTCCTACCGGCGGAAGTGGCAAAGGGGGAGGAGAGAAGGTGTGACTGGGTTTAACACAGCCGGGTCAAATCTTCACCAATCAAATGAGCTCCTCTCCTCACCTTTAAACGCGCCGCTGGCGAAGTGCATTGCAAGTTTCGTTGAATATGGATGAAGACAGCGAAAGACGGCCAAATTTCTCCCAGACGGAAAGTGATGTTTTGGCCCGGGAGGTCCAAGCTCACAGTGGCCGAATATATGGTCACGCGAGCAGACCTCCACGGGTTGATGATGCAAAAGAGACCAGGGAGGAAATTACAGGTATCATAAATCAGGTTTGCCCTGACGTACACAACTAGTAATTTCAAAACACACAATAGAAGATCCTTGGAATTATCTCTGCAGGATTGGGCTACATACACCCAAATCTTAAGTGGTCCTGAAGTAAAAGTATTTTGAAGTCCAGCCCCTTCAAACTTCTTAGTGATCATGAGGAGCTGCATTTGCTAGTGTCACTTTGCCAGCATGAAATTGCTGATGTATATAAATAAATATGTAAAAGTATAAACAATGTATAATGTATAAACAAGTAAAACAATATGGCTTACCTATGACACACTTAAGTAAAGAATAATGTGTGCACATTGTGTGAAGGCCTTGAGGCTCTTTTGGCAGCTAAAGTTAACTTCGATTTATTCACTGGTGGCTGCTCACTATAGTTAGCAGGGAATTTATCTAGCCGCCAGAGCAACTTGTCAACGCCACACAGGAAATACACTTCCATTGGGTTAGCTAGTTAGCCTTTAATGACGCCAAAGGGGGCTTTACTGATTAGAAAATTAATTATTTATCCAAATACTGACAAAAAATTTCCCCTTAAAACTGAAAAATTGTAAAAGGGTCATTAAGGTGTAAAATAAAAGTGCTGACATCCAGATCAGGACTACGTGTCTTAAGGTGTGTAGCGTTGTGCGTGTGCGTGTGTGTCTCAAAGAAAAGATTAATAACCTGTCAGAGTGTTCATGATGTCAGTTTGATGACTGACTGGCTGAGTGAGGTGATTATCCACAACATTGCTCTCATTGAACTTATTTGCATATTCTATTCATCCACACTCAAGCTTTATTATCTGAACTTAAAGCCCTTAATGTTTATTAGGACCAGTCGATCACAGGGAACATACAGACAAACAACCATTGACACTCATATTCATATCTATGGACAGTTTGGAGTCACCAATTAACCTTCTTCTTTTCCTTTCGGCTTATCCCTTCAGGGGTCGCCACAGCGAATCAATTGCCTCCATCTAACCCTGTCTTCTGTATCCTCTTCTCTTGCGCCAACTACCTTCATGTCCTCTTTCACTACATCCATAAAACTCCTCTCTGGTCTTCCTGTAGGCCTCCTGCCTGGCATTTTAAAACTCAGCATCTTTCTGCCAATATATTCACTATCTCTCCTCTGGACATGTCCGAATAATCTCAGTCTGGCCTCTCTGACTTTATCTCCAAAACCTCTAACATGTGCTGTCCCTCTGATGTGCTCATTCCTGATCCTATTCATCCTGGTCACACCCAAAGAGAACTTCAGCATCTTCATCTCTGCTACCTCTCCAACTTTGCCGCCTGTCTTTTCCTCAGCGGCACCGTCTTTAAACCAAACAGCATCCCTGGTCTCACCACAGTTTTGTACACCTTTCCTTTCATTTTATCTGAAACTCTTCTATCTCACATCACACCTGACACTTTTCCCCACCCATTCCAGCCTGCCTGCACACGCTTCTCCATCTCTTTTCCACACTCTCCATTGCTCTGGACTGTTGACCCTAAGTACTTAAAATGACCAATAAACCTAATAAGAACATGCAAACTCCACACAAAGATGCCTAATGGAGATTCAAACCGTTTTATCTTATCATTATTTCTATTAGGTTTCAGTACCATGGACAGAGTATCATACATTTCCACAAAGCATTTTAGACCTGTTTGAAGAATAAAGGACTCATCGCAGCCTATGTACTGCAACGACAGTCCACACCTCTTCGGAGGGGATTTGCGGTCACCTCTTGAGGGGGGCGGGGACGGGCCGCCCCCTCTCTGGGGAGATGGCTGGGGGGCTGGGCCCGGGCGTCTCCATAGTTGGACCCTCGGTTTTGGAGGGAGTGTGGTTTGGGATGCATGGCTGTGTTCACCACTAACATCTCCTCATTCTCTATGTTTCACTCTGATGCAGTCATTCTGTCACTGCAGAGTAATGTGAACTGCTGCGGTTGTGTAGATTTGTTGCAGGTGTCATCTGGATTGTCATTGTTCATGAGGTTCTCATTTTCTCTTTTTTTTTTTTTCTTTTTGTCCATTTTGCTCTGTAACTGCTCTGGTTGTTGTTGATATTGTGGTTATCAATGTTGTTATTGTTTATAATATTGTTGAAATATTTTTGAGGTTCTTCTGCACCCTTTCTTATACCCCCACCACCACCACCACACCCCACCCCTTTTCATGTCAGGTCCGGCTCAACAAAATCCATAATAAACACAGTCAAATGTCAAGAGAGCCTCATTTAGATTATGAAGTTTCTCTTGGCAAAGCAATTTTGCTCAGCACTTAGAGGCGGCTTGACTCCCATTCATCTGTTATGATCCTGGACAACACACACACACACACACACACAAAAAAAGAATAAAGGAAAGAATAAAAACTCAATATGTCTTTTCTTTCTTCCACATTGCCAGTGTCTGTGAAAACTGAGAGGTCTTAATGATACATAATGGGGTTTTATGTTTTCAAGACAAGAGAGAAGTCTTCAATCCAATTAGGGCTGATATCTCCACTGCGTAAAATATTCCACTGCAGCTCTCCAACTACTGACACAGCAGCAAAACAATCTCAGCGAAAACGACAGACGCCTTCATCCACTCTGTCATCATGGCCGCTGTCAGCAAAACACACACTTTTTTTTTCCGTGAAGAGGGTGATGACTCTGCATAGGATGAGCCAATATGTTACTACATTAGAAACAAAAGACTCTTCATTAGGTGTCCTCGCACTAATGAATAATAAGACCCACTACAAGATATTGAATGTACTGTATTAATGACAAAGACTGTGTATTATGAAAAACAAGAATTTGGACATCCATATATTATGTGTGATGGAAATTTACATTGATGCATCTTGTAAAAAAAAGATGTTCCTAATTATTTTCTTTTTACTACTCATAGATAAATAATCCAATATAAAATAAGCCAACTACACATGCAAGGTGGTGGATGACCACAATGTATTCCACTGGACATCCGCCAATTGTTTAACATACTGTACATACCAGTAAGAATAGAATAAAATACAATTGAATAAAATAGAATAGAATAGAACGCCTTTATTGTCATTATACAATGTGTATTGTACAACTGTACAATGAGATTTAAAGCCTCCCTTCAAGGTGCACACAGCGCAAGTATAAAGTATAAATAATGTACTAATAAAAACTACAAACTACTATGCTAGGCACATATTCACACCCACTGAGTGTAGAGCCAGACAAAAGTGAGACCAGTGACAAGTAGCATAACAGGTGGTGGAGGTAGTGCAAAAGCAAAGTTGTGCAAAGGGCAGTTTTCAGTACAAATAACAGGTCAGTATGGTGACAGCATTGGGAAAGAAGCTGTAAAGAAGTAGTTAGAGTAAGCTGCATGGATTGCTTTTGTACTCAAAGCAGTTGATTTTACACCTTTTGATTTCTCATGCCTGAGAGTTTCTCACTTTTTCATTATCTTTGTGTCAAAAATGTTCAGCTTTTTGTTTGTTTGTTGAGAAATTGATGTGTAAACGTGTCAGAAATGAGTCAACATTGAAAAAGGGAACACGTTTTTTGGACCATTTTTGCAATAAAGTCTGTAATGAAAAGAAATGTGAACATAAAACATTCAGCAATAATATACAGTAATCCTTCGACACATCGCCCTTCAAATTTAGCGGCTTCATTCTATCACAATTTTTTCTAAAAATATATGAATCAATAAACAGGGATGTCAAACATTGGCTTTTTTGCCGATATCCAATATGCTGATATTGTCTTACCCTCAATTTCCAAGACCAATATCTACCGATACCGATATGTGCTTTTTTTCCACTTTATTTATATTGACTGCTTTTGGCCAGGGATGCCGTATCACGGGGAAAAATCAAGACAATTCCAATGTCCCTTAATGTAATATTCAGTCAGACACACAAGCACCAAACTTGATCTGGATTGCTCTGGACTGTTGACCCTAAGTAGTAAAAATTACCAATTAACCTAACATGCATGTTTTTGGAATGTGGGAAGAAACCGGAGTACTCAGAAAAAACCCACACACACACACGGAGAACATGCAAACTCCACACAGAGATGTCCAACGGAGAGTCTAACCCAGATCTCCTGACTGTGAGGCCAACATGTTAACCACTCAGCCACTGTGCCGCCATGAATGGAACATTGCCCAGCCAGAAGCAACAACAACCCAGACCCAGGTTCATTCTGAATAAATGACTCATTGACAGCATTTAAGGTTCTTCGACTACCTTGGTCCCCAAAGTGGGGCACTGGGGTACATGAGTACATTAAAGACAATTAGTGCCTAATGCTCTCAATTACAAGTGTGCCTAAACGCCTCACGCCGCCAGAGACAGCAGCACACTATGTTGTTGATAGCTGTGTAAGTAAGTTTGGAAATTATTTTGAGCATTAGAATTGTTTAATTTTAAAGATTTCATTTATATTGGTGTTCCAGTCACCACACGGTGCAGCGGTGAAAACCTGTAACTGTGAATGGGGATGTGAATTAGGCTTTGTCGTTGGTTGCATGTATTTTTGTTATTCAGCTTTATCTACTCTGCTTTATCCTGATTCTTAAACTTTCCCCTTGGACAAAAAAGTGATGCTCTGGACTGTAAAAAGTTTAGGAAACAATGTTCTATAAGAATCTACACTATGACAAAACGGGAAAGTGTTGCAACACACCTGCATCTTTGTGAGTGTGGCATGCATGCTAACAGCTCATCCATTTAGTCAAGCTGTCTCCTCTTTTCAGGCGTTCTTTGACCCTCTCGTGCGGAAGAGGATGGCAGAAAGCAGTGTGTCTACCACATTTGAAGCCAAAAGCAGCAAATCGTGCATTCGTGCTCATTCATTTCACTTATCTCTTCCGCTGACAGATGATTGTAAAATGTTTTTCCTCCTCACGTTTCTCTCTTTTCTCCTCCATTAACACTCTTCCACCCCCGAACTCAAGCTGCTACTAATAGCAGGTTATTTTTAGACACTTGCGAGATGTGTGTGTGTGTGTGTGTGTACACAGATGATGGATGAAAGGTGAGGTTTTTACACCTTTCTGGTAAAAGGGAGAAGCGTTAAGGGAAGGTTGAAGGGCAGGTGAGGAAGGAGTTGCACGGCAGGAGTTGCGCTTGAAGGAAAGGTGACACAGGACGCACTGAGCCAGAGGAAAGGTTGCTAGCAAAAAATCTCCACAACACCAACAAACTAAACCCTAGAAGCAGCTGGAGATCAACCTGATGCTTTCCCTCAGGGTAGATACAGCAGCCTATGTACTGCGATGACAGATGTTTACCTTAGCAGATGGCTACTACACTTTTAAAAGCATAAAGTCATACAAGCACACAAGCAATATGTTTATGCTGCTGTTTTATGGACCTACTACAAAAAACACCAGTCATATATGATCCTGCATATGACCGTAACAAACACTGTTTTTAGGGGCCTGCTGCGACACACTATCAAAGATCTGCTCTATGACAGGAACATTCTGCTGTTTTAAAGATTTTTTCCAAAAGCAGAAATGAAACCTCAGTAAATCTCAAAAATGGGTTTTCAGTGGGTTTAGCAAAAACAAAAAAAAAAGTGCTACTCGCTTGCAACACCACCGCAAGTTGCATCCCATGTTGAAGGACCACTTTATCAAGTTTGAGCGGGAAGGAAAGGACATGGAGTGGGAACCTAACGTGCTGGAGAAGAGGGCACCAGAAAGAGCATTCACCGCCATACAGTGTACTGACAACTTTTACAGGCACATTTTGCTTAAATAGTTTTTCAGTTTATGGATCAAAATCCCAAAAATGTCATTCTGAAATGATCACTAACCGCTTTTGTGTTGGCGCACCATGTTGTCTTCCACTGTCTGTGTTTCAAAGAAAATCCAAAACATTCATTTATTTTCTATGCGGCTTATCCTCATTAGGGCCGCGGGTATGCTGGAGCCTATCCCAGCTTGCTTTGGGCGAGAGGCAGGGTACACCCTGGACTGGTCACCAGTCAATCGCAGGGCACAAATAGACATACAAACATTCACACTCACATTTATACCTAAGGACAATTTAAAGTCTCCAATTAACCTAACATGCATGTTTGTGGAATGTGGGAGGAAACCGGAGTACCCAGAGAAAACTCACGCACACACGGGGAGAACATGCACACTCCACACAGAGATGCTCAACAGAGATTCAAACCCTGAACCTCCTCACTGTGAGGCCAATGTGCTATCCACTCGAACACCGTGCGGTCTATGTATTTTTAATTAAATTAATTTAATATTAATTAAATTAATTAAATTAAATATTAATTTAATATTATTTAAATTAATTTAATATTAAAAGGTTATTTACGCTGCACGGGGGTTTAGTGGTTAGCATGTTGGCCACACAGTCAGGAGATCTGGGTTCGAACCTCCGTTGGGCATCTCTGTGTGGAGTTTGCATGTTCTCCCCGTGTGTGCGTGAGTTTTCTCTGGGTACTCCGGTTTCCTCCTACACTCCAAAAACATGCATGTTAGGTTAATTGGCGACTCTAAATTGTCTTTCGGCCAAAGTCTGCTGGGATAGGCTCCAGCATCCCTGCGACCCTAATGAGGATAAGCGGTATAGAAAATGAATGAATGAATGAATGAATGAATGCATGTTAGGTTAATTGGCGACTCTGGATGTCTGCCCTGCAATTGGCTGCAGATCAGTCCAGGGTGTACCCTGCGTCCCGCCCAAAGTCAGCTGGGATAGGCTTCAGCATACCCGCATAATGAGGATAAGTGGTATAAAAAATAGATGGATGGAAATTATATTGTATTTTTTGGGGAACACAGAGAGTGGAAAATAACATAATGCGCCATCACACCACTACAGGGTAGCATGTTATCATTAGTGGTTTAAAAGCACAGACCGAACAAAAATTGTGGATATTTTTTGATTTAGAAATTTGATTTAGAAATTACATTGAATAGAAGTTGTCTTGGGTGCCGAATAAGATGATTGGTGTTTATGGCTGTCAGTCATGGTTCTCTCGTACACACGCACACATGCACGCACATACACACAAGCAGTCCCATAGATGTGATATTAATTTTAATGTAGGGACACTCCAATCTATCGGCCACCCATTATTATCGAACAACTGATAACTGTCTTTCAAAAACGATTTGCATACGGCGGCAAACCCTAGGTGTGTGTTGTGTCACATAAGTTTGCCAACACTTGTATTGAGCCGCCAAGGGATGCACTTTCTCCCGAACTTTGTCCCGTATAGAACCAAGACTAGTCTCTAGAACAGGGGCCCAAACTTGCAGGCCGCGGGCCATTTGCGGGGTGCGAGAAGATGTTTTGTGGCCCCCACCTTTATATGTAAATTTACTGTTAATGCGGTCCACACGAGGAAGTGAAGACAAGGCAAGAATATATTTATGCAAAGAGTAAGAATAGTTATCAGAAAAAACTCTCAACGGAATTGCGGGATGTCAACACTCAACATGACCGTCTCACTTAGGGTGTCAAAACAGACATCTGTAAGACAATACCACAAAGGACACTGGGAAGCAGGAAGTGGTCCCAGCAACGCTACAAAATGAATGTGCCTGGCTAGGTAAGCATGGACATTCATCCCAGTTCGCTGTTCACATCCAAAAAAGTGTTTTAAGTTGCTGCCCAGCGTGACATTGTACGACGTTTATAGGTTATCTCTGAAGCACTTGGATGGCATGACAGTAGATGGGGGTTGCGGCGCGCGGCGCACGGCACGTACCATCTGGTTGTGGTGTGCCCTCGCGTGGACCTTGTCTGATTCACAGTAAAGATTGCATTGATTGAGTCCTTGCGTCTTTTTTTTAATCTAGGGGTGTGTGAGTGGGCCAATTATAGTGCTGCACTGTTCTCCATGCATCGACTTAACACGACACGCCAAGTGAATTCAAATACTGCATATTCCACAGCCCCAAACATGTCTTTTTCTAAATAAATGTGGCTCAGCTATGTGACAGGAAGCGCTGCCAGGTCCTAGGAGTAAAAAGTAAGCAAAAGAAGCCATTTTCAGAAAAACTTATTGACTGAGGTTAAACGTTGAAGAACTGTAAAATTTAACTGAAAACTGAACTGTATAACTGATTTAAATAGCTACTAGTTCATAATTTGTTTATGTATGTTGATTAATTGATTGTTTTTTTCGTAGTTTTGTAGTGAAAACAGTTAACAGTACAGTATGTTCAATACAAATTGACTACTAAAGAAGGGATGTACCCAAGGAAAGTTGTAAACTTGTTTGCACCAGGGTCCTTGTTCATTTTATTTTGTTTGTTTATTTATTTGTTGATTGATTGATTGAGAATTTTATCAGTAGTTTTGTACACACAAACTTGTTTACACAAGCGTCCTTGTCTATCTAATTTTGTGTTAAAAATACACATTTTAAAAGCTTGGATTAAAAAAAATAATTAAATTGTGCGTGTGCCAGACTCCGCCCGATGCGGCCCCAAGGTAAATTGAGTTTAAGACCCCTGCTCTAGCACCTCAATGCTTCAGCTACACCAACCAATACCTGCGTGTTATCTAGCTTCTCGTCTTCAAACCACAAATGAGACTTTTTACCACAGTGGGGCACGTACTAATTCTCCCAGTTGTCACTGAACAATTTTGCTCTTTTTTTGTCATTATACCAATTATGTCTTGTCCTCATAACGCTATTTGTGTGGGGTTGTTTAATGAACATAAACACACAGTGTGCCCAGCCATATAATGGTGATACTTGCCAGGTGATTTTGAGTAGCTCACTAAGGGTCAAAGTATATTTGCTTCAACTCTTAGTAGTTTTTTTTACTATAAGTGTTTAATTTCACACAGAAGTCCAGCAGCAACACACCAGATGGGTTCAGATCTGTGAGGCCGACAGGTTGTCCATAACAAACATGTTGGAACATAAGGATGCCCATAAGTGCACACGCAGCTTCGGCGGTGGTCGAGGCAAAAATCCTGGTGTGGGAGGAGTTCGGTGAGGTTATGGAGCACGACTTTCGGTCGGCCTCAAAGAGGTTCTGGCAAACCGTCCGACACCTCAGAAATGGGAAGCGGTCCCCAATTCACTCTGTTTACAGTGCAGGCGGGGGCTTGATAACCTCGACTAAGGATACAGTCGATAGGTGGAAGGAATACTTTGAGGCCCATCTTAATCCCACTGACATACCAGACAGGTCTATCACCGTGGCTGAGGTATCTGGGGTAGGTAAAACACTCCCCAATGGCCAGGCTCCGGGGGTGGACGAGTTTCGCCTTGAATTCTCCAAGGCTCTGAATGTTGGAGGACTGTTTTGGTTGAAACGCCTATTCAACATCGCATGGAAGTCGGGAACAGTACCTCTGGTCTGGCAGACCGGGGTGGTGGTCCCCTTTTTTAAAAAGGGTTACCAGAGGATGTGTTCCAACTATATGGGGGTTCATCCCGGTCACGGAACACTGGACCAGCTCGACACCCTTGCAAGGGTACTGAAGGGTATGTGGATAGTTTGTCCAACCGGTCTACATGTGCTTTGTAAACTTGGAAAAGGCATTCGACCGTGTCCCTCGTGGTGTCCTGTGGGGGGCGCCAAGGCTGCCCTTTGTCACCAATTCTGTTCATAAACTTCATGGACAGAATTTCTAGTCCAGTCCTTAGAATCTCGTCTCTACTATTTGCAGACGATGTGGTCCTGATGGCCTCTTCAGCTGTGACCTTCAGCGTTTACTGGAGCAGTTTACTGGAGTGTGAAGCTTCTGGGATGAGACTCCACATCTCCAAATCCGAGGTCATGGTTCCCAGTTGGAAGCGGGTGGATTGTACCCACCGGGTTAGGAGTGAGGTCTTGCCCCAGGTGGAGGAGTTCAAGTATCTCAGGGTCTTGTTCACGAGTGAAGGACGGTTGGAGCGCAAGGATGACAGACGGATCGGTAAAGCGTCTGCAGCGGTTGCTGTACCGGACTGTCGTGGTGAAGAGAGAGCTGAGCTGGAAGGCAAAGCTCTCTGTTTACCGATTGATCTACGTTACTACCCTCACCTATGGTCATGACCGAAAGAATGAGATCGCGGATACAAGCGGCGGAAATTAGTGTACTCCGTAGGGTGGCTGGACTCATCCTAAGAGATAGGGTGAGGAGCTCGGTCATCCGGGAGGAGCTCAGAGTAGAGCCGCTGCTTCTTCACATCGAGAGGAGCCAGTTGAGGTGGCTCAGGCATCTCGTTCGGATGCCTCCCGTGCGCCTCCCTGGTGAGGTGTTTCAGGCATGCCCAGCCGGGAGAAGGCCCCGGGGAAGACCTTGGACAGTCTGGAGGGACTATGTCTCACAGCTGGCCTGGGAATGCCTTAGTGTCCCCTGGGTGGAGCTGGGAGAGGTCACCAGAGACCAGGAAGTCTGGACTTCCCTACTGAAACAGCTGCCTTACCCGCACCCGGACCCGAATAAGCGGAGGAACATGGAATGGAATGGAAAGTGTTCAATTTAGATTGTATGGCTTGTAATGGCGTATGACTACACAATAGCATAAAGACGATACCTACACTGAGTGGAGATCCGCTTGTTAAATAAAGTGTACAATTTAAATGTTGCCAGTCACAAATAAAACAGCTTTAATAGTGATGAAAGTCTCCCCAAAAGTTTATTTTTTTTAAATAATTACCAATTTACCAGGGGCCTTTGGAATTGTTTATCGATGGCCCTGGCTAATTAGACTCATCCTAAATAAATAGAAAAAAGACTGTTAATCCATGTGATCAATATGTGCCGATCTAACACATTGCTAATCGGTGTCGGAAGCGGAATCGGCTACTCTCTATGACAGGAGCGTGCTGACATTTTTTTTCAGGACCTACTGCAAAAATGCAAGTCAAATATTATCTTTTTCACGCGCTTCTGTTTTCCAAGACCAAAATCAATGGTCAAAGATCATTAGGGTTTTATATTTTACAAATGAACCGCAGTGACATGTGTGAAAATGTCATGTGTGAAAAGAATTGGCAGCATATGGACAAAAAATGTGTACAACTTAAATATAGATCGTCACTCCAGATGTTTTCTACGCGTGCTTTGACATTGAACTTGTGCAAGGAGTTTATTTATAGCAGCTCTTCTTTTTTTTTCTTGGTCATGTGAATGTGCAAGTCAGGAGGTGTCAAGAAGAAACGGAAGTAAATAATGAGCAAAGAATTGAGGCGGTTTACAGTAAGTGAGAATTTTCACATGTTTGGTGAGAAAAGAACAAGAGCATTCGGTATTCGACATTCGACCACACGGCTTCTTTTTTCGATCTTGCCTTACTGCCTGAGTATCGCTCTTTTTCTTGATGGATTCTTTGCTCATTATAATATTAAAAAATAATAAAGCTTAGTTGTCGAACTGCAAAAGAGGTTAACATTAAATCGCTAAATTGTGCTGATTGCATAGGGCAGCATTTAAAAGTAAGAATGAATATTTGCCAAAATTATTAAAATTCAAATATGGGAGTAATAAAAAAACATATACATACAGTACAACCTTGGTTAGCGTCATTAAGTTGCTCTCAAGGGTCCGAACAACTGAAAAGTAAACTAACTGAATCGATTTTTCCCATACAGAATCAAATCAAATGCCAAAAATATTAAAACAAAATTCCTATGTACAGTCTTACCATTATAGATTTATGTGCATACAATTTGAAATGCATATAAATACACATACATGATGAGTGAAAGGGATGAAAAAAACGTAAAGGTTACTTTTACTTTCATTGAAGGCGGGATTCTTGACCTAACTGAGCACTGAAAGGTGTTGGTGGTGGATCTTGCCGCCACATCTTGTCCTTGGAAACAGTCATGTCTTTAGTGAAGCTAAAAAAAACATTGTATTTTGCATGTAAAACTATGAAAATGTGTTTTTGTGTTGCCATTTTTGAAGTTCAACTGCTGATGGCATCATAGGCAATGTAACACAGTCACTTCCGGTTTTGGTAGGATCCTAATAGGATGCTAACAAGGAGGGACATTTACTGATTTAAAAAAATACATCCAAAACTCAGTTAGACTCATGTCATATTGTATGCTAACTGGAGAATGCACACAAACAGAAGCAAAATTGTGGGGTAAATGTGAATGCGGATGCAATCCGAGGTTCCACTGTCCCTCACCACAAATTATGGGTACAAAGAAAATGCATATTTTCGTGGCCTAAATTAGGCATTTTCAAGGATAAAAATGGCAAAATGAACAAGCTAAATAAGCTAAAATATAAATACAAGGCAGAAGAAGCATTGTAATTGTGAATGTAGTACTGTATGTTGGCCACTAGGTGTCAGTAATTATTTAGTGACACAAGCAGTAAACCCGGCATTATGGTTCCTTTGGGAACACATTTACTGTGACACTGCTTGAGCAGGAAATAGATTTAAATGGCTTATTCACTCGTATTTAGTCTACCGTATTGGTTAATATGAGAGTAAAAGCAATTTAAAGCCGTCTATCCAGAAAAAGACAAGAAACCGCTAACACATTTATTGATGGATAGCCCCTTGAGATGAACCATCTCAATTCCAACATAAAACATACAATACAATACAATACAGCAGCGGTTCTCAAATATTGAGACGGGACCCCCTGGGGCGGACACGGTGAACTGTCAGGGGTGACATGAGAAGCAGGGAGTACTTTCAATGTTAGTATAAACCTGCCAATATGGCCAAATTTATTACACTCACCATTCCATTTGACACTTCACAGCTCCCCATTTTGTTGCATTTTCCTGGTTTTAGTTTCAAATTCAGTTTGTACAGTACAGATAAGTGAATACATATTATCATCTGGCAATAGTCTTTCAAATGGGGGTGCACAACAACATATCTGGCTCCTAGGGGGTGTGACATAAAATAACTGACAACCACTGCAACACAGCAACATAGTCACAAACAACACATGGGTCCTCAGACACCACCCCACCCCCACATCATTCCCACAATACCCACACATAGCACAGAGTACAGTACCAAACTCGGTAGTAACAGCATCAATAATATGTCACAGCATTACTACACCGTCCGCAGAAGCACTAACATACAATAATAGATAATTACTAACAGCAACAACCAAATATATCATGAAATGACATTTAGAGATATGTTTCAAAGGTGTTTTGGTAAACAATATCAGCGTAGTCCAGAACAGGAAGTAATAACAGTATATAGTACGGTAGAGTACGGCTAGGTTCATTTGTTTGTAATTGAGTGACTGTGACACTCAAAAGAGAGCAAAGGCTCAATCCATCCAATATACCTTATTGTCTGTGATCATATATCTATTATATTGGGTAATACAAATTTAACGGTGATTACATGTGTTATTTCATGTCTTGAGGGCTGTAATAATGGTAAAAACCATATTTACAAGATAGTAAGCCGGTTTTCTATGCTGTAACTATGAAAATATTTGATTTACTAATATTTCATCCTACTTTGCAGAAATTCACTTATCACAGTCCAGTCGAGAACCAATTAACCGCGATAAACAAGGGTTGACTGTATTTATATTTTTAAATACCATTAATGATACTTTTAATGGCACATTTCAATAAACTACAGAGTCTAAAAAAGGCTACAAAAGCAAATAGCTGCCGGTCTCTATTTAGTGCAATATTAAAAAACAACAACAACAAAACAAAAAAATTAACATCTATGGCTGAAGGCAACCTCTTGACATATTGTTTATTTACTCCACAAGCTGCATTTGAAGTATCATGAGTGGTCTATGTCAAACAACTTTATCTACCCTTGTTACGCTCGCATTTATAAATGCATTTATAGTGATGATTTGAAATGGGAGAATGCCTCCGTGAATGTTCTGAACTCCTGTTTCAATGCCAATCTGAGCAGAACAACGCTGACGTCCTGTTTTACTTCCTCAGCAAACGAGTTGAATGGAAGTATCAACAGCGCCTCGAACTGGTTGCAGCCAAGGCAAGTCAAACCCAATTCTTAACAACACTGTAAATGCATATATGAATCCAGCATTATGTCTATATTACACTTACAATCATTCAGTGTGCTGTTCTGGGTAGCTCCTCTTTGCAATTCTTGTTGTGGCGTGAAGTGGATACAAATGACGCCAAATGGCAAAACCCAGCAAGTAAAATGGAAAGAGCAAATGAGCCGGAACAACGGCGTGCACGACACATGATGACACAAAGTTGTTGCCTAATAACAAATATGAAACAACACGCAGCTCTTTCCAGCTCAGCATTTCCAACATGGCAGGGGACATTCGTCGGGACTACGTTGCACCAGGATGTTGATGCACATTACCTTTCTCAGCGGAAATGCCATTCCCGCACTACTCTGATCTCCACGCATGCAAACACACGCCTTCCGAGGCCAACACGGGCAGCCGCCGTTTTATTAATCCCGATTACAATTCATGCTTAATGCGTGCTTGTCAACAGGCGCGGGAAGCGACAGACCGGTGCGTGATAACATCTGTCAGGTAAAGACGGGGAGCTAGTGGGGAAGAGGTGGTATTCTACAACCATGCAAAAGAGGAGAGTGCTTGAAGCTGGGTGGACCAGCAATCTGGATCTAAGTTTTCTAGTTTGATTTTAGAGAAGAATTCTATTTTACCAACATTTTTTACCTCCATAGGGATTGTGCTTTTTGGTTTAGCAAATAAATTGTGCATGAATTAAATGCAAAAATCCCTACATTTATTGACGCAATAAATCATTTGGCCAATCATTGGACGTTGCCTGGCTAACTTTTCTAATGGGATGTCAGTCTCTGCATACATTGCGACAAAACCCAACAAACTGTAATGTCCGTGCTTGTGGTTCGGGAATATCCAGTCACCATTTTAACGCCAATTGCATTAATAATGTAAGATAAGACAACCATATTTTCTGTACACAATTAGTCAGGATGTTCAAACCGCGATCTTTGAAGGCCAGAAGTTACATCTGAGTGGCTAAAATCAGGCTATTTATGGTACATTTTGAAATGAAACGATTAATCGATTACCACAAACGTTGTAAATTACTTGGATAATCAATTAATAATCGATTAATCGGTATTTTTTTTCTTGAAAACAATGTAGTTAAAAATAGCGCAATATAAAAATAATCTGACCAAACTATAACAGAGTCTACGTTATGCACAGCCAAAAAAGTGCCAATTTGTGAACGCCACCAAAGAGTGCCAAACCATCAACAGACGCTTCTTGCAGAAACGTGCTGCTTCAATCCACAAGAAAATCTAAGATATTCACTGCAAGGAAGAAAATTAAAAAATGTGAAATGGGTTATTAATAACTTAAGTACATTTTCTGGTGGGCTCTTAGAGAAGATTGTTTCATTATGGATGAAATGCCTAACAAATGATCTCCTGCGTTCATGCACTATTGTGTGAATTGAAAGTTTAATGCAGTTAAAAAAGAAAGGTGGTGTTTCTAACTACCAGATGAAATCACATGTTCCAGCCCCCGCTCCATCCTCCCCCAATGTAATTACTTAGCGGTAATGAGCCGCGTGCGAGCCGATCATTATGCAGTGGCCCACCGAACACATTCATCACTAAACATGAAATATTGATTCAAAGCTGTTTGTTAGCAGCTCAAACAACGTGTGCGAACGTTCACTTGGGAGTAACGTTGACAGGGCACGCTGTAGCTGAAGAACGCCTTTGACATCTACTTTATGACAAAGTCATTGTTTTTTAATACACAGCTCTCTTTGAGCGCACTGTATTGTGTTATTTCTCCGGTTGAGCCTCGTAGGAGCTTCATTTTCCGCTTAGTTACTTCGGTAAATTGGAGAACATGTGATATAATGTTTATTGATCCGTGTGATTGTGACCTTTTCCAGTCCACGTGTAATGTCTATAAAAACACTACTGCCTCCCAATAAGACAATGTCACATGTCCAAGGAGGAAGTGTAAAAAAGTGTACTTTTTTATTCATTCATTCATTTTCTGTACCGCTTATCCTCATTAGGGTCACGGGGATGCTGGAGCCTATCCCAGCTGGCTCTGGGCGAGAGGCGGGGTACACCCTGGACTGGTCGCCAAGTCAATCGCAGGGCACATATAGACAAACAACCAGTCACACTCACATTCATACCCATGGACAATTTAGGGTCGCCAATTAACCTAACATGCATGTTTTTGGAATGTGGGAGGAAACCGGAGTACCTGGAGAAAACCCACACACGCACGGGGAGAACATGCAAACTCCACACAGAGATGCCCAACGGAGATTTGAACCCATGTCTTCCAGATCTCCTGACTGTGTGGCCAATGTGCTAACCACTCATCCACCGTGCGGCCCACTTTTTTATTATTATTATTATTTTTTTAATTGGTACATTCCAGTCTTTTTATATCATATTATGTTGTTTTACTGACAATACTTTATGTTGCACCAGAAGTCAACTGCTTGTGAACAGTGTAATTTTGTCGCAACAAATCAACAACAACACCAAGCAATCTAGCAACTTTTTTCTGGCGTAGTCGGAGTTTTCTTGTATTTGGTTCACCCTGCCTCAAAAGCAGTCACAAGCTGGCAGTGTACAGTCAGACTCCGCACCACATGGAGAGCATGATGTGAAGCTCTACATATCAAAAGTGTAAATGAATCATACATGCGCGAGCCGTGATTCCGCGGTGGTGGACCTCGCCCTGCTTTACGCTGTGAGATCTAAAAGGCCACTGTTTCTTAATCTTCAGTAAGCCTAGATAAAAGAGGAGGGTGTGTTTATTATTGTGTTAATTTTTTATTGTAACTCCATTGGTATTTTTTATTTTTTAAATGAAGTGGATTATCTTACAATTCTTCAGGCAAATGTAAGTAATTGATAAGCCTACTGTAATGTCCTATATAAACTGTGAAGCCCAGTTGCTATTACATACAGCCGCCAGAAGAGTGTGCTATGCGAGCCATAGAATAAACACAGCATAATCTGTTATTCGCTCCTCAAATGATCTAATTTAAACATTTCTCAATAGCCTACATGTGATGGGAAAACTTTGAGAGGCCAAGATAAAATAATAGTTATTTTATTTTGATGAAATGACAGCCACATTTAAATTACCAAACCAAGAATCAAGTTCATTTGTCAATCTACAGTATATGTAATGAAGAGGTTTATACTCACTTACTTTGTCACTCCTACGAGGTTATGTTTTGTTCCTACAGAATTTGCGGACAAATTTGCAAATGCTATGCAGATTAGACAGTGATGTTCATGCAGCGACTTCTGGACAGCCAATAGCTACATTTCTTATTGAAAAGTGCTTGTTTACAGGATGTGTTTTCAAAATTAAGGTCATTTTTTTGCCATCTGTGCACTGTGAATGCAGAAACCAAAAGGTGTGGATTCGAGTCACGCGACTTGGACTCGAGTCAGACTTGAGTCACAATTTTGATGACTTTGGACTACGCTTGACAATATCATCGGACTTGCAACTGGACAGTAATAACTCGGGACTTAGCTTGGACTTACGTCTGATGACTTCAAAACATGATTTTCAGTGAGTGTTGAGTAAAATGTGCACCCCATTCCAAGTATTAACATGAACAAGATGTCATTTCCAGCAAGACACCAACTTTTCCCACAGAATCTGCCTCACTGAATGCATCTATCAACGTCCAATCAGGCGTAAGAACAAACAAGAAAGGAATATTCTCATTCATCCAAGTCATTGTATTCTCAGGGCATTCAATCGATCGCAACTGGACTGTTCATAGAAGACGTTTCGCTTCATCTGGGCAGGCTTCATTAATTCATGTTCAAAGACTACGTGGGACACACACCAGTCAGAGTAGATAGGACAGCTGTCCTCTGTCACCGATTCTGTTCATAATCTTCATAGACAGAATTTCTAAGCGCAGTCAAGGTGTCGAGTGAGTCCAGTTGGGTGACCTTAGGATCTCGTCTCTGGTACTTGCAGACAATGTGGCCCTAATGGCTTCATCCAGCTGTGACCTTCAGCGTTTACTGAAGTAGTTTGCAGCTGAGTGTGAATCTTCTGAAATGAGACTCAGCACCTCCAAATCCGAGGCCATGGTTCTCAGTTGGAAACGGGTGGATTGTACCCTCCGGGTTGGGGGTGAGGTCTTGGTCCAGGTGGAGGAGATCAAGTATGTCGGGGTCTTGTTCACGTTGGGGCGTGAGGTCAACAGACGGATCGGTGCAGCGTCTGCAGTAATGCAAACAACAAATAGGGCAAAGAGCTTGGCCCTCCGGGAATTGGAGCCGCTGCTCCTTCACATCGCCAGCCAGTTGTGGCTCGGGCATCTAGTCTGGATGCCTGCCGGATGCCTCCCTTGTCAGATGGGGTAGCGTGCCCAGCTGGGAGAAGGCCATGAGGCAGACCTAGGACACACTGGAGAAATTATATGTCACAGCTGGCCTGGGAACGACTTGGTGTCCTCCCGGTGGAACTAGAAAAGGTGGCTGGAGACCCGGACCCGGATAAGCGGAGGAAAATAGACAAAAGAAATGGAATCACATAACAGTATTTTTCCCATTTGCAGTCACTGCTGCCTTGCAGGTGCTTTCCAAAAAGGGGGATAGATGGCAGGAGCAGATCTGAGCTGACTGTTAATGTCAGATAAGAGCACAACTAAAGGACAGATCCTATACAACATTGTACTGCATGTGTCAGCCTTGAAACGAATACAACAGCACAACAGAGTGAACTTGACGTATGGGAGCAAGGTGAGCTACCGTGAGTACACGGTAACAAAGCTTGTCCCTCTGTGGGGCAAATCAACAAAGATACGGCTTGGGGGTAAAGAGGAAACAATCCAGGCTAGTTTCCCCTGCAGAGGCTAATAAGACAAACTCGTTAGTGGGCAAACAGGTAGGTAGGAGGACGACCTCAGTAGCAGACAAACATGCAAACACAGTCATGGGCGGGCTGCTAAGCATTGCAAAGGTTTCAGGGGATGGAAACAGGAAGTTATTAGAGCAGGAAATGATGTAATTCATTACACACCCAAAAGCCTCATCGGTGGCACGATGTAAGCCTCACATAAGAGAGCATTTTAAACAAGTCACTTGAAGTTTGGGGGCAATGTATCTAACAAGTTAAATAGGTATGTTTGTTCCATTTCAAATGGCCCGAATCTCAGCGCCTTGGCACAGACAAAAAGGCCACAATGTGCCATAGGGAAGTTTGAATGGCCTTGATGAAATCCCTGAGCAGCACAGCCATTATACAGTTCAGCTCCCATTGGCTACCAATGCACTCCCTATCCTTGTTACAGACATGCAGGAGCTGGTCGTCATGGTAACCCCAGTCTGGGTAAACTTATGGATGCACGTACACATACATGACAACTCTGTGGGGTTTTTTTTTGTGTTTTTTTAATGAGTACTTCATGGATGGGAGCTGGCCGAGGGGCTTGGGCTAGTGAATAGTTTATATGTGCAGTGTCAACAATGACATTTAACTTAAAGGTCCCATATTATACTGTTTTTCAACAAGTTGAAATAAGTATCAGAGGTCCCACAATAGTGTATTGGAAGTGGGTTGGCCAATCTCGCACTGATGCTTAAATTTTGACAGCTTTTTGTTAGCCCTGCAGGGAACACGACGCTCTGTGTGCCTGCAGCTTTAATGCTAATGAGCTGTGTTTGTGAATAGCTATTATATACTCTATCCGCTTTTTATATGTACAATGTAACTCTGCACACATGTAAAAGAAGTCATATATCACATACAACAGTGTAATATCGAGGACAAGATGACGCAACACCAGCCTTGCAATGAGCTACAGTGCTAATACTATACAGTATTACAAAACATTTTTTTAAGACCTGTCTTTTGCAAAGGCACATCATGTCCACGAGGAAGGAAGATTTCCTTCACGTCATGAAAACTCAGAACATCAACAAAGTGACCTTTTGAGCTCCTCATCTTTCCAAAGTGCTGCAAACAAGTGAGGGAGATGATAGATTTTTCTCCCATTTGGTGCTCATGAACAGGCTTGAGGGACACATATTTCTGTTAGAACATTTTTAAAAAGTCAAGCAAAGAAGAAAAAAATGTGTAAAAAAAAAAGCATACGTTTGAAGGCCTAACAAACTTTTTTAACATTAACATATTTCACTTTCAAAAGCAAGAAGAGAGAATTGTGCTACAGCAGCAGGATGATGAATGTATTTGACTCATGAAGAACAGCAGTGATGATGTCCATGATAACGGCAATAAATGTCAGCCAAAAGTACACGTCTGAATCACCGATCACTGTTTTTAACTCTGTTATGAGAAACGGAGATTTAAACCACATAGGAAATTGCAATTTACATCATTTACAATGTTGTGCAGAAGTTTTGGGTCACCAATCATTTTGGCAAAGTAAAACAGTAAATCGAAGGACGAACACAATTAGCAAGGTTATGCTGAAAACACAAAATCCATTACATTTTAGTGAGAATTTTATGTGGCCCGTAAAAGGCTGGAAATAATGCATAATGCATGCAAATATTTTAATTTGTAATTTAATGTATTACTATTTTTTACCTTTTAATTTATTTGTTATATTTATTGTATTTATTATTTATAATATATCTAACAAATGTTTTATTACATACTGTATTTTTTTATGTATTTAAATATATTTATATCATAGCAAGTAAAAAAAATAATAATTTTGAACTTAAATAGACAATCTTACTTGATAAATGTATCTTTTGTTCATTTTCACAGAAAATTGTCTTCAAATTCAAGCCACAAGGGTCAATACTGGGACCAAAACGTTTTGACCCATACATTAAGGACATCTGCCAAAATACTTAAAGCAGGTACTATTTGCAGATGATAAACGCTTTTTGCGTTGGAGAAAACACAAAAGAGCTAATAAGGAAGGTTTACCACACTGTCACATTACCTTACTTATGCATTTTAAACTTACAAAATGCAGAAAGTCTACTAATGTATTGAAACATGGTGAGACCCTACGGGGGTAGGATTAAATAAGCTTTGCTTCTTCCTACTCCTTTTAGACATGTGGAACTGTCCACTGTATGATGTCATTTATATGCATGTTCAAAAAAAATTAAACCATTACCATTATCAAAATGTTATTAGTCTACTCAAAGTTACGCTTGGCTTCTTGACTTCTTTCAATGTAAGTTTTTGTTGATAATTAATTTGTGCTGTGGTTTCATAGATACCGGTGGCTTCCACTGACAAGGTTGTCTAAACGCTGCTGTTCTTTCCACCTTGCAGGATCACTCGCAAGGGGTTTGACACTGTTGAGCCTCCCTGGAGGCCATGTGAGCTGCTGCTCAACGCCAGTGAGAAGAAGAAGAAGCAAGCAAGGTGAAGGATGTCTGTGGCGGATGTGGACAGTGTATGCATGAAATGTTGTAAATCTGATAGATGAGATTTGCATTGAAAGTTATGTGTAACTCAAGGAGCGCTAAGGAGTGAGATGGGTAAGTCCATGTACTGAGAGATTGTGTGTGTGCGTGTCTCCCACAGAGTTTTTCAATGAAGGTACACAGGGCAATCACTGCTATGGAAGGTGCACTTACAGTAATAGAATAAAATAAAAGCAGTAGAAAGAGATACAAATGGATAAATTGTTCTGTTAGTGAGATTGAAATACAACATGGTAGATAATATAAGAAAACTGCAATCTATCTGCGGCAGTACACTGGACAGGCAGTTTGATTGACAGATATTTATAGTGAATACTGTAATCCCTTGTTTATCCCAGTCAATTGGTTCCGGACCTTATTTATATTTAGAATATTTTTACTTAGACCACAGAAAACCTAGTTTTTTGCCAATAATCAATATGTTTTTCCAGTTTCGATATCAACTGATATGTGTGTTTTTTTCCATTTTATTTATAGTGAGCCAAAATAGTGAACTATTGGCCAGGGGGGCCGTAAAAAGGAGAAAAGTCAGGACAATTTTAGTGTCCCTTGACTGCCAAGGGACACAAAAATATGTCATTACTAATAGAATTATCAATTAATTTAAAGATGACCCCTAGCTTTTTTGGTTTTCATTATAAGGAAAAACATTTTTTTTATTCCAATATTGGGCCGATAAAATCAGTGGGCCAACATTGTAGACATAAATACGACATCACAGACTCACACGTTAGCCTTGGGATAGTTCCTTGCTGTTTTTGTTGATGTAACATTACTGACACCTAGTGGCCAGTGTAGAATAAATCTCACTTCTTTGGAAGCTTCATCTGAATGCCTTATTTAAATTTGTATTCATTTACCAATTTTTATGATTGAAAATTGTCCAATAAAATGTAACATGTGCTTAAATATGCGCAATAGTTTTACTAATAATAGGCCACAAAACAACAATAATATGTTTATAATTTATTTTAAAAAACTGAATAAAGCCACAAAATTTGAACCGCTAAGTGGCAAGGAATGACTGTATAGTGTCTTATAAGATAAATATGTAACATAAAATACATCTCAAAACTTGTGATAAAATATTTGAAATGTATTTAAATAATTTTAGGTAGAAAAGAGGAGAATCGAATAATTTGTCTTTTTAAAGCATACATACAAAGATGACAATACAATATAGAGATTGATGGTATGACTGCAATAAAAGGTTTATTTCATTGAAAAATATACATAAAACATAAACATAACATAAAATCATGTAAAATTAACTTTTTTAAATATAATATTACATTTTAGAACAGCGGTAGAACAGGGGACAATACTACACAGATTGATATATCTGATATAAAGGCTACATTGAACTACCAATATATATGTGCAAATATGTGCATATTTGTTTGCTAAAAATTATAACAAGCCACTATCTATCCACAGTATGTAAATTAGGGACCCATCAAAACGAGCAAGAAACCAAACACACACACATAAAACAGACACTAGATCCTCGAAGAGCCTAGAAGAAGGTCTCACTCTGTCTAGGGTTGAGAAGAAGCCCCCAAAGTAATGGAATGTTCCTGTACGAGCTAGTAGCGTGCAAACCCTCAGGCTGTTGTTTGGAGTGTTGTGAATCTACACAACTGCAACAACAAAAATGTGCCCCAGTCTAAAAAAAATGCCAAACTGACAGTGTGCCGCAAAAAAAAGACAACCACCACTGGCAGGACACCGCACTGCAACTTCAGCTACAGTTGTCTTCTTCACTCCCCTAAACCAAGACATGGGCAATACCTAGAAAGGTTGCTTTGGTTTGTGCCTACCTTGGGTGAGCGTGCCCATGAGGAAACGGTAAAAGTATCGAGCCACCTTGGTGAGCTGCCTCTTGCATCGTTTCCTGCACTGGCTCATCTTGATGCAGCTGTGCTGGAGCTGATGTTAGCGCTCGGCTGGCTAGTTTGCCTGGGGAAGCGGGAGTCCAAGGTAGGAGGGGAGGCGAGTATGTTTAGGTGAGTGTGTGTGTGTGTGTGTTTCTCTAAAAGTCTCTCTTCTACTCCTCCCTCACTCCATCCCTACCCTCTCTGACTCTCTCTCCATCCTCGCCTCCACCTGTAGGGTGCAGGCTGTCAATCATTCGCCGGATCCGTCTCTCCTCCCCCTCACATTGTGAGCAGGCGGTCGTTCTCATTGGCTGAGAGGCGCGGAAAATTACGGCCCTGCATACACATTGAGTGTCTTTCTATCTTTTTGACATCCCACTTTTACTTTGGGGACGTTTTCCTATGAGGGGACATTTTGGCTAAAGAAATGTTAAGGTGAGCTCATTTCACCCCGTTAGACGGTGTGTGTGTGTGTGTATGTGTGTGTGTGGGTGCGTGTGTGTGTGTGTTATACTACAAGGAGGCTGGCTTGAGTGGCAGCTGGTGGTTTTTCTCCGGCTGCTTCTTGTTGATGTTTTTTTCCCCTCCCTTTCCACTCACTGCTCATATAACGATGACAGCCTGCAGAAGAGACACAGTGTGCGTGTGTGTGTGTGTGTGCGTGTACGTGTACGTGTGTGCGTTAAAGCCAGCTGGAGGTTGTACAAAGTGTCACGGGAAACAAAACAAACCCATTAATTAGCATCACATACTGGATTTACGTCTCTGTCTGTCTGTCTCGTTAGGGTCCTTTTAACACAGAGAGGAGGACATAAATGGAGAGGTGAAGGGACAGAAAAAAACAGAAGGGGGAGGCATAATCAGTTTCCTATCTTAAAAAAAAAAAAGCCGGACAAATAGCAGCCTTCAGCAACTTTCGATTAACAGATTATGGTGTGTCCCCAGCGGATGAGTGAGGAGGAGGCGCTAAATCTTGTGAGATTGAGCAAGAAGGGTAATTATGTAAAGCCTTCCATCCTGTCTTTATCACCCTGCTTCATTTTCCCTGCCTCTCTTTCAAGTGGATGTTTGCAGAGTCACTGACCTCACTCACCTTGCTGATCCTTATGACACGTTACGTTTTGTTTCCAAAACGGCTGCCACCTCACCTTCATCCTCCAATGCGGTATTAAAAAGTGATACCGTTGCCAGAGCAACCCAGACGACTCCATGGATTTTTTTTTCCTGCGTCAGACGCACACTAGAAAGCCAAGCGCACGCGCTTTCCTTCCAGGTCAGAAAAGGAAATCAATCCAAAAGTGGGCAGATGTTTCCCCCTCAGCGTTCAAGGCAACGTAATGACATGAACAATGCATCCCAGTGGGCATCTTGCAAATGTTTCTTACTATTTTCATCACTAGTCACCAATCCAAGGGCTCAAAGCATTTGGCGGGGTTTACATATTATTTTGTGTATTATATATGCCAAAGGTAATCCAATGTAGGTCAAGAGATGGTAGGCTTCACTCTATTTTTGAAAAATATTAAAAAATTTAATATTAAATCATAATGTTTTGTGGTTGAATACAAGATATTATTAGTCATTACTAGGACTGTCAATTCCATTCCATTCCATTTTCTTCCGCCTATCCTGGTCACGGGGGCAGCAGTTTCAGTAGGGAAGTCCAGACTTCCCGGTCTCCGGCGACCTCTTCCAGCTCCATCGGGAGGACACCAAGGCGTTCCCATGCCAGCTGTGAGACATAGTCCCTCCAGCGTGTCCTAGGTCTTCCCTGGGGCCTTCTCCTGACTGGGCATGCCCGAAACACCTCACCGGGCAGGCGCCCGGAAGGCATCTGGACTAGATGCCCGAGCCACCTCAACTGGCTCCTCTCAATGTGAAGGAGCAGCGGCTCTACTCTGAGCTTTTCCCGGATGGCCGAGCTCCTCACCCTATCTCTTAGGGTGAGTCCAGCCACCCTATGGAGGAAACTCATTTGGGAACGTAGATTGATCTGTAAACAGAGAGCTTTGCCTTCCGGCTCAGTTCTCTCTTCACCCACAATAATATATTAATAACCACACTATGTCCACAGTTAACTCCCTATTTGTAACCGCAGCTATGAGTACATTCAGTCATTCATTCATTTTCTATACCGCTTATCCTCATGAGGGTCACGGGGATGCTGGAGCCTATCCCAGCAGACTTTGGGCGAGAGGTGGGGTACACCCTGGACTGGTCGCCAGTCAATCGCAGGGGCTATGAGTACATTTTTATCCAAAATAAGTAGGGATGTAGGATTCAATACGCGACCACAACAATAACTACATTTTAACTACATTTGACTATGGGGCTGTTATTTCATGGCTAGAGGACTCGAATGTTAAAAACTGCATTTAGAAGGTCATAAAAAGGTTTTCTACACTCTAACTTTGAAAATATTCCATTTATAAATAAAGAATCCTACTTTATGGTCGGGTCAAGAAGCAATTAACCGCAATAAACAAGGGATAACTGTACATGCCCAGAGGTCAGGGCCAGTTATGCAAATTAGACAACGATATCATTTAGCATCCAAACAACAGGGATTACCATTGTCAGATTAAAATACAATCTAGAACCTTCAGGACTGATTAATAAATTATTTATGTAACTATGTATAAGTTAATTAATTGTTGAACAAATGATAGATATATATATATACATATATATATGGCTTTTATGTCCATTATGAGTGAATGAAAACTGAAAAGAAGTTTGTAATGTCCACTGCCGCCCCCTACAGCCTACAGCCGTTGTCCACACATTGGGATTTAAGGTATTTTACAGAAAAACATCATCAATATGTCAAAATACAAGGAGATACAGTATCATTTTTAGCTTGAGCTTTCATGTACTGTTCAACAAACAAAATAGCAACCTCTGTGGGCCACACCATAAAAACCAATAGATCCCTCTCCAACCGGGATATAATTAATTACCATTTAACCACTCCATTTTGTGTTTAGCGCTCTTAGAGGAGAATTAAATTAAACGTCAAACGGGCTCAGTGAAGAGGGTAAAAATAGTCTCCGTCTAATTATTGTCAGTGGAGAGCTATAAAAGTGGTGAAAATGGGGGGGGTGGCTGTGGGTGGGATTGCTGCACTGTTGACACTGGTGTAGTTGAGACGTGCAAGAATGAGACCCTGGAGCCCTCAGACCTGCCCTGAACATCAAGTCACATCTTTTTCTACAGAGAGTGATAAGTGCATGGCACCTCACTGGCTTCCCACCTGTCTTTGTGTGCTTTAAAAAAAAAAAAAGGTTGAACGTAAATTTGGGCATTTGACTAAATTTCTTTCATCAACGGTGGGAAATTAATAATTGTTGTTTTTAAAGGGAGAAAATGTTCTGCTATTCTTCTGAGCTTCCATGCTGGTATTGTGTGTACGCCCGCCACTTCACGGAGGACAGACGGAAAAAGGCTTCTCTACACATCTTAAAATAAAGCCTGGACCTTTTCCAAAGATCCTTCAGTCTACTACAGACATGGCATGTGCATGTTTGATTACTCTTCAGAGAATAAGCTAACCAAGTGCGATGTTGTTGAAATGTGCTGTAGCTATGATAGTGTTGCTAACATTTGCATTCCCCTGTCCTATATTACGCGAGAGACATGCAGCGTTACAGTCTATATGTCAAAAGTGGATCAAGCGCACAGCAGCACAATCTGTAAGCGCAGACAGACTCAGCTCTGTCATGTTCTGTCGTCGCTCTGCTGCCGCCTGTCTGCCATGTCGTTTCAGTGCACCGCTGCACCGTTAGTGTTAGGACTCACGTGGCTCAAATTACACAACCCTTCCATTGACTGGAGTAGAACACGAATTGCTAGCTGGAGTACTTTCTGCCATACTAACTGTCTGCGTTCTGCAGTACCTGACACGCCTGTGGCTGTCCCGGTTACAGAGAACATTAATCTGTCCCGCGTCCCCGCTGTTTATCATGACCTTAGCCAAGTTTGTAGCAAAGACAGGGCACAGGTCTTACCGCCACATCGGCCGTATGATTGTGCCATAAAGTTGCTGGCCGATGCACCGTTACCTAATACCAGGCTTTATAACATTTCGGGCCCGGAACAGCAATCTCTCAAGGATTATACTTCCTCTTCCTTGGCCGCTGGTATTATTCGGCCCTCTTCGTCGCCACTGGGGGCAGGATTCGTTTTTGTGGAGAAGAAGGACAAGTCCTTGCACCCGTGCATTGACTACAGGGGTCCTAATGAGATCACGGTGAAGAATCGTTATTGGTTGCCGCTCATGGACTCTGCCTTTTCGTCTTTGCACTCTGCCCAGGTATTTTCTAAACTGGATCTCCGCAACGCTTATCATTTGGTTCGGATCAGGGAGGGGGATGAGTGGAAGACCGCTTTTAATACGTCCCTAGGCCATTTTGAATATTTGGTAATGCCATTCGGTCTCACTAACGCCCCTGCGGTGTTTCAGACTCTTATTAATGACGTTTTGAGAAATATGATTGACCAGTTCTGTTTTGTCTATCTTGACGATATTTTGATTTTTTTCTAGAAACATCCAGGAGCACATACGCCACGTCCGCCTGGTTCTCCAGCGGCTGCTGGAGAATCGACTTTATGTCAAGGCGGAGAAATGTGAATTCCACTCGTCAGCCGTAACGTTCCTGGGGTACATTGTGGAGAAAGGTCCACTTAGAGCCGATCCCGCTAAGATTCAGGCGGTGGTCGAGTGGCCCTCTCCGACATCAAGGAAGCACTTGCAGAGGTTCTTGGGGTTTGCTAATTTCTACAGACGCTTCATTCGTAATTTTAGTAGCATCTCCCTACCTCTTCCGAAGCTTACATCTACTAAGATTCCTTATTTGTGGACCCCAGAGGCCGAAACGGCATTTGCTAAGCTTAAGACTTTGTTCACCTCTGCTCCCGTACTCCGCCATCCTGACCCGTCTTTGCAATTTGTTGTTGAGGTTGACACGTCTGATACAGGAGTGGGGGCGGTCCTATCCCAGCGTTCCCCAGTTGACCAGAGGCTGCATCCCTGTGCGTTCCTCTCAAGTCGCCTTACCACTGCAGAAGGAAACTACGATGTGGGTAACAGGGAGCTGCTGGCTATCGTTCTCGCGCTGCGGGAGTGGAGACATTGGCTGGAGGGCGCAAATCATCGCTTTGTGGTGGTGACGGACCACAAGAATCTTGCTTATATTAGGACAGCTCACAGACTGAACTCTCGCCAAGCACGCTGGTCCCTATTTTTGACGAGAATCAACTTCTCTATCCACCTACAGACCTGGTCCCCGTAATGTCAAGCCCGACGCCCTGTCCAGAATCTTCGGCCCCACGGAAGTAGATGGAGCACCAGAGACCATCATACCTGTGGCCAGGGTGTTGGGGGCCCTCCAGTGGGAGGTGGAAAGGAGGCCACCGGGGCTAAGGACGTACCGGAGGAGTGTCCTGCGGGCAAGCTGTTTGTGCCCATGGGGTTACGGTCGGAAGTGTTGCAGTGGGGTCACTCCTCCAAGGTGGCCTGTCATCCTGGTATACGGCGCACTCGGTTATTGGTGTCCCAAAGATTCTGGTGGCCCTCTATGTCATCCTGCATCAAGGAATTCGTCTCAGCCTGCTCTGTCTGTGCTAGAAGCAAGTCCTCTCACCGCTGGCCATCTGGTCTACTACAACCACTGCCCATACCCTCTCGCCCTTGGTCACATTTTGCATTGGACTTTGTCACAGGTCTTCCCCCTTCTAGTAGAAATAGTGTTATCCTCAATATAGTGGATCGTTTCTCCAAGATGGTCCACTTTGTCGCCCTGCCCAAACTTCCTTCTTCGTTGGAGACGGCTCGGATATTGGTGAGACAGGCTTTCCGGCTGCATGGCATCCCGATGGATGTTGTCTCCGACAGGGGAGCACAGTTTGCCTCTAAGGTCTGGAGGACATTCTGCAAGGCGTTGGGAGCATCGGCAAGCTTGTCCTCCGGGTATCACCC
The DNA here is from genome assembly GCA_024372805.1 of Oostethus manadensis. Lineage (NCBI taxonomy): Eukaryota > Metazoa > Chordata > Actinopteri > Syngnathiformes > Syngnathidae > Oostethus > Oostethus manadensis. Next base: position 7,602,934 of record QODF01000041.1, read on the forward strand.
CCAGAGCAACGGCCAGACAGACCGGGCCAATCAAGACCTGGAGGCGGCACTTCGTTGCGTCTGCCATCGACACCCTTCGTCGTGGTCTGCCCACCTCCCCTGGGTGGAGTATGCCCACAATTCGCTCGTCAGTTCGGCTACAGGTATGTCACCCTTCAAAGTCGTTTATGGATACCAACCCCCATGGTTTCCCTCTCAGGAGGCCGAGGTGTCCATACCTTTGGTTCAGTCCCATCTCCGGCGAGCTCGTAAAGTGTGGCGGGAGACTCAAGCGGCGCTGTCACGGACTGCTGCACGTAACCGCAGGTTGGCTGACCGCCACAGAATTCCGGCGCCGGTATATCGGCCGGGTCAAGATGTGTGGCTTTCCTCCCGGGACTTACCGCTGGCTGGCACCTGTAGGAAACTGCCACCAAGATTTGTGGGACCCTATGTCATTGACTCCATAATCAGCGCTTCCTCAGTCAAGCTCAAGCTGACACCATCGGTCAAGGTGCACCCGGTCTTCCATGTGTCCCGTCTTAAGCCGGTGTCTTCAAGTCCTTTGTGTCCGCCTGCTGAGCCTGCGCCTCCGCCGCGCATGATCGATGGCCAGCCAGCATATACGGTGAAGGCTATCTTGGACTCTAGGAGACGGGGTAGGGGGGTTCAGTATCTGGTTGACTGGGAGGGATACGGTCCTGAGGAACGTTCCTGGGTATCCCGCTCCTGTATCCTTGATCCATCCCTCATTCGCGACTTCCACTCTCTCCATCCCGGGACATGAGGTATACCGCCAGGGGGCGTCTTATAAGAGGGGGGGGGGGGTGCTGTCATGTTCTGTCGTCGCTCTGCTGCCACCTGTCTGCCATGTCGTTTCGGTGCACCGCTGCTCTGCAGAGGCGGGTCTGTCAGCACACGCACCTGTGGCCCATTACCAATTTTGCCTATTTAAGCATGGCCGCATGAAGCAACCTTTGCCAGATCGTTGTTTGTACTTTACGCTTCCTTACGCCCCCCTGGATTGTGTCCCTGGCTCTATTGACATATTGTTTTCGGTTACCATTCCACCTGGTCACTTTGTGAGTATTTTTCTGCTTGTCTTTTTGTTCAGCAGCTCCCTTGGTTTGCATTTGATGTGCCTTTTTCCTGCCACCTTTTTCGGCAGCGTTTTGTGTTTTTTCGACCTTTTGTGCGACTCGGCTTCTTCTTAGTTCGGATTCAGTCTTCCGTTGTACTTTTGATGACCTTGTGTTTTTTCCCCTCAATGAGGGTGCCTTAGTATTAAATATTTTTTGATTACCTGCTACTCGTCTCGTCTCTGCAAGTGGGATCTAAAACCTCGGCTACGCCGAGCCTGACAAGCTCATTAGCATTAAAGCTAAGGACACAGAAAACGCTGCGTTCTCAGTAGGGCTGACTCTAATCTGTCTAAATTCCACGATCAACACTTCCTATACACCATTGTGGGCAAATATTGTTGAAAAACAGTATAACATGGAACCTTAAGGAATCAATTAATGGATGATTATGCCCATCCCTGTTTCAAAGTTTGCGGGAGGTTTGGTGTTCAAGGGGCTTGTGCATCTGTAGAAGATTCAGAGAGGTCACAGTCATGATGGGGGGACAGATGTGACACTGATGCATCACTAAATGTGTCAAACACACACACACACACACACAAATTGGCTTTTATGAGCCGCAGCTGCTGAGACCCACTCAACAGTCTATTTAGTGAGAGCATAGAGGGGGATGGAAGATGGAGTGAAAAGCAGAGACACAGGTGGAAACCCTCATCTTCAGGGATGCGCAATGTATTCATCAATCCAACAAGTACAGAATAGAATAGTAAAGCAAATTCATCTCACTTCCTTAGTCACTCCATCTTCATTATATACCTTATTCCCTTGTGGCTGCTTTTTATTTGACAGTGTCATTTGAAATACTATTACCTCTGTCTTTTCATGTACTCTCTGGGCCTTACATTTGCTGAAGTGCCACCTTTCTCAGTGTGACATTTCTCTGACCTTGAAATTAGCCAAGCCTGTCAAGGTGGTATTTTAGCGACATGTACGCAGCAAACAGTTTGGAAGCTCATTTTAATTGGGCCGTGCAAAAAAGCATGATATTATGGCAGAAACGTGGCCAGCGAAATTAAGTGGAGTAAGGATGGTATTTAACTCAGGAGTCTGTTCTCATGACAACTCAGGTGGATTTTGTACAAAGACAGATGTCGTTAAAAAACAGATACATACAGATGACTTTAAAAAAAAGACATAATTCATAGTAATTACGGATGATATTTGTATGCCCGTAATTGCATTTAACACCTTTATTCAAGGAAGCCTTTACTGAATTAACCACCAAGTCTCTACAGAAGTAAATAACCGCCCGCGTCTCTAATTAGCGCCCTGTGACAAAAAGATGAACGCCATGCTATGGCGGTAACTGCATTTGAAGTGTCATGAGTGGTCAACAGCCAGCAGCGTTAGCTACCTCTGTATGCACTTTAAACTATTGCAAATTATCTGCTGGTGTGAAACCCATGCTACACTTGCCGCACTGTTGCTTACAATAAAGTCATGCAATGGACTTTATGCTGGCTGAGCAGTTTCCTCTAGAACAACATCGGTTCTGTTGCTACTGTGTTGTGCAATATATTTGTTGCTGAACAAAAATAAACACACAGCTCTTTTGTTTTTACTCAACTCAAAGATCTCAAACTTTTGCCTATCTCTCTCTCAAATATGGTTCATAAATCTGTCTAAATTTGTGTTAGCGAGCACTTCGTCGTTCCTGAGACGATCCATCCACCGCACAGGTGTGGGATATCAAGATACTGATTAGACAGCATAAGTAATATTATTATATGACTCCTGTAAATTAAATGGTACTACTAAATAACATGAATTGAGTTTGATCCATATGATAATACTGTAATGTGAGTGGATTGTTGCAAGGTACTCCTCCTGCACGTTGTATGCGCCAGCAAAAATATGACACTGCTGACATCTTCTGGCGAACACTTGAATAGCTTTAACTCAATGCAGACTAGGCGAGGGAAAGCGGAGTGATGAATTCAATGTGTCACAAAAGCCATGGAAAATATAAACTTTAAAATGTGAAAATGGCCATGGAGGTGGAAGAAAGAATGCATCATTTATCAACACTGAAAGAGAGATACTTTTTTTGCCCATCTGTTGACTTTACGAACTGTTGCACAACAATGAGCCAGACAGTACTGAACATGCGTACACACAGTATGATCAAAAAAGCAGCAGGTATCAATGAAAACCGCACATACTTCATTTAAATCAATAACCTATGGAGAGATGAGAGAAAATTCCTGAGAATGCGTCATTCACATTCCCCAAAAGATTCTGCCAAGATGATAACTAATCTGACTAAATTAGGCCCCTGGTAAAATTGGAATATTTCAATAGCATGAAAAGGTAGTTTAATTTAAAAATATAGTTGAGGCCAAGAGAAAAAGAATACTGGTGTATTCTATACAAAATTTGAGATTTTTGGAGTATATTATTAATGGAGCCTTATTATTGTGTCCTACATCATTTTAAAAGCAGGACGGGGTCCCTTTAAAATCACATACCTCAACATTAGTTGCCTGCACCACACTAAAACAACCAGTAGATGGCAGAAAAACACTACAAAATACCTTTTGTGTAGGCACTTTCTAAGCCCACAGTTGTGTTTAAAACACTGCATATGACCACCACTTTATTACAAGTGTACTGTTTTTGTATTATGTTCAAAGCAAAAAACATACTCCTAATACTTCTAATACACAGATTACATTGTTTTATGTTGCTTCCAACTATCAATTATTTTTGTTTATTGACTGTAGTGCTTCCAGTAGTGTATTTATATATATATTTACATTTTTTATGTCCAAAAAAATGTTCCACTTTCTGTATGTTGCCATGTTTATCTAAAGCTGAAGGGCCTTCAGAATCAGGAGTGCTGGTCCATGTCACATACACACGACTAGCAAAGGGGCTGCTTTTTGTAGCCAGTCAGACTTCAGATTCACTTCTCAGGGCGTTTTCCACGATAAAGGGACCAGGCAAGTGCAACAAACGCCCGCAAAATTGACACCATCAGATTTGTCTGTATTGTGCTCAGCACTGAGAACAATTGCTTTGATATTATTCCTCAGTTAAAATGTGTGTGAGTGTGAGTGTGTATTGCCGGAGGTTGCTTCTACCATCAGCTGTCCCAACTTTTCTCTACCCAGACCGGGTACACAAGACTCAGACGGCAATACAAAAAATCAAAAACGCCAAAAGACATCCGACAGTGCAAAAGCCTGTCAAGGTGACAGTAAGAAAATCCACAATTTAATGCTAGATATATTCTACCAGTCTTAGAATAATATGTTTTTGTGTCAAATTTGAATGTTAGCATACGGTCAAAAGTTTTCTTCGATCACTTATCAACGGTCTCGTAATTTATAATCTGGATATACTGTATCTCTGTGGCAATCACTGCCAGCAAAACAACATTCCTGTTTATTATTATTATTCCTGTGTTTTTGTGCGTTATATCGGATGCGATATGTACCGGACCGTCGTGGTGAAGAGAGAGCTGAGCCGAAAGGCAAAGATCTCCATTTACAGATTGATTTATGTTCCTACCCTCATTAATGGACATGAGGTATGGGTCATGACCGAAAGAACAAGATCGTGGATACAAGCGGCGGAAATTAGTTTCCTCTGTAGGGTGGCTGGACTCACCCTAAGAGATAGGGTGAGGAGCTCAGCCATCCGGGAGGAGCTCAGTGTAGAGGGGCTGCTCCTTCACATCAAGAGAAGCCAGTTGAGGTTGCTCGGGCATCTAGTCCGGATGCCTCCCGGTTGCCTCCCTGATGAGGCGTTCCGGGCATGCCCAGCCGGTAGAAGACCCCGGGGAAAGAAGACCCCTAGTACCCGCTGGAGGGATTTCGTCTCACAGCTGGCCTGGGAACGCCTTGGTGTCTCCCCGGTGGAGCTGGAAGAGGTCACCGGAGACCGGGAATTCTGGACTTTCCTACTGAAACAGCGTGCGTGGGTTTTCTCCGGGTACTCCGGTTTCCTCCCACATTCCAAAAACATGCATGTTAGGTTAATTGGCGATTCTAAAATTGTCCATCGGTATGAATGTGAGTGTGAATGTTTGTTTGTCTGTATGTGCCCTGCGATTGACTGGCGACCAGTCCAGGGTGTACCCCGCCTCTCGCCCAAAGCCAGCTGGTATAGGCTCCAGCATCCCCGTGACCCTAATGAGGATAAGCGGTATAGAAAATGAATGAATGAATATATTTGAATACATCAGAATACACGTCTGTGTGGTTCAAGACGGTGCACATAAAAAGAAAGTGCTGCAAATTATCTCCATGTAAAAGCACAGTCTTCTCCACTTTTTGGCTTTGATACTCTGTGAGTGCCTTTTCAGGATCCCTAAGATGCGGCCTGGGATCAGGCTATTGCTCGATGAAGATAGAAAGTGGACAGAGCCGAGGGAGAAGAGTCACAGCAGAAGGATTTAGAAAGGGGGGATCACTAGAGGGCTACAAATAACCCAGCGGCTTTCATGTTGCCAACCAAGCTTAACTCCTTGGAGACAAGTAACGAAGGTCTCCGATATCCCCTCACATCGACACAAAAGCTCCATCTCTCTCCGCTCTGGCTTACATGGAACACTTCTCTGTCACATGCAAGCCTCGCTGTACTGTTCCTCACCTACCGTCTGAAGGCAGGCAGCAGGTGTTTTGCGACTGGAAGATCAGAGTGCCTCGGAGAGATGGAGCCCCTCTGTGCCAGGCTGCTTGTGTAGGAGGAGGAAAAAAGATCCACGCTTTCATTTCCAGTCTCTGCTACACAGTTGACAACCAATCACGTGTGTGTCGCCTATGTTGAATGCTCATGTACACACAGAATGTCTCCTCCCTCCAACACCGCGATAAGGGAAGGATGAAAGTTCAATAATAAAACCATCACCCCTTTAAACCGTTCTCCGCATGCAATTATGCATTGTAAATTTAAATGAGACAAGACGTGTGTGGGTGGCAGCATTAAGTGCTTCATTTCTTTCCCACATCACGCTCCTGTGGAATACATCCTAAGTGCTTTGTGGTTATTTTGTGCGCAATGTGTTATTTAAAAGCTTTCATAAAACACATTTGTTTTTAAAAAGGAGTGATTATTGTGTGTAACCTAAATTCCAAGCGGTAGGCAATTTGTTTTAGGGGTATCATGATACAACGTTTTCACTTCCGAAGACAAAATCAATCCGATATCAAAGCAAATCATGTGTTCTTTTATTACTTATATTGTTGTGTGGAATGTTTGAAATGGCCCGATCAAGTCGTATTACTCAATCAGGGAACAATAATTAGAAACAATAGGTATGGGAAAACATCATCATCGTTCTCATTAACACAAAGAGGACGAGGCCTGTTTATTTGAACACTATTGTTTCCCAACGTCATTTTTTAAAATTTATATAATGATTTTAAATGCATGAAAAAATAAAGGAAAACTTTAAGGCTGTCATAATACTGTACACTCAGCTCACAAAACATGATGATACACGATGATGGGTTCACAAGAATGAGCCAGGAAAATATTTTAACATTACAAAACATGGCAAAAAAATACACCAAACCACACACACCGGACTATGATTTAGCCGAGTCAAGTCATATGCTGTTGATCTGACAAATCTTAAGTAAATGTGATCAAATGTAGAATTACTACAGCTTCTGCTTGGACGTTAACACTGTTACTAGCTAACAGTCACATGTCACAGTCACATGTCACTGTTTTTGTTTTATTTGTTCTAGTTGTCTTGTGATTTTATATTACCATTTGTTTTATATTTATTGTTATTTTGTGTACTCTATTTTAACTATGCCGTGAAGCACTTTGGCCAACCTTGTTGTTTTTAAATGTGCTATACAAATAAAATGGAATGGACTATCGAATGACGCTGGGAATGCCAAGTGTCACATGACCAGAAGTGACTCAACCCAGTCGACATTATCCTGATATTTTGTTGTTGTCAGAAAACGACGGACTTCTGCATGTGTTCTTTCTTCTTCTACACTTTGATGTGTCATGTGATTCCGTGTCCATGGGTTACAGCGCCATACGTAGGTGTCCCTTGTGTATTACATAATTTTTACCGAGTGATATGTTCCCATCTGGATGCAAATGTTTACTAATCCAGCACACTGTGGATGCAGATTTTTTTTCAACCTGCCAAAGAAAATGAATGCTTCCGTGTGGACAGGGCCTTAGCAGCGCAAGCAACATTTTAAAGTGCATGCAGAGGTAAATAAAGCCATTGGATGCGGACCACTTACAATACTTCAAATGCAACTGCTGCCATCTTGTGTAGTTAATACAACTATATTAAGAGTTTGCTTAGATCCACAATTCTCGATGCCAATATTTTTTGACATGGAACTAATTGAAAAACAGTAGGTACTTGCTTTGATAAACAATGCAATGATCAGAGCATTTATGGTAAAGTGAAAAAAACATTCTAACCCATCCATTTTCTGTACCGCTTATCCTCATTAGGGTCACGGGGATGCTGGAGCCTATCCCAGCAGACTTTGGGCGAGAGGCGGGGTACACCCTGGATTGGTCGCCAGTCAATCGCAGGGCACATATAGACAAACAAAAATTCACACTCACATTCATACCTATGGACAATTTAGAGTCGCCAATTAACCTAACATGCATGTTTTTGGAATGTGGGAGGAAACCGGAGTACCCGGAGAAAACCCACACACGCACGGGGAGAACATGCAAACTCCACACAAAGATGCCCAACGGAGATTTGAACCCAGGTCTTCCAGATCTCCTGACTGTGTGGCCAATGTGCTAACCACTCAGCCACCTTGCGGCCAACATTCTAACCATCAAATTAAATACAGGTACGTACGAATGAAATCCTGAGTCACTCACACTGTATACAGAATAAATGAAGGACATAAAAATAGTAATATGGTAAATATAGTAATTAAACACAGTCAAGTGACTGAAACAAGTGTGGCCCGTAGCAAATGATTATAATTCAACATCGTTTAACAGATTTCCTTCCTTTCATTGACAGAATTTTGCAGCTTGTTGGTACAAATCCTCAAACATGCATTCAACTGCTTTCAATGTTCCGTAAGTGACTTACTAAAAGACAACAGTATTGTATGGTGGACCACATACGCATACGACAACATTCCTCACATAATTCCTTTTGGTCTCAGCTCCCCTCGATGGCTTCTCGTGAGCCATTAACCAAAAGGCTGGCCAGTCTGGTGTGTCTGATGAAGACAGCTGCTGGGTTAAATGGACCATCTGTATCTAAATGATATAATCATTCCTAATAGAACAGGGAGACATCGGTCCCATCGCTGTCATCCAGCCCAGAACAACAGGTCACCTTCGATGCAATTTACCACCGTCCACCTGATTGGAATTCCGCTGACTTGCCTGACGCTAAACTCGGTGTGTGTGTGTGTGGTCTTGTTTTATGATATCAGATAATTACAGTGGAGCCTCCAAAGTATTTAATTACCATACAAGTATAAAAAGATGCTAATAAAGTAGCCCCTCATCACTTCGTGCTTTAAATGTCCAACTTCACTCTATCACAATTGTTTAAAAAAAATATGTCAATTTTTAAATCATGCTGTTTTGGGTTTGAATACAGCCTATTAGAAAAAAATATTGTCTGCTTAAATTAAGCATTTTCAAGCATAAAAATTGCTAAATGAACTAAAATACCATTACAAGGCATTCAAGAGATGCATTAAAAAACATTGTGATCATGTGTAATATTCTACATTGGCCACTAGATGTCAGTAATTTTGATGTAATGTTTGACACACAAGCGCTAAAATTGATGGCTGGAAAAACAGGCTTTTATTTTGTTTAAAAGATCTAACAGGATCAATAATCCCTAAAAAAAACAAACTGGCTACAGTTGCAGCCATAACTCATGCCAAGCTAAAACTCAACTCTGAACCCCCAACATCACTTCCTGTCTGACCACTTTTTACTTTAACAGCAAAACACACGCACACAAGTTTTATTCAAGTCTTCAATGGATTGTTTTCTGGTATTATGTGTACGATATTGGGTAATACAAGTGTAAGAGTGACTATAGGGGTGTTATTTCAGGTCTAGATGGCTCTAATAATGTTACAACAAACTGTATTTAGAAGGTTGTTAACAGTTTTTCTATGTCCTAACTATATAAATATTTGACTTATAAAAAAGCAATCCTACTTACTATGGTCAGGTCTGGAAGCAATTAACTGCGATAAACAAGGGATTACTGTATTTGTTGATAGTAAAACAGTAAAAATGGGTTCTTAGCCTTAACTTTGAGTTGTTTTAGCCATATTTTACTGAGCAGCCAGATGTAGAGACGCAGGTACTAAATTAATGTCATTTTTTATTTAAAAAAAAAAAATATATATATATATTATTTTATCTTCTTTGCCATCACTTTAGCGGTATCACAACAAAATGCTCAATCACACACATCTCATACCACAAGATACACGATAGAAGTTCAGGCTTTAGATTATTATACTACTTTAGAACTGCATGATGACCAAATTGAAGAGGTTCTGTTGTTTTCTGAACTCACTACATATGTTTTTGGGGTCCAAATTAAGGCCTAAAGTGTATCCAATTACACTTTCAAAGATGTAAGAACACTAGTGGTTACACAATGCCACTTACATTGTGTGCTTTCAGAGCATACACACATGCTAAACAAGGTGCGGCACAAACCCTGCTGCAAGTGTATAGCCATTGTTGATAGGAAAGTATGTGTACCCTGCACTCTGGCGGGGGATAATACATCAGAAAGTGTCAAGCGGGTGAAGATGATTTGTGTTATAAAGCTCCCTCTTAGTGAATCCCAACAGAGTTCCCCTTTAAGAGGTTTGATGAGCTCAACTTGAACCTCCCTAAGAGCACTAATAGCAGCTTAGAATATGACACGCACGGCACATGAACCAAACAACTACAATGTCATCTGCACCCCTCTTGACAGGATACGCCACTTCTAAAAAGGAGCTTTCCACATTTTAGCTGTAGGTTTGACAATGAACTTTCAACCCTCTGACTCACTGTGAAGAGCTCTCTGCATGCATGTGCTTTTTTTTTAACAGTCAAGCTCCCGATAAAAAAATCTGCAATTTAATTTTAATTTTTAATTTTACAAAAAAACTAAATTTGTTTTAGCATTGTGTTTTTGTAATAACGTCCTATAATTATTATTATGTTTTTATTACAATATATTGGGGTCAATTAATTGATCATATACGTGGATTCGGTTGTTGATTAATCGCGTGTTAAACACGTGGAGTGTAAATGGAGTGCCCTACTTGGTCGATTCATTTTACCGACCAAAAAAAGAAGTTGACTTCAGATTTCATTAAAGCAATGGAAATAAAATAAAGAGGAATCTTTGTTAGGTCATTCATTTGATTCAGAAGGTCTGACTCGAACTTTAGCCTGATCAATTTTTCCCCCGAGAAATAATCAGTTGCAATTTACAGAAAACAAATTTTCAATTATTTAGCTGCAAAATACAATTAAAAAATGCATATAAATACACATAAATGATGAGTGAAAGGGACAAAAGAACATTTTAGGATTTAAGTCTGATCTCACTGATCTCGAGTCTTGATCTCGCTGCCACAGTCTCGCTGAACATTAACTGGTTCAGTGATGGTAAAAGTAAACTTAAACGCTCTTTTATCCCTTTTATTTGTCATTTATATGCATTTAGGATTTTTTGTGGGTAATTGTGAGACTATAAAAACGTGTTTTGCCTTAACATTTTTGAGAGTAAACCACTGATGGCATCGTAGCTGGATGACGTAGCTTCCTGTTCCGGTTGCTATTTTGCTTATCCATGTAAACAAAATATGCTAACATGAAAGGATGTGTTGATGTGATAAAAAAAAAACAAACAAGAACACAGTTGGACTCATGCAATAAATTAATAACACAACAAGACTCCGTAAAATGCATGCAATCCGAGGCAAAATCGTGGCAGAAATCTCCTTTGTTAACAGAAAACCATGCAGGCGCTAACCAAGTTTGACTATTTATAAAATAAATAAATAAAATAAAAGGAATAAAATAAAATTTATATAATTATGTCCACTAATTTTGGCCACCAATATTATTATTGGCACAAAATTGTAATATCGGTAGATATTATATATATAATGTATATATCTGTACCAGGTTTTTTTCCCTAAATAAAAAATGATTTTTAAAAATTCTGTCTGCTGTGCATATGGTCTCCCGCAATCCCCGCGTGCAAATTGTGACCTCATCAAACCACATCGAAGCACATAAACAACCGTGTTTAGATAGTAACAAGCTTGCTTGCTCTGTACCTGACAAACGCATATTAAACCAGCAATTTGCAATGACTGCAAACCTTTGGTTATGCGAGGCGGAACAAGACTTCTTCCTTCAATGCTTCCAGGGCAGGGGTCGGCAACCCGCGGCTCTTCAGCATCGTGGTTGCATCTCGGCTGACTTCTGGCTGCTGATTGGATGAGCAACGGAGGGGGAGGTAGGCTAGTGTAACAGTGAGTCTCACTGCATGGGAGAGGGAAAAAAGGTGAAGGAGTTTTCAGTTGAGTCTGAAACAACTTACTGCGCAGTAAAACAAAACAATGCCATTTACGAGAAGTGCGCTGTAGCTATGTGCTCACAGCCCGTGACGCGCTAATCGCAGAGTTGGTGACTGCAGGAGAGGAGAAGTTGGAGACGTTATGTGCAGCGCCAGTTGACTGACTGTGCACTCACAGCTCGGGACAATATGTGCTTTCACTTTCCATCCATTCATCCATTTTCTTCTGCTTATCCGAGGTCGGGTCGCGGGGGCAGCAGTCTAAGCAGGGAAGCCCTGCGTCCCTCTCCCCGGCCACTTCATCCAGCTCTTCCCGGCGGATGCCGAGGCGTTCCCAGGCCAGCTGAGAGACATAGTCTTTCCAGCGTGTCTTGGGTCTTCCTGGAGGCTGGACCGGTTGGACGTGCCCTGAACACCTCCCCAGGGAGGCTTCTGGGAGGCCTCCTAACCAGATGCCCGAGCCACCTCATCTGGCTCCTCTCAATGCGGAGGAGCAGCGGTTCTACTCCGAGTCTCTCCCGAATAACAGTGCTTCTAACCTTATCTCTAAGGGAGAGCCCAGCCACCCTGCGGAGAAAAGTCATTTCGGCCATTTCTTGTCCTTTCGGTCACTACCCAAAGCTCATGACCATAGGTGAGGGTAGGAACGTAGATCGACCGGTAAATGGAGAGCTTCCTTTCAGCTCAGCTCTCTCTTCACCACGACAGACCAGTACAGAGTCCGCATCACTGCAGACGCCGCACCAATCCGCCTGTCCATCCCACGTTCCATCCTTCCCTCTCTTGTAAACAAGACCCCGAGGTACTTAAACTCCTCCACTTGAGGCAGGACCTCATCCCCGACCGGGAGATGGCGCTTCACCCTTTTCTGGGCGAGAACCATGGACTCGGATTTGGAGGTGCTGATTCTCATCCCAGCCGCTTCACACCCAACTGCAAAACGATCCAGTGAGAGTTGACGGTCACTGCTCGATGAAGCCAACAGGACCACATCAAAGTGCTTTCACTTTGATGTCTGCAAATACACCGTGGTAAAGTTGGATGATGGATATTCGGCTCCATAGCTACAGCGGTAGTCCTCTCTCACCGTGCCCGGACTGCTGTCTCATGGTGCCGCTCTTGCAGCTGGCTGTTTTTCTAGGGACTGTCAATAAATTACTATTTAAAATCGCAAATACTAGAAAAATTCCCCGTTCCCAACGACGTCAGGAAAAGTCTTTTCATTTTTCTCTAGTTGTTTTGAGAAAATAAAGGTTTGGAAAGTCTCCAGACTTAGCGAGAAAATCACCAAAATTGCAACACCGGGCTGTACATGAGATGGGACACCCTTCACAGTTGGAGAATACATGAAATGATTGGGTATACATGTATTCTCCTCATTAAAAAAATAAACAGGAAATTATTAGGATCAATAGAATTTATATTGATGACAATTCAGTGCAGAAATAAGTATTGCGTATTGAGCAAACAATGCTGTTATGCAGATATATGAACCTTTTTATCTTGAAGTTGGCAAAAGTTTTTTTTTTCCAATTTTACACAAATCAGTTTAGTGTTTAAATTAGCTCAGAGTAGGTCTACGTGTGTAGCTGCACTTATTTTTTTGAATTTGTGGTTCTAACAGGTAAAATTACAAATGATTAAAATTTTAAAAATTTATAAGATTCTGTAATGTTTTGCGGCTCCCGAACATTTTTTTTTACTGGAAGAGAAGAAAAAATGGGGATGGCAGCTTGTATGGTGCTATTGACATTTATAATAAGCTACAGTTACGGCAGTCGGGCGGCACTATCAAATTGGGTTTTTGTATATTGAATATTTTTTCGTTAAATGGGACAAGCCCATTACGTTTTTTGAATTTTTCTTATAATTAAGTTTTTGTAAGTCGAGTTTACACTGTATGTGTTAATTCCACGACAGGAGATATGTGATGTTGCGGTATTGGTTGATATCGGAATCGGAAATTGACAGTTGGACAATATTGGCATATCAAAAATCAGCAAAAAAGACAATATTGGACATCCCTAATAATAATCATTGACATGCCAGTGAGTTCATTCAATTTACTGTGGAGTGCAGACTAATCCTCTTTACATTTAAAAACTACAACAATTCAGGCTGAATCACTTTTACTTATTGGAGTCACGAGGAAACATGTATCATCTTTCATTTTGAGTTCTGCTGCAGCTGGTTAAGGCAGAAAACATGTTGGGTCTTATTTATTACGGCCTTTGATGGTCTGCTGCCAAGGGATAAAATCAGATCAGTCGCTGGCATTGAAAAATGTAGTATAGGTTGTCTGTTCCTCAGTATCGTGTGCCTCAGGCCTTTATACGGAAGCTAAAAGGGGGTGAATGCCATCGCTCAATAACAACACACTGACAAGAGAGATGAAGCAGACCCAGCAGCATCTAAACAATCACAGTAGGAGTTTAGTGTGCTAAGACACCTCCACCACAACTCTGCTCAACCACTCTCATGTAGCATTGGGTATCGTTTAGAAATGATCTGATTGGCAGTATTGGAACAGTGTCGCTGCTTAAACCATGCTCCAACTGGTACCTAAAAAAAGCAAAAGGTACAAAATGTGTCCTAAAACAATGCAATTTTGTGACAGGCAAATTAACAGAATATTAATTTAAATACTTTATTTAAATAAAATTATACCAAGGTAATAAATCTGCCAATATGAAATAAAGTACATAAGAAACTGCCATAATTACACAGAAAAACCAGCAGCAAAACAGAACACAAAATGTGCAAACATTTATTTTTTTTTAAAGATTTTACTGTACTTTATGGACATACATTCCACTGACAGGTGCATACATTCCGCTGTTAATTCCAGCAGAAAATTGTGTTTTTCCAATATTAAAGTCTGCTGCTTGTGTGTTTCACTGAACATTACAGTAATATTACCAGTGCCGACCTAGTGACCATTGTGCGCAATACCGCACTGTTACCTTGTCATCAGCACACAGCAAACCCATGCAGCGCACAAAATACAATCCAAAATGAACAGTAATAAATATAAAAACATGACAATTTATTCTGTACCGTTTTGCAATACTTCTAAGTGAACCAGTAGAGCAATTATAATCGCTCTTTGATCAGATGTCTGAAGTCTGCCAAACAAGTGGCCGGAATAACACACACAATGCAAAATGACTATAAAAAAATAATCAAATTTGTTGTTTGACGTTCCGGCCGGTTCATAGCTACATATTTACTTCAGTTGCAATTTTTTTTAGTGGGAATGATTGTTTTTGTTTGGTTTTCTGTGTAATTTATAAGATTGTCAATGAAAAATGAAGTGGCTACTATTTTTCTTCCCCGATATATATATTCCACTGTCAAATCTCTAACGTCTCACTGTGTTAGTGTAAATGAACATAACAATGCAGACAGGAGCCCGGCCAGAGACTCATGGGAAATCAGTGGGTGTACAGCTATGGATCAGTAGCAGGAGATGGAGGCTAAGTATTGGTTTCGGCCACTTTAACACTACTGTTGTGAAAGTATGTACCTGTATGGAATAAATGACTTATGGAGAGGTCCAAATGAACTTCATTTTTGTACAAAACTGTGGCTGGTGAAATAAAGAAAAACAATGAACGAGATCTCCCCCAGGAGGCAGCTTATGGTTTTCTATGCCGCTTATCCTCATTAGGGTCACGGGGATGCTGGAGCCTATCCCAGCTGGCTTTGGGCAAGAGGCGGGATACACCCTGGACTGGTCGGCAGTCAATCGCAGGGCACATATAGACAAACACAGACAAACAAGCATTCACACTCTAATGGACAATTTAGAGTCAATTTAGACAACACGCCGACTGTCTGGACTGTAAATCCCGCTTCCTCTCATCGCTCATCTTCTCTGCTGAATGTGCAGTCTGCTTTGCGGCACAGGCAACAGTGAATCTTTAACAATAATCTTCTTCTTCCCTCAGCCTGAACAACTGTTGAGTGTCCAGAAGAGGACATACACTGTATGCCGTGTCTGTGTGTAGCACCCTACTCTGACAGTTAAACATGCTGCTAAGGTGTTCAGTGCTTCTGATGATGCATTGTCAGCTGCACTGATGCAAACGAGAGTTCAGCTGCATCATCCCCCGGCTGACCTTTTAAGATGCTTTTCTACATAATGACCAATCCATCCATCCATTTTGTATGCCGCTTATCCTCCTTAGGGTCGCGGGTATGCTGGAGCCTATCCCAGCCGACTTTGGGCGGGAGGCAGAGTACACCCTGGACTGGTCACCAGTCAATCGCAGGGCAGACAAACAAACATTCACACGCACATTCATACTCTAATGGACAATTTAGGGTCGCCAATTAACCTAACATGCATGTTTTTGGAATGTGGGAGGAAACCGGAGTACCCGGAGAAAACCCACGCACGCACGGGGAAAACATGCAAACTCCACGCAGAGATGCCCAACAGAGACTCAAACCCTGAACCTCCTGACTGTGAGGCCAATGTGCTACCCACACATCCACCGTGCGGCCTGGTGAAATATCAGACAAACATAAATTAAAAGCAGTATAAAGACGGTACAAACAATAATCTAATAATCACAGTGTGTTATTTAAAAGGGCAAATTAGCTATTGATTGAATTGGTTGCACCGCTGACTGACTGTAATATGAACCACTCAGACTGCAGCAGCCAGGACTAAATGAGCTGAGCTGTGATGAAGGTCACTGAAAAACCACACAGTTAAAAAATATTTTTTTTTGTATTGCTTTTGCATTTGTTATTGTTTCTTTTATTGTCTTTGTGCAAAGTGTAAGGGCACACTTGGGTATGGGTTGGGTATGGAGCATCGATGGGAACCGGGAGTAACATTCAAATGATCCCGGAGTGGTTCATTTTTTAAAATTTCGGTCCTTACATCCTTACAACCAGCCCGGCAAACAGCAAACACGGCCAGCGAAAACCCGCAAAGAAGAAGCGGCAGGAAGCGTTTGTGGGAGGGATGCACCACTTACAGAATGAAACACCTTCATGGTGTACGGAGTGCTTCGTTTTTGATGCGCTACGCCAGGCTTCATCTAACCAGTTAGGTACCGGACTACAGAGCACATTGGAAGCGCACCCACTACATTTTCAGATCATTTGGGGTTTTTTTTACATATATTAGCCGCACCAGACTATAAGCTGCAGATATAACGTCGTGAAATTAGATAGTTACACAGAAAGATTTTGTAAATGTTCCTTTACATACCTTAAATGTTTCCAAACAGAACAAAAAAGTCGTAATAATACCTTTGCCCCGGGCCAAAGGACCCACAAATCCCCTGTTTTATAGCTGTCTCAGGCAATGCCTGTTAAAATGGGCGTATTAAAATCATTTCTTTTCGAGAATAAAGTCGTAAATTTACGACAATATCGTTCTCCATTTATGAAAAAAAATTGTAATATTACAAGAGTCATGATGTAACTTTATGAGAATAAATGTCGTAATATCATTTTATAGGCTTTGCCTGAGACAGCTGCGAAAGGGGGGGCCTTATGTGGAATGGGCAATACTAGAGGTGAGAAGACGCTAACCAATGCTAACCTGTTTGTGGCAAACTGCTCTGCTTTGCTGTCCCGTTATAAATCAAAGCTTGTCTGAAGCAAGAGGAAAGTTTCCTTCCTTGCCTGAGACAGCATGAAAAGGGGGCCTTAGGCGAAAGGGGGCAGGATACGTGAGGGTAGCGGTGAGATGATGCTAATCATGATGCTAACCCAAGCTAATCTGTTTCGTCTGAAGCAAGGGGAAAGTTTCACTCCCTCTGAAGAACGATGCTATATTTGACACGTATGACAAAATCACATGTAAAATTAACCGTTTTATTATGCAAATAACACTCTATACTCCATCGTATATCTTAGCCGTTAGCGGAAAAAGTCTAAAATTTAGCCGCATCGTTGCATAAGTCGCAGGGTTCAGAGCAAGAGGAACAAGTAGCAGCCTATAGTGCGTAAAATACGGTTAAGTAACACGATTAATTTGATCAATGTTGTCGATATTTTAACAACAGTGAAGGAGCAAACAAATTGTACTACATACTGAAAATGTGTAGTGAAGCTAACTTAAGGCTGTGTACTTCGTCATAGACGTTAACGCTAGCTTTAGCCAGGAAGTTGACCAGACCCCACGTTAACGTTCACTTGTTTCATATGCTGCACGCAGGTTCGTAGGAAAACAGCAACATGGTTAAGTTACACTTTGCCTATTTTGCATCATAAGACACTCTCCAACACGTAAACAATAGGATATGTGTAATTCTTTTTTCATGAGGTTTTCAAGAATGAAAATAACTTCTATGTGAAGCAACTTGTAAACATTTATGTTCAAGTTGAAATGGTTTATATTTATATACTGGCTGAAAGTAGGCCTGTGAGAAATGCACAGTAAAGCAATTGATAAAAAGGTTATTTCATAATACATTTGTGCCACAGTTTTGGTTTGCATGCATCCTCTGATTAGCGTACAATATGACGGGCCTCTTGTTGTGTTATTAATACACTGTGTGAGTCCATCTGTAGTCTTAATATCTATTTTTTCATCCAAAATTGTCCTTGCTTGTTAGAAACCTATTTGCTAGTGAACTAAATGGCAACCGGAACCGGATGTTACGTCGCCCGCTATGATGTCATTAGCGGTTGACGCAATCATCAAAAATGTCAAGTTTTTTATTTATACTTTACCATGCTGTTAAAACAAGGGCATGTAAATGATGAATGAAAGAGCTAAATGAACATTAACAGTTACGTTTACCTTCACTGAAAACTACTGTTCCCAAAGACACAAGGTGGCGGCAAGACACCACACGGACACCACCTTAGTGTTTTGTCTTGAATTCAATAGTGTTTCTCACCTTTTTTCTCAAATCAGTGACACTCAGTTTTGTGTTACTAAGGTGAGAAACAGTATTGATTTCAATACTTCAATACCTTCCAAAACAGGAAGGTGGCGGTGCTTGATCTCGCTGCCTCGTAGTGTCTTTGGTGGGAGTTGTCAAGAATCATGTCTTCAATGAAGGTAAGCGTAAGGTAACCCTAAATATTCATTCATTCCCCTCATTCATCATTTATATGTATTTACTGCCGCTCCTCTGTACGTTTTTGGCTACATACTTTGTCCTCACTCAGTTTCAAACACATTATTAGGTTTTGAATAAATAAATTAGAGCCTAACCACTTAGCTCGGTATATTTCTGTGTTGAAAGGGCCGGCCGACTCTGGTGTCTCTTTATGGATGTTGTAGCGCGGCACACAAGTGGTGCTCAATGTAATTTAAACAAAGCCAGCAGTACTGCCAGAATGTACGTCTATATATGGCAGATGCATGTCTGAATGGCATGAATATACCAATGAAGTGACAAACCTCACAGTGAAGTTGGCTGACCTTGTTTTTTTTTTTTAATGCCGTGCAATCGACCCACATTACATTTGAAAACACTACAACAACAACAATGAACTTTCCCAATGGTAACAAAGAGTTATTATGTTTTATTATTGCTTAATTATGTCTACTGTATTAGGTAATATAAGTATTAAAAGTGACTATGGGGTGTTATGTCATGTTTACAGGGCTCTAATGTTTAAAAAATGTCTTTAGAAGGTCATAAACAGGTTTTCTATGCTGTAACTACAGAAATATTCAGTTTATTAATATTGAATCAATGCTTTGCAAAAATGTACCTATCAGGGTCGGGTATAGAAGCAATTAACCGCGATAAACGAGGGACGACTGCACAGTACATGCATTTTAAATTGTTTTATGAATGTAAAACTATAATTGTAAAAGTATAAAATGGCTTTTTGCGTAACATTTCTGGCTTTTGGGTTGCACTGTATGTGTAAAACCTTACTAGTAAAAATATACTGTAGGTGGGAAATTTGTGTTATAATGTATAAAGAGGTCTAAAGAGGAGACCCTGGTACTACGTAAAACAATGTCAAGTATATATTAGTAGCTTTTTTAGATTTCCATTTATGGATGGAGATGTCCAAACAGCCACAATGTTACTGACACTTGATTTATATAGAAACCAAAATAGTTTATTTTGAGATTACTGTGTAGGGTATTCGTGATTTATAATTCAGGTAAGATACACTTTTAAAAGACCGCAGGTAGTGACAGGCTACTGATATCCAAGAATTTTAAAATGACAATATGAGACTACTTTGCTCAATTTTCAAAGAAATAGCAATCACTGTAAAAAAAAAAAAAGTTTAGATTGGATTCTCTCTAAGGTGATTTCCTGAGCTGAATGAACCGCAGTTCAATTCCAAACATCCAAAGCAAACACCTTCATCGTTTTATCACCTCAGGCAACTTTGCAATTTGAAATGCGGATTTTGTGCTTCTACCACCAAATCCTCAGTTCAATGAATGCTTATAATAGATGCAAAAGCTATAGAGGTAATAGAGACATGATTAACTTAAACGTTTTCATTTTTGTGTGTTTTTTTTGTGTATGTCTAGCCTTTCATCCCTTCTTTACAATTTCCTTTCAGTATTTTTTTCTTTGGACTGCAATATAAACCTTGTGTTCATGTCTCCTGCAGGGCATTCTCCTTTATTCTGCATGGGTCAGAAGAGAGGGGGAAAGAAGCCTGAGGTAATATGAAGCATGCGGTGGAGAAAAAGAACCTCTCAAGGCTGAACAACTTTTATCTATAATATATAGTCTGGCTCATTTAAATGCAGCCTTACTGCCCCGTGCTCCAATTTCCTTAAGTCTCCCGGAATCAAGTGTGAAGCACTTCATCCACACAAACATTGGGAAACCACTTTCCCCTGTGAGGAAAGCTGGACTTTGCAGCACCGCTTTGGTGTTTTTGTTCATTTATCAGTCCCACTCTTATCGACCTTATCTTAGCCAACCAATTTTACCACCGCCCACTATTCAATTTTCTCTCTCACATTCATTCTGAAGCTGTTGGCACAAATAGCTTCGTGTGGACGTCCAAAACAAGACAGAGGAGCAGCAGGGAATAAAAAAAAAACAATGAGAAGACAGCTACAGTAAGGAAAGGGGTGTCCCAATTTGATATTGGATATCGGTCAAACAAGTATGAAATTATACCGGCCTGCATTTAAAATGTTCGATATTGGCAAGCCGATACAAGCGGTACATTTATATCTTCACCCGAGCACATCTACCCAGCAGCACCCAGATGCAGCACACAACAACAGACCTGCCAACCTCGGAGATTCACTCCAAAAAAAACCCAAAACTTCACAGGAGGATTTTCACAAAAACATGATAAATTGAATTCCACCCAAAGATTATGTGGAGAATAGGTACAGAATTTGGAATCGGTCTAAAACTGCAAGGACAATCAGCCAGGAAATTCAAACATTTTAAAGTATATATGATTATCCTGAAAACAGAAAAAAAATGTTTGATCTACATCTGCATGAAAAATTGGTAGATGAGTTTTGTTCCAAAAGAAAAAAGTTAAACCAGAATGCAGAACAGCTAGGAATTTGAATTAAAAGCACAACGAAAATATGGTTCATAAGTTGAATATTAAAAGTACAAAGTCATAGTTTCATCAATGTAAGGAAAAATATAGGATCCAAAAGTTGAAGAATTATCCAGAAGAACTTGGAGACTGAACGACTTAATTTGATCTGCAATGTCAAGAAAAATGTGGTTCAAAAGCTGAACAAATATCCAGAATTTCATTGAATTTGACAAAACATTTTGAAGAAAATATGAGTTTGAACAACAATCCAGAGCAAGTTAAATTGTAATATGATCCAAAATTTGAAAAACTTAAAAGAATCAAGAACATTCAGTCGTTTTGTACAATTTTCTATCTATTCTGTCCCAAGTACTATGGTCACCTTATAATACCTGCATTATAAGACCCTCCTGCCTTTACTTTATCAGTGATTTCAACCTTCTAGTCAGGGTTCTATGTTTAGTTAGTGTTGTTAAGTTCTATGTTTATTTAATGCTCTATGTTTATTTAGGATTCTACGTCGCACTGAGTCGCCAAAGAAAGTTCCTAGTTCGTGAATTGTTCACCTACACTGGCAATAAAGTTTTTCTAATTCTGATTCTGAGTCATGGAAAAAACGTGACAAGAGAGAGAGATTGAGTGTACTCGGGTCACCAGGCAATCACCATCCATCAAGTGTATGGTTTATGTACACTGCCTGGCCAAAAAAAAAGTCACCACCAAAAAAAAAAGGTCATACACTGTAAAATTTCGTTGGACCGCCTTTAGCTTTGATTACGGCACGCAGTGGGATTGTTTGGATAAGCTTCTGCAATGTCACAAGATTTACATATTTCCATCCAGTGTTGCATTCATTTCTCACCAAGATCTTGCAGCGATGATGGTAGAGTCTGACCGCTGCGCAAAGCCTTCTCCAGCACATCCCAAAGATTCTCAGTCGGGTTAAGGTCTGGACTCCATGTGTGAAAATGACGTCTCATGCTCCCTGAACCACTCCTAGCATTGTCATCTTGGAATATGCCCGTGCCATCGGGGAAGAAAAAATCCATGGATGGAATAACCTGCTCATTCAGTATATTCAGGCAATCAGCTGACCTCATTCTTTGAACACATAGAGTTGCTGAACCTAGACCTGACCAACTGCAGCATCCTAATACCTATTTGCTTACTTAAATCCATGAGGTGACTTTATTTTGGCCAGGCAGGCTATGAGGTGTATATAAGATTGACACCCCTCTATTACTGTATTCATTACATAAAAATGAACTCTGTGTTTGAATGTTTAACAACATCTTTTTCCACTTACATCACAATTAATTATACAAAAACGTTCCTTAAAACATAAGGGTTTGGTGTCCTTTCCAGCAATCCCAGTTATTACACGGCACAAACATGAAAGACTGTGATGACAACACTGCACTTTATTTTAAATGTGAGGATGCAGGCATAATATTTTTCAAAGCATTCTTTAATTAAAAAGTTTGTAAAGTTTTAATTAAAGATGTGAGTTTCCGTCGTTAATTTACACAGTGCATTACTTTTGCACTAAATCAGTAAATTCTCTAGCGAGCAGGCTCTTAGAAGTTTTGCAAAAGGTCAATTTCCAATAACTTAAAATGTCAACAAGCTAATTATGAATAAAAAATGCAAAATACAAGCGCACTTGCAGCTGCAGAGAAAGGGATTACGGAAAAAAAGACTAAGGACAATAAGCATAAAAACAACTGGTTGTTCCAGAATTGTGACATCATATTTGATGGTAGTTTGATTATACCCAATTAAAAAATTACATCACTTGCTAACTAACTAACTAACTAAGCTACTGATGTAGACTAAACTAAAAGGCAGACTCCGGCCGACCGACACCGTTAGACAAAAGTAGACGAATGATTGGGTGGCACGTCAAACACTGAGCGCTAACCTTGCTCATAAATGATGGATGAAGTTTCTTCTGTTCCTTTTATCTCCGGAGTAAAATTAGTTCCATCCAAACAGACATGCACCCAAGGCTATACACTAAAAGCCTAAACAAACTCACACACATTTATTACTGTGGGCAAACACACACATGAGTCAAGTAGTGAAACCGAGTGGGCGAACTTGGCGAAATGACAGCGGAGAGACGCCCGGGGAGAGCGCTGAAAGGGAATAAGTGTCACGTCTCTAACAGCGCACATTAATGGCTGTAAAATAACCCTCTATTAGAGCAAAGGACTCCACACATACAGTATATAAACACACATACAATCAGACGATCAATTTGTGGTGCTCTGCTTCCCTCCGGAGAGTCCATGAAGTGTTAGTGAGTTTGCAGAATGTAAACCCGCATGAAATAAAATAACACTCCAATAAATGATACTGCACCTGCAGGTTGTGCAGCAGCTAAGTTTTTCCTATAGCTTCCATAAAGCAGCAAAGGCCAGAGAGCCTCCGACCTGACTTTGTTGCCTCGTTAATTCTGAGAAGCTCCCAGCAAGCTGTCGGCACACTCGCCACTGGAGCGAGCTGTAGGAGGAAGTGGAAGACCAACGGGGGACTGGAGTGTCTTACATGTAACAAAACACACCAGCTGAGTCCTTCCAACAGGCAATGCATGCACAGGCGCCATCTCCAACAAAGAATGGTGAAAGTGAGGGGATTACAAAAACAAGAAAAAGTTTTACACAAGTAGACCTAATTCCCCCGACAACAAACTTCAAAACTTTGGAACTCCTGCATTAGAGCATCTTACTTCAAAAGACGGACAGGCTTCAATAAGGGGTGTTCAGGGTAGAAGAACATAAGCAAAGAAGAAGAATGTTCCTCGGTTACAGTACACCCTGGTTTCGGTTTTTTGGTTTACGTCAAAAATTTTACCAAGGATTTTGTCTGGTTTTGTATACATTTTCCAGTTAGCGTGAATCTATTTTTAACCCAAAGCATGGAAACCAAAACCAGAAGTCCCCCAGCTGTCGCCAATTGGTGTCATCATCTGTAATTATTTACTAACTAACAGTTATGCTACAAGTTTCTGATTTTCTAATAGATCACACCTGGAAAATGGCCCACCGTGAAGCCAAACAAAGCTGCAAATGCCTGCATTTTGATTCAAAAAATGTGATGACCTACTGAATTCAAGAAATGGCACAAAGCGCAAAGGTGGTGTCCGAGTTGATCTCTGCACGTCGTTGCCTCAGAGCCGTCTTTGTCAACAGTCAGGTCTTCAGTCATGTTAAATGTCCATTTATGCCCTTCATTTGTCATTTACTGTATATGCATTGTGAATTGTTGTCTGCATGTATAACTATAATTGAACACCTATAAATATGTTTTATGTTAACATTTGTGGGTGTCCAGAATGGATTAATTGAGTTTAATTGATTTCTTATGGAAAGAAATGATTTCATTAGAGTTCATGTCGGTTAATGACACTGTAGTTGCAAGTTGCATTACGTAAAAAAGTAGGCAATACTCCAGCGTCACCAGATGCAGTGCCACTCATTAGAGGGGCCGTATACAACTCGCTCCAAATAACATTTTTTGAAAGCAAAAAAATAGAGGAACACCATCAGCCAGCATATGTTATCAATAGAACAGAATGTACAACATTTTTTTCACATTTACCGATTAAATTATTTAGTACTTATTGTAAATATTCGTTCAGCTGGGAGAAAATAATTGGCATTGGTGGCTGTCTGGTATTCACATACATGTTCATGGTGCGTGCACACACGTAAACAAAAACAAGAGAGAAGCATTGTGTGTTTGGACTTATTGTGTGGTTGTGACAGGCTGCACATTCAGTGATATTAGCCACATCGCTATTACTAGTTGACAACAAGCATACTGGATTAGTATGCATTTGTTACGTCTTACGTGCTGAAAGCAGGGAGAGAGAGAGATATCATGCTATTTGTGTGTTTGAATGTTGGAATTCATTGCATACAGTCTCACAAAGTAAAGGCAGATTGATTACATGGAGTCACAACATTACAAATTTCAGCTAACAATTGTAAAGAAAATAAATCCACTGCGCTGATGTTTTCTGTGGCTGGAAAGTGAGTAGAGCAGTGCCTTGGTTAGCATCATTAATCCGTTCCAAAAGGTTCAACTCAAACCAAATTCTCCAACGGGTCGGCTCGCAGGGGCTCCAGCCTAAAGCACTGAAGCCCAGACTTCCTTCTCCCCGCCTACTTCGCCCTGCTCCTCCAGGCAGATCCCGAGGCGTTCCAGGCCAGCTGAAAGACATAGTCTCTCCAACATGTCCTGGGTCCCCGAGGCTTCCAACCGGTTAGACATGCCCTGAACACCTCACCAGGCGGGGGTCTATGAGGCATACTGAGCCGCCTCATCTGGCTCCTCTCCATGCGGAGAAGCTTCTACTCAAAATGCCTCCCGTATCACAGGGCTTCTCACCTTATCTCTAAAGTCGAGCTCAGCCATTTGTACTGGTAGTGTCCTTTTGGTCACTACCAAAAGCTTGTGACCATAGGTTAGGGTAGGAACGTAGATCCACCGGTAATTTATGGACCGGATCACATCATCTGCCATACATGTATGTGCCTTACAGGTAAACAAACCAAGCAATTGTTGGTTGCGTGCGCCATATTGCACACTAATCAAGGCAAAACTTTAGTAAAAATTTCATAACCAAAAGAACCGAAAATAGCTCTAACCGGGACGGGCGTTAACCGAGGTACAACTGTACTGAAGTGTGACAGTGTGTGGATCCAGCAGCACCACAGCTCTGTTTGCCTTTGGGCAGTCACACAATAGTGCTGGACAAAAATTTCTGGACAACCAGCGCATCCGACTTCAAGAGCATCTCGAAGCTTCAACATCAATCAACCGTCCGTGTGACTAAAACGGCACTAACCGATGATAAACCTTTTCTAGTCACTATCACTGTCTATCAAGCACTTCCTTCACCATGGAGATAGTGTCAGGTGTCATATCCACGCCGATGTTTCTTCTAACTAACCCTGGACAGATTTCAGACTCCTGAGAACCGGAAGCCAACATCCTGTAACACGCCAGCAGGTGTTTGCGACTCGCATCCAAGCTGTGGCTGCAGCTGTGCTGTCTTTTCTCATTGCGATGATAAATCTGCTCTTAGCATAAGCTAGGTTGAGCTTTAGGATAGAAGTTGGATGGAGGAAAAGACTCTTGCACAAACTTCAGCTACGCAAACACACAAATACAAACTGCCGTGAGAGCCTGTTTGGATTTCCACAGGCCTTGTGACATAAGGTTAATTGCTGGAGTGGACCCCATCTGGGCAAACATCTCTAGATATTACAAACTGCATTTGTTGTTTGTTTAAAGAGATGATGCCTTCTTTTTAATCTCAGTTGGTCATGAAGCCACAAAACTTACCAACAGATGTGTTGACTGTGTAGGATAGCTATGTGATGGTAGGTCTGCTACTTAGAACGTAGGACCACTACTGTGCACAGAAACCATCCCCACAGAGTTGATGCCGAGAGACAATGAACAAATCATTTTTATTAAACGGCCGGTCTGCTGGGTTTTAAGCGTCGCCTCTGGTGCTGAGATAATTTAAAAGTGACGTGAAGAGCAACTAAACGACAGCAGTATTGTCAGCAGCACCGCTACATTTTGGCGACTCTTTCTAATAAGAGCAGAGCAGCTTAATTAGGCAGGTCATAGTAATTAAAAGTCGAAAGAAAAGTTGGTGGTAAAAGGATGCTTCTTGTTGTTCATCGTGAAATTTCCACAAAAGATTATTTGCAGGGGGGAATAACATTGCAACCTGTACAGCTCAGATGAAATGTGCATTGATATTATTGATATTGATATCTATATACATTTAAACAGACTTTTAAATGTAAAGTCTATAGAAAAATTGTACTAGAAACAACAAAAAGAAGAAAAAAACTAAAACATTTGTAGGTAAACATTTACACATAACAATATAAAACTGTAAGTAAGTAAACTATATTGATAGTAATAATAATACACCAAAAATGGAGGAAAATATTGTTTATAAATCACATGCAACATTATTACACATTGACATGGAGCACATTATTTGTTAAATTATATATTAAAATATAATACATACAATGTCAATTAAACAAAATATTTGAATACAAAATAAATTGGAAGAGCAATAAAAAGTCTATTAAAAAGAAATACAATTTTAACATTGGGTCTGTCAGAGGATCTGACCTTGGAAGGCTGCCATCGTGAGGAGAAGGAACCTCCATGGGGGTAAGTATTTCCCCGGCAAATGGCTGGCGGAATATCATTACAAACACAAAACCACCCCCTCCTGAAACTAAACATGCTGAAATGATGATAAGCATCGGTGAAAGATGGATCGGTGACTACATCTTCCTTCATCACAATTAATCTTTACAATGTGTTGAAGATTTTGTAGCAATGAGTGCCGAGGCTGACATCCTATTAGAAAAGTTAGCCAGGCAATATCCGTTTCTCTTATTGGGCAAAATTGTGCATTGATATATTGCATTAGTAAATGTAAGTATTTTTGCATTTAATTAATATAAAAAAATTTCAGAAACCCCAAAAGCACACACACAAAAAACTAAATTCTAACAAATTAACAGAAACATATGGAAGACTCACAGGTACACTTTCATGCCCTGTTCTATTTACCCAGGCAGAGGGGTGGTTTACAGAAATAGGGGACCTCCTATTATTACTCAACTTACCTGCTGAGTTAATCGGAAAAAAGTCAAATTTGTGTATTTAAATCTTTTTGAATTGTACTTTCTGTTTATCTGAGGAGTTAAATGAGGGGATGGCACAAGCTTGATTTTCTTAAAAATTGCTTTGATTCAGTTCCTCAGATGTGCTGAATATCTTTACACACACATCTTGTTCATATCATTTTTGAATTTGTGAATACAAAGAAATAATTTGTTCCTGAGCAGGAAGAGGGCGGGATACAAACCTTGAACCACATTAGATCGTTAGCGCCCTATAGGCCTCTGTCTAGGCAAACAGCCCCTTTAAATAGAAGATATTTTAAAAAGGTATAAATAATTCCACCTCCGCTTGTCATTGAGTTGAGAACCGCTAGGTAAAGATACATTAGTCATTTCATGCACGGTATTATTTAGAAGATATCAAGAAATTCTTCACAATTTCTTGCTGAAGAATTGAAAAAAGAATTGAGACTGTATATGAACAAGTAAAGTCAACTTCTGACTCTTGACCTCTGCTTCCTCAGGCAGACCAGTTAATAACTATAAGCATAGAAGAAGAACCCTCCAGGAGGACCATGGCCAAATTATATTATACTTGTTACAAAACAATGTTCATCAGCAGTTTCCAGTGCTGCTGGCCACACAGTCTTCTAGCAGCCGAGTTTGACCTTTGCCTTCTCGCACGAACACGTTGGCGCTTATGCTCCTTGCGGTTGCCAGATAGCTTTGAAGGCACTCGTCCAAGCAAAGATAATTGGCTCACAGACAGGGACGGGGCAAAGAAGACTCAAAATCAGACAATACTGTATGTTTGATTTTAATGTTATTATGTTGCCTCATAGTTGCACACAAGTTGCAAGCATAAAAAATCGGCATGTTCCCTCCCAGTGTCTGTGTGCTGCCATGCAAACTGGGAATATGAGTGCGTGGGAAGTGTGCCAAATCACTGTGTGAGTCCTTCAATTTCACCATGAGTGGGGAAGAGAAACACATGCCCCCGAACCTCCACACGTCCCTTCTCTCCCACTCGATTCCCCGATTCCAACTTCACCACAGCTGGCAAAAGGCGATAAGACAAACAGGCGGCCATCGGGAATAGGATGAGGACAGAGGAAGGTATTTGCAAAGAAACGTCACACTTCTATATGGTTGGTGCAGGGACAGTAATGAGCCTCTTTCAGTCTGAGCATCCGTGCAATAAATGCTGCTTTTTAAAATCCTTCTGTTGGGATGTGTGCTAATGGAGAGGAAATCAGTGCAAGGGGGCGCGGTCTGTTTTCATGCTTTACATCAAATAATGTCAACTCTAATGAAAGAGTTAACGTGATAACCCGTTATATAAAGTTTTTTGACACGTGATTATCGTGCGCACGTCCTATTTGAGCCTCGGCCCACACCGCTGTTTGAGGAAACAGCGGTGACTTTGGAGCTGCCAGGGGAACAAATATTGAGCCAAAATGGACAAAGAAATGGGTATGCTGGTTGGTAAGTTTAGCTTCAAAACCCTGGCAGATGGCTCTCAAAGCTATTTGTATCTACTGTCGCTGTGATTTGAGTTATGCAGGTATTTTTTAAAGTCATTTATGCAGGGAAATCTTAGCATACGAGTGTCCCAACTTCGAACGGCGAGCTGAAATATGGGTTACCAGCTGCTATTTACGGGCTGTCAATGTGACCATGGCTGAAGTCAAGAATGGAAGTAAAGAGCATTAGCGGTGCTTGCATTAGCAGCGGGAAATAATTTCAACACATCAGTAAAACATACATACATCATAGCCACCAAATTGATCTTATTTCTTATGTATTGTGTGAAACTATGACAGGAACAACATCAAATTAAACACACTAAATGAATACAAACCTAACATTGACCAGTACAAGCCTGGACTTTGTTTTTCCAGAGGTTGTGTACCACAAGTATACACATTAGCAACCCAGTAAGGTCATCAAATCTTACCTCCATGCATTCCCATATAGTATCAGCATTTGGGACCAAATATGAAGTGAAAGAACAAGGAGAAAAATACAGTATGTGCAGAATATTAGAAGGTGCTTTCAATGACCGCACAAATCGCAGCTGGCATTAAACATTCAAAAACTGTGAGGATATGTATCTGTAAATTATTTTTTTACTAAATAATAATACAACTTTCCACAGTGGCCGCACGGTGTATGTGTGGGTAGCACGTTGGCCTCACAGTCAAGAGATCAGGGTTCAAATCTCCGTTGGGCATCTCTGTGTAGAGTTTGCATGTTCTCCCCGTGCGTGTGTGGGTTTTCTCCAGGTACTTCGGTTTCCTCGCACATTCCAAAAACATGCATGTTAGGTTAATTGGCGACCCTAAATTGTCCATTAGAGTATGAATGTGAGTGTGAATGTTTGTTTGTCTGCCCTGCGATTGACTGGTGACCAGTCCAGGGTGTACTCTGCCTCCCGGCCAAAGTCGGCTGGTATAGGCTCCAGCGACCCTAATGAGGATAAGCGGCATAGAAAATGGATGGATGGATTGGTCATTATGTAGAAATGCATCTTAAAAGGTCAGCCGGGGGATGATGCAGCTGAACTCTCGTTTGGATCAGTGCAGCTGACAATGCATCATCAGAAGCACTGAACACCTTAGCAGCATGTTTAACTGTCAGAGTAGGGTGCTACACACAGACCCGGCATACAGTGTATGTCCTCTTCTGGACACTCAACAGTTGTTCAGGCTGAGGGAAGAAGAAGAGGATGATTGTTAAAGATTCATTGTTGCCTGCGCCGCAAAGCAGACTGCACATTCAGCAGAGAAGACGAGCGATGAGAGGAAGCGGGATTTACAGTCCAGACAAATCGGCGTGTTGACATCAGCAGCATTACAAGCTCCTCAAATACTTAAAATGTTTAACGTTTAAAACTTTGTTTTTATGCCAAAAAAGCACTTTTAGCCACTGCTCTACATCTTCACTCTGATTCCAACCCTCGTATTCATTCCATGGAGACAGACTGCAAACCTTAGAATTTCTCAAACCATAGGGACATCATTGACATTCCTAGCTGATTATGATATTGATAAGCCGGCACGATCAATTTAAGTGCAGTACTCTCGACAAGGTGTGGTTATATTTGCCGTGGAGAAAAAGTTGCACATCTCGGATAATTAATAACCGGCAGCAGGAGCAGATCTAACCACAGTTGGGAGCCGTTAGAAGAAACACAAATTACCAATCCTTGCTCTTCCACATTGTGGCAGCAGCTAGTACGCCTTCCTCGTATTTCCGTTCTATCTTTAGAGTGTCTGTCTAACTCAAAGTTACGACTCAGAGAGCTGGGAAGAAACAGAGACATGGAGGGGACCAATTTATCTCAACTGCAGGAAAGACAGCAAAGCAGGAGAGGGAGGCTTTGCAGACTTCAACTTTGCTGTCTGTTCTGGAATGCCACACACACACACACACACACACACACACACACACACACACCAACAAGGAATCTGTCGACAGCTCTCTCTGCAATTGTCTTTCTTTAAAAGAAAACAGCAGTAGGAGAAGGAGATGTGTGGAATAGGTAAGCAGATGCAGTCGTATCCGTGTTGAAAGTGTAACACAAAAAGAGGGCAAACCTCCATTCTACATTTACTACAAACATGGTTTTAAGGACTCGACTTAAGGGGGGCGGCACGGCTCAGGTGGTAGGAGTGGTTGGCTCCCAACCCGAAGGTTGCGGGTTGGATCCTCCGCTCACTTGTGTGACCATTTCAAAAGTGTCCCTTGAGCAACGATACTGAACCCCCAGTTTCTCATGAAGCTACATTAACACTCTCGTCACAATATGACCTTAGATGAGGGTGTGGCGTAAAGCCACCATATACTGTATTTCAAAAACGGGCTCAGGTCCCATATTGTACTATTTTTCATAACTAATATAGTGTGTTGTTAGAAATCTAGCCTGGTTGTTGGAATTTTGACAGTTTAAAAGTACTTTTAATAAGCCCTAAATAGAACACTGTGTTTTGTGTTGCTGTGACTCTGCACTTAACACAACATAACAAGTCATGGGTTAGTGACTCGTAGACATCTGGCAGAGGTTCCAGCATACCCGCGACCTTAGTGAGGACCAGCGGTGGTCAGAATGTTTGCTTTATTTAGCTAAAGGCGGCTCAGAGGCGGTATCATGTCCATGAGGAAGGAGGTTTAACTTTCATGATGTCAGCTAGGATAGGCTCCAGCATACCCAGCGACCCGAGTGAGGGTAAGAGGAAAATGGATGGATGGATGTCACAAAAACACAAAACTTCCAAAGCAACTGTTTGAATTGCATTTGTTTCCGATTCGAGTTCAGTCAATATATCCATCCATCCATTTTCTACGGTATGCTGGTGACTATCCCAGCTGACTTCAGGCGGGAGGCGGTGTATACCCTGGACTGGTCGTCAGTCAATCGCAGGGCAGACAAACAAGCATTCACACTCACATTCATACCGATGGACAATTTAGAGTCGCCAATTAACCTAACATGCATGTTTTTGGATTGAGGGAAGAAACCCGGCGAAAACCCAATGCTCGCACGGGGAGAACATGCAAACTCCACGCAGAGATGCCCAACAGACATTCAAACCCAAGTTTGTCCCTCAATCGGTACAGTACAGTGTGAATACCTAACATTAAAAACCATTAACCGTTAACCAGACATGGTCCCCGGGCCAAATCCTACTTTGGTCCCTCAGATGTCCAGTGCTGCCCCACAGCAGTAATTTTCCATACCGCTGATTTCCTTTCCAATGTGATGCTGAGTAAAATTCAGACCGGTATCGACGATACCTCTGTTACTGATACTGGTACACTGATACACACCAAACGTGGTAAATTTTAAAAAGTAGTGTAATTTCAAATTGTGGCATAGCTCATAACATAAAGAACACTATAAAACAGTCAATTATTTATTACTAGATTTATTTACTACATGTATTACTAGTCACTAGATTTAGCCAGTATGGGTGGGCATTAAATGTGAAAGACACAAAATGTTTCTTGCTTGAATTACCCGCTGCTCACACCTCCGAGTGCACTTCCAGTTTGATGCGGTCTGAGGCCGCATAAACCCCCTCCACAATGCAGCCTAACTCTCGCAGATACAGGACCAAGAAGGCAGAGCTCGGACACACTACTCCGTCGCCTGGCAAAAACTCGCCTTCCTGGCAGACAGTCTGGCTCGCCAAATTCTCGTGCACACAGTCTCCTCCCGCTTCGTGAGTTGGGTGTCCTGATAGCCCTATAATTCCCATGGTCATCAACACTTGACTTATGGAGGACAGCTCTTTGTACGGAGTTAGCCTGCTCTGTGTTTGGTTGCGTGAATACTGGTGGAAATACTGACAAAAGTCTATTTTTAGTCTAAGTCTAAGTTTATTAGCACTTTTCATTTGACAAAACTGTACTGTCCATATGTGCTGCTTATCCTAATAAGGGTCGCGGGGGGGTGTCTGGAGTCTATCCCAGATGACAGTGCAAGTGGAAAGATACACCCTGGACTGGTCACCTGTCAATCGCATTCAGACATTCCTATTTAGAGTCGCCAGTTAACCTAACGTGCACGTTTTGGGAATGTGGGAGGAAACTGGAGCACCCGGAGAAAACCCACACATGCGGAGAACATGCAAACTCCACACAGAGACGCCCAACAGAGATTCAAACCCAGGTCTTCTGACTGTATGGCCAACATGCTAACCACTCGACCACCGTGTGCCCTAATTCAACTGTGGTTCTACAAATCAGCCAGGATTAAAATGTCTCATTGTAAATCCCACACTCCCATCTGTTACTGCTGCTGGAAACATGAGATGAATAAAGTATCCATCGATCTGCAGGAACAATAAGTGGTTTTTTCAGCTATGCAAACGAGTACAAGCAAAATCTTGTCAGCAGTTAATAACATCATCTTGGTGATGTTTGTGTTTTATCAAATAGAGTGCTGTAGAATTGCACTGCATCATACCAGAGCATCCGCTAATCACTACATTGTGCTACATGACACCATAAAACTTGGACTTGGATCGCAGTCCAACAAGCGGCGATGAGCAGAAAAGGAACTTCAAACCATCAACGGTAGTTTCAGCACATTATTTATTAACATTCACAGGTAAAAAAACAACAACTCTACTTACAATCGACCCTCCAAAATTGTAGCGTATATAAATTTTTATTATTAGACACTCTTTGGGCATTCTCTGTTGTCCGTCAATCTTTCTTGCGAGTCCATTTACTCCTGGAATGTTCTAACCAGAAAACACAAGATCACATTGACAACAGTGACGTAAACATTCATAAAAGTTATAAAAGCTATTATACAAAATGTACATGTCGTCTACAAGCAATACTAAATAACTCCATCCTGTCTAATTACGTCTGTAGTAAATTATACTACAAATGACAAACTATCTCATCGGCACACAAGTCAAGTAAAAGAATTATTTCTTTGCTTAAGCTCCATGAATGAGGCTACACACTTGCACTGCCCGGGTATGTGCCCGGTATGCCCGGGTGGTCGATCATAATCAATAATAATCGTAATTTAACACAAATGTAGGTTTGAAATGTCACACTCAGCTTTATACTGTATGTTCGTCTTCTCCCAGTGGTCAGGGACCGCGTCTTTTTTGTGATGCTGCTTCAAATGCACAATGAGTGTGGTTGTATTCTACTTCCCCACTTCTGTACCACCATGGGAAACTTGTGCATGACAAGTTTTGCACTGAGCTGCAACGTCTTTTTGGGACTTGAATTTGTGGGAACTGAAGGTGCAACTATTAATTTTGCGTCCACATCCGGTAAATCACTTTACTTCACTTGGGGCCAGGTGAGGTCAAAGGTTGGAGGAGAGAGAAATTGATACTGGCTGTTTGAATTTACCGCCCCGTTGGCTGAATGGGTAGCATGTTGGCCTCACAGCCAGGAGGTTCTGGGTTTGAATCTCCGTTGGGCATCTCTCTGTGGAGTTTGCATGTTCTCCCCGTGCGTGTGTGGGTTTCCTCCCACATTCCAAAAATATCCATGTTAGGTTAATTGGCGACTCTAAATTGTCCATTAGAGTGTGAATGTTTACATGTCTTTGTTTGTCTATCTGTGCCCTGCGATTGACTGGTGTACCCCGCCCAAAGTCAACTGGGATAGGCTCCAGCATACCCACGACCCTAACGGGAATAAGCGGTATAGAAAATGGATGGATGATTGAATTTACAAAACACATTAAACCTCTCAACATGTAACTACCACCGCATCTTGTGTTGGGGATGTCAAACATACATGACCGTTAAACAAGTTTGTAAGAACGTATTTAAAAATGAAAGGAGTAGACAGTGAGTAGTGTAAAACACACCATTATGTCTCCTCACATGACAAAATACAGCACTCATCTGCACGCGGGAGGGAAACAACAAGCTCATATTTCAATGGAGAAATGTTACACTGGCCTCATTAATAATCATTTGCTCCTTAATGACTCTGTGTGCGTATCTTTTTATGTGTGCACATGCTCACCTTAATTCACCTTCAGCAGAAGCCTGGGAATAAATCATGCTCAAGCAACAAACTTCATATTTCTGTCTGTACTATTCTTTTTCCTTTAGGATGCTTAAAATGACACCCTGTTTAAATGTATACTCATCACTGAGTCATGGATATATACACACACACACACACACACATATAAATGTTTTTTTACGAACACTGGTTCGCCCAGAATTTTGAATGTACTACACCGTAATACAAGGTGCCCTCCCCTGCGAGGGTAATGCACCAAAGTAATGATGCCAACCGCCGTAAAACCAAAGAAGAAGAAGCTGCACTCCCGTTGGTTACCTCCCATCATCCTCTTCCTCCCAAAATTCCTAACAAATCGCGGTGCCCCTTTGCTCAGCGTACTGAAAAGTTCCCGTCCATCCATCCATTTTCTATCCCGCTTTTCCTGATTAGGGTCGCGAGTATGCTGCAGTCTATCCCAGCTGACTTTCGGCGGGAGACGGGGTACACCCTGGACTGGTCGCCAGTCAATCGCAGGGCAGACAAACAAACATTCACACTCACATTCATACCTATGGACAATTTAGAGTTGCAAATGAAGCTAACATCCATGTTTTTGGAATGTGGGAGGAAAAACCCATGCACAAGGGGAACATGCAAACTCCACACAGAGATGCCCAACGGAGATTCGAACCCTGAACCTCCTGACTGTGAGGCCAACATGCTACCCACTTATCCACCGTGCGGCCTAAGATCCCCTCATTTGTTTAAAAAAAAAAATCAAAGTGTTAAGTATAGTACGTATGTAGTGTAGTGTATTCAATGAAGTTACAGTACATAAACTTACGTATGATTTCTGCCATCTGACAAAACTTCGTTCGCCGCCTCCTCCTCCACCATCAACCTCAACCCTCTCAACCTCAAAAGGTTAAGTGTGACAGTTATTACTTTTCATTGCTTTTATTATTTTCTCATTGTTGTTTTAACATTCATGCACATGTAAGTGATTATGTTTCATTAATGAACATATATATTTCGGGTGGATACAATATTTACACTTTACACGACTGTTTTTGAGGGGGCAGGAAGAAATTACGCCATTTATATGTAAACCTTGTCTCATAAGACGAAAATTCCAAAACACTAAAGCCCCTCTGGAACAATTTTGTTTCATATCTTGGGGTTCCACTGTGTACTTAATATAGGAAATATACAGAAATACACAATAGCCTGTTGACCCCCAGCTATACCTCAGTTTGAATTATAGGAAAAAAGAAACGATTATCCAACAACCCTATAAATGGTTCACCAAAATCGTGTCGTTTTGTTGAGTTGTGTTGACTGCAAGTATAGCTGAGCGCAGAATTACCCTTTTTTTTTCAAAAGTTTTAAATCTTAATAAGTAAAGCAATTTGCAGATGTACTGGGTGGCGGATTAGATGTGAAGCGTCTGACTTGCAATAAATTGCAGCATAATCCTCCACATCCTCACAGCTCATGCATGGACATAAATAGCAGCACCCATATTACCCTGCCAACTTGGCAAAACAATATTTCACTTCAGCTAAGGAAGCTCAAGTGCTTTTTCAACACTGGACGTCTTTGTCTCCACCACGTACAAGCATAATGATGCATATGCTACATTAGGTACGCTGCAAGTATTAGGGCTGTCAAAAATATTGTGTCAACAGTGGTAACTAATTAATTTCATTAATTATATTAAATGGTAACTCTATGATGACGACAGACAGGAGCAAGTGTAGCGTCCCCAAGGAGTCTGTCGCGCTTTAAAAATGTATGAAGACCTGAACACATCAACAGCAGTGCAATTCCAACCCATATAGTGTATATATCTCCAACTCACAAACGCCCCTCTAGTTCCTTCCCTTTGAGACACTTAATCATTCTCACCAGAGGACTGAGAGATGCGTTTGTGGACACTCCGAACGTCACAACGGCGTTCTTATTATGCGAATATGTGTGGTCAAATAAACGGGAATACAAAGAAAACCAATAAGTGGATATTCTTCTGACTCACTTTGTAACTTACAATGCAGAAGTACAATTTGCTGCATTCAAGTGTGCTTGGAAATCCCGAATAAATATGGTAGATGTGACCTTAGGCCGTGGCCACCTTTGACCACCATGTAACGCCGCCACTGCCCCTCCGTTTAGCAACAACCTTTATCTATAGTCTCTACTTCTCCTCTACTTTCAGCCATGCTAATTTTCTCTCTTTTGTTGTCTCTGCTCTGGAGTACAGTGGTACATGTGAGCAGTTAATGCGGGAAAAACACATACACAACTTTTTTCTTTTTTCTTTAATTTATCATTTATACTGGTATAGGCATTTTCTCATCATTGGAGGAATTTATACCGGCATATACAAATTAGCGCCCAACACTACTGTCAAACTCACATCAGTGAGTGAGAGTTTTTCATCTTGGCCTGACAACGAAGAGGATTGTGTCTCAGATTGTTAGCAAGTTATGAAACAAAGGAAGAGTTATGTTGCTAATTTTAAGAAAATTGTGATCAGGGAAGTGTTATGCATTGAAGAGTTATGCAATAATTGTCCAAAAACAAAATATTTATCTGTTTTTATTGCAATCTTCTAGGTGTCTCCAAAAAAGGGCCTCGAAAAATAGGGGTCATCTTTATCCGGGTGGATACGGTAATTACGGTTTCAATTTACCATTGCTGGTAATGTAAGTGCATGTTCCACTGTCATTAAATGTCACAGTTGAGTGAGTGTGTGAGTGTGTGTGCGTGTGCACGTGTTGATTACTGGACTCCATCAAGTCTCATAAAATTCTAGTTGCCTTGTGAATAATCCCATTACTAGGCGGTGCCAGGAGAAGATAGATGGGGCTTTTTAAAAGACAAATTTCAGTTATGTGAAGTCCAAGCTCCATCTACACAGTCAATGCAAAAATCCCTCAAATGAGCACTTCGGCATCTCCCAATTTATAATTCTCTCACACAAACAGGATACCTTGAACCGCCGGTCGCCTCCGAAATGCAATCTGCTCCGTTTCCTTTTAGCTTGTCCTCTTGTTTAGCTGTGCTTTGATTTGGCTGACCTCAGCATCTCTCCGGGGACGTAGAAGAGCCAAAGCTGTCACAAAATGCCCCTCAACACGGTAGTGGAAGAGAATGCAAGCCAGAAAAACAGAATACCTGCCGGGGAAGGGCTAGCAATGCCCGATTTTATGTCAATCAGAAAATGTAGTTAATGAATCTTAAAAGCAGTGGTCCTCTGCTCTCCATCTAACACCTCCTGTGAATACAATGTCTGAATTTGGGGTCTTCTTGCGTGCTGGCATTTCATTAGAGTCCAACAGAAGATCTGCTTTACACAGGTATTCTGCCTTGACAAATAATGAATATGTTGTAGTTTGCGTGTAGTGTAAAACCACAATGCGTCATACAAAAATGTCTTTATTAATAAATATAGTCCTTTTGTGTACTTTAGGTTAAAGGGCTATAATGACTCCTTCCCTGAGTCACCACCTTATCTTAGTGGAGGAGGTTGCGTGTCCCAATGATCCTAAGAGCTAAGTTGTCGGGGCCTGTCATGTGCCTGGCGGGATCACCCATGACAAACAGGTCCTAGGGGAGGAGCCAGACAGAGAGTGGCTCAAAAGACCCTGATGATGATTAAAAACATTGGACTTCGTTTTCCCTCGCCCAGACGCTTGTCACTAGGGTCTCCCCTGGAGGTGGGGCACGATGGCGAGCGTCTGGTGGCCAGGCCTGCACCCATGGGGCCCGGTCGGCCACAGCCTCAAAAGGTAACGTGGGTCCCCCCTCCCATGAGCTCACCACTCCTAGGAGGGGCCAAAGAAGTGAGCTGGGTGGCGGCCAAAGGCGGAGGCCTTGGCGGTCCGATCCTCGGCTACAGAAGTTAGTTAGTTGTCGGTACGTGGAATGTCACCACTCTGGCGGGGAATGAGCCTAAGCTGGTGCGTGAGGTGGAGCAATTCCGGCTAGATATGGTCGGACTCACCTCGACACACAGCAAAGCCTCTGGAACCAGTCCTCTCTAGAGGGGCTGGACTTCATTTCACTCTGGTGTTGCCGGCAATGAGAGGCGACGGGCAGGGTTGCCAATTCTTGTTTCCCTCTGGCTCCAAGCCTGCATGTTGGAGTTTAACCGGGTAAGCGAGAGGATAGTTTTCCTACGCCTTCAGGTGGGGGGACGGGTCCTGACTGTTGTTTGTGCTTACCAAACAGCAGCTCACAATACCCACCCTTTTTGGAGTCCTTAGAGGAAGTACTAAAGAGTGCTCCCTCGGGGGATTCTCTTGTTCTACTGAGTGACCTCAACGCTCATGTTGGCTGCGACAGTGAGACCTGGAGAGGTGTGATTGGGAGGAACGGCCCCCCTGATCATAAACCGAGCGGTGTTTTGTTATTGGACTTCTGTGCTCGTCACCGATTGTCTATAACGAACACCATGTTTAAGCACAAGGGTGGCCACATGTGCACTTGGCACCAGGACAACCTGGGCCGCAGTTCGATGATTGACTTTGTGGTTGTGTCGTCAGACTTGTGGCCACATGTTTTGGACACTCGGGTGAAGAGAGGGGCAGAGTTGTCAACCAATCACCACCTGGTGGTTAGCTGGTTCCGATGGTGGGGGGGATGCCGGTCAGACCTGGCAGACCCAAACGCATTGTAAGGGTCTGCTGGAAACGTCTGGCAGTGTCCCCTGTCAGAAAGAGTTTCAACTCCCACCTGCGGGAGAGCTTTGACCATGTTCCGAAAGAGGGAAGCGGACATTGAGTCTGAGTGGGCGATGTTTTGTGCCTCCATTGTCGA
This sequence comes from Oostethus manadensis, assembly GCA_024372805.1. NCBI lineage: Eukaryota > Metazoa > Chordata > Actinopteri > Syngnathiformes > Syngnathidae > Oostethus > Oostethus manadensis. The sequence goes on from QODF01000041.1 coordinate 7,643,049, forward strand.
TGCGACTGATCGGAGCTGTGGCCGTAAGGTGGTCGATGCCTGTCGTGGCGGTATTCCCAGAACCCGTTGGTGGACACCAGTGGTGAGGGATGCCGTCAAGCTGAAGAAAGAGTCCTATCAGGCCGATTTGGCCCATGGGACTCTGGAGGCAGCTGACAGGTACTGGCAGACCAGGCGGTCTGCGGCTCTGGCAGCCACTGAGCAAAAACTCGAACATGGGAGGAGTTCAGAGTGGCCATGGAAAATGACTTCCAAGAGGCTTCCAAGAGATTCTGGTCCACCATCCGCCGTCTCAGGAGGGGGAAGGAGTGCACAGTCAACACCATGTATGGTGGGGACAGTGTGCTGCTGACCCCAACTCGAGATGTTTTGGACCGGTGGAGGGAATACTTTGAAGACCTCCTTAATCCCACTGACACGTCTTCCAACATGGAAGCAGTGCCCGGGGACTCTGAGGCGGGTTCCCCTATCTCTGGGGCTGAGGTTACCGAGGTGGTCATAAAGCTCCTTGGTGGCAAGGCCCCGGGGGTGGATAAGATCCGCCTGCAGTTCCTTAAGCCCCTGGATGCTGTGGGCGTGTCTTGGTTGACACGACTCCGCAACATCGCGTCAGTGCCCCTGGACTGGCAGACCGGGATGGTGATCCCGCTTTGCAAGAAGGGGGACCAGAGGGTGTGTTCTAACTATCGTGGGATCACACTCCTCAGCCTTCCCGGTAAGGTCTATTCCGGGGTTCTAGAAAGGAGGATCCACCGGATAGTCAAATCTCGAATTCAGGAGGAGTCATGTGGTTTTTGTCCTGGTCGTGGAACTGTGGACCAGCTCTATACTCTCGGCAGGGTCCTTGAGGGTGCATGGGAGTTTGCCCAACCAGTCCACATGTGTTTTTTGGACTGGGAGAAGGCATTTGATCGTGTTTCTCTGGGAATACTGTGGGGAGTGCTCCGGGAATATGGGTATCGGACCACCTAATCCAGGCGGTTCGTTCCCTGTATGACCGGTGTCAGAGTTTGGTTCGCATTGTCGGCAATAAGTCGGACCCGTTTCCAGTGAGAGTTGGACTCTGCCAGGGCTGCCCTTTGTCACCGATTCTGTTAATTACTTTCATGGACAGAATTTCTAGCTGAGCCAGGGCGTTGAGGGGTTTCAGTTTGGTCCTGCTGGCTTCATTGAACAGTGACCTTTAACTCTCAATGGAATGGTTCACAGCTGAGTGTGAAGCGGCTGAGATGAGAATCAGCATCTCCAAGTCTGAGTCTATGGTTCTCAGCCGGAAAAGGGTGGAGTGCCATCTCCGGGTCGGGGATGAGGTCTTGCCTCAAGTGGAGGAGTTTAAATACCTCGGGGTCTTGTTCACGAGTGATGGAAAAATGGAACGTGAGATGGACAGGCGGATTGGTGCAGCGTCTGCAGTGATGCGGACTCTGGATCGATCTGTCTTGGCGAAGAGAGAGCTGAGCCGAGATGCAAAGCACTCAATTTACCGGTTGATCTACGTTCCTCCCCTCATCTATGGTCATCCTATGGTAGTGACCAAAAGGACAAGATCGCGGGTACAAGCGGCCGAAATGAGTTTTCTCCGCAGGGTGGCTGGGCTCTCCCTTAGAGATAGGGTGAGAAGCACTGTCATCCGGAAGGGGCTTGGAATAGAACCGCTGCTCCTCCGCCTTGAGAGGACCCAGATGAGGTGGCTCAAGCATCTGGTTCGGATGCCTCCCAGACGCCTCCCGGGGAAGGCGTTCAGGGCACGCCCAACTGGTAGGAGGCCTCGGGAAAGACCCAGGACACGCTGGAGAGACTATGTCTTTTTCAGCTGGCCTGGGAACGCCTCGGGATCCGCCAGGAAGAGCTGGACGAAGTGGTCGGGGAGAGGGATGTCTGGGCTTCCCTACTTAGGCTGCTGCCCCCGCAACCCGACCTCGGATAAGCGGAAGAAAATGGATGCATGGATAGATGGATGGATATATTGAACCTCATTTAATTGTGCAGGTGTACCCAATGTTGTGGCCAATGAGTCTATGGCATATTCCACAGCGTAAAAGTCCATCATTCAGAGTTCTTGCAACTTTATAGAGTTGTCATCTTGAGTATGGTCTTTAATCAATCTCTCTTGTTTTTCAATCGGGTGCAAAAAAAAAAGTTTGAGAGTGCAGAATTTAATCTTTGAAGATTTCAGTGTTCGTAAAGTTTTTGTGGTAAATGTGGCCTTGGTAGCATATGGAGTGCCTGCCGACTGCACTGCAGAACTCTTTTCTGCACCGAAGAACTCTTTAATCCCTTGTTTATCACAGTTAATCTGTTCCAGACCCAACCTTGATAAGTGAATTTATGTGAAGTGACGTGGGATTCCTTATTTATTAAGAGAATATTTTCGTTAAAAAAAACTGTTTACGACCTTCTAAATCAGGGTTTTAACATAATTAGAGCCCTCTGTCATAAAATAACACTCATAAAGCCACCATTGCACTCGCATTACCTAATATAATAAACAATATAAGCCATTTAAGACCATTTATAATGGAAACACATAAAAGTGTAAACTATACTGACATGAACTAAACAGTACCACTCAATGTAAAGGAATTGTTGAATGTATTATGCAAGGCAGAAGGCAGCCAAGCTGTTGCAACTTTTCTACTGCTGGGATGAAAACATGCACCCCTGCTGTGTCCCCTGTGGTATTATTTTTCTGACAAAAGCGCCACATGTCACTAAAGCCCAAAGTTTGACCTCGTGAGAATAAATAATCAGATTAAATAATAATAATGGATTAGATTTATATAGTGATTTCCGAGGAAGCCAAAGCGCATCACATTAAACCCATTATTCAATCACTCCTCAGTCACACGCTGGTGGTGGTAAACTACATCTGTACTCACAATGGCTGCCCATTTGCACCTAAAATGGATGGAAAAAGAAAAAAGTGCATGATAATGTAGTTTACCCAAATGGTTGTTGCACCATTTTTCTTTCTTTTTACTACTAATCAATAAAACAACAACAAATGTCCTTTAACTGTGAGTTGATTGCTTTATTAGTGAGACACTGCGTCCTCTTGGAAACAACATATTGACCAGACATTTGTCCATTTCACGCCTGCATCAATGTGTGCACGTTCACGGACGTCTTTGAGTGCCAAACTGTGCTGCTGTTGTGGTCTCACGTCCGTGTCAGAACCAGCTGACTGATTGCAAGAGCAGCAGTGCATCAAGCTCAAAGCCCATGTGTGTTTCTTTAGGATTGTGACAGGGCCAAACCCCGGGGTTCCTCTAATCACCTCACCTCTCCCTCCTCACTCGCTTCTGCGCTGTCAATCACGCCGACGCTGTTACTGAGGAATCCTGAGTGTGTGCAGTCAATATACTACACAGGCTGCAAATGTTTCTACCATCCAAAGCAGCCTGAAGAAGGTCTTTCACATGTAACGTGCAAGAGTGCAGGGTTAAAGAGAACAAACAGACATGGTGCCATCCTTTAATGCACTCCATCACTTGGCATGCTTGCCCTTCAGGCGTCTTCCACACCAACAGTAGTCACCTTGGATTCTGCCTCTCAGATGTGGCACATGCGTCTAAACCATGATGACAGAGGACTTTCTTTGCCTCATACCCACACAGAGTGTGTCTGAGTGGCGTCCTACATAGCGGCACGAACACACTAACATTGTTTGTCTTGTTTACTGATCCTTCCTCCTCCACATACTGATGAGCGACTGTCAGTCTAATGGGAAAAGCTCTCCCAACAAGTTATTGGACGGAAGGTCGTCGTCTAATGCAAATCCGATGTTATAAGTGGCAGGGTAGGTGAACCCCCACCCCACGTGACATTAAGCTTTGACACACCGTCAGTGACACCGCCACTCAGCCAATCATCAGATGACTAAAATGTCTGACAGTGCACTTGTTAAATGCGTGTGACGTCCTAGAATATGCAATTTTTTATAGGATATGGGGTGTGTTTTCGTTGTATATTATTACTTCTTCCTCTTCAATTTGGTATGGGATTTATACTGTGTTGGACCACATCCAAAGTTTAGTCCAACTTCAAACTCATGGATGGGAGATAAAAGGTACATGGCGAGCGTTATGTTGATGTGCATGTTTGTGTTCTGGTTGAATGGGGGGCTTGTCATGGGAGCCACTGTTGTTCTGGCGTGCCTGCCATTTTTTCTTGCAATGACAAGCGTGTTGACCAAACACCTCCTTGTAGCTTTATTAGCGTCTGTGCAAACGCTACAGTGCAGTATGTAGGATATTCATTCACTTTAATATCTATCTGTACATGACATTTCATTCAAATCTGATGGTGGGAAATAACTTCTTTAATACTTTGGTTAGAGAAGTAAATGAGGTATCAAATTAAAGTTAGTCATGTTTTATCAGATATAAATAATCATTCAACTTGATACTTCGTTGATTGTTAATTCAACCTGAAGTGTTGGTTGCACTTTGTTGAAATAAAATGTGAATGCATTTGCCATGAATTGTTGTTTATTTTTTGTTTACATCCATCCTCATTTGTCACACCTTCTCTTTGTCCCGGTGGGTGAAGGTGGAGCCGGCATACACAGAGTGTACAGAACGTAGTAGAAATTATTAGTCGATTGCTATGTATTGTCCATCCATCCATCCATTTTCCACTGCTTATCCGGGTCGCGGGGGCAGCAGCTTCAGTAGGGAAGTCCAGACTTCCCGGTCCCCAGCGACCTCTTCCAGCTCCATCGGGAGGACACCAAGGCGTTCCCAGGCCAGCTGTGAGACATAGTCCCTCCAGCGTGTCCAATATGTATTGTCATATTTTTTATTGTACTTTTCTTAAAACTCGTGTTAAAATCTCATCTCCTCTCGTTTTCGTAGACCCAATCTCGTGTATCGTCTCGTGTCGGTCCTAGTACTGACCTTTCCTGGTCTTCTTTCCACAACTGTCCATCTCCACTCTCTATCTTTCACCTTTACTCACCTCCTACTTCCCTCTCCTGGAAGTCTTTCCAATTTACATCAATATAAAACAGGTGAAAGGGCGGCGGACAGAGCGAGAGGTCAACCGAGGGCTCATTTTAATTAACGATCGCCTGGCCCATTGTAGTTTAGGTCAAAAAATGAAAACTCGTTAGCATTGATTTTGGCATCTACTTCCATTAAGCTGCGGACCCGATGTGCTCTGACAAGACGTGTGGAGGTGGAAGGGAGGAGACGGCCGATGGAGGACGGGACAAGCAAAAACGTAAAGTGGAGGATTGAGAAAATGAAGCACTAAATGTAATCATCTAAGAAAATGTTTCATGCTCAAGTTTAAAGAGGTAACCGAAATGTCAAGTATGATGGAGTGCAATTCTACGCCACTGTAAACTACGTCCACAGTAATAAATAATAATATCATTAAATGAACAGCTCTCCGACAGCGTCAGCTCTTGTAATGGATCTCATTAGATTGCTCATGTTGTGGCTAGTGAGTGTACATTCGCATTATATAATCTTATTTGTGAGGATGGAGGCAGGGTGAGGGGGAGGAGTGTGAAGAGGAGCAAATTAGAGAGCTGCACAAGTGGGGGACTGTCATTGGGATTAATTCAGAATATATCCAGGACATTTGGAGGTGGATAGCAACGGAAACTGAAGATGGGCAATTAAAGCCAACTTTATCTTATTCACGTGCAAACCTCCTCAGGGAAAGGTGTAAATATTTTAGACAGCGGAGATACATGAGCTGGAATAATGGCAATCCAAAAAAAAGATGTGATGACTAAACTCATTGTGATTATTAGACGACGGGGCAATATTATGCATTATCCGTCACAGTGCCGTATTGAGCAGCACTAAGCAGCATCAAATATCAATACCACCAGACAACGTCCGATGTACGGTTGTGCACTTAACGTGTTTAAATGTTTAATGTTGAGGTGATTAGATAACTACACCCACTATCAGTTGACCCTTTCATACAAAAGCCTGCTTTTCCCACCGGTTGCTTTTTGTATAAAACGACACAAACACAGAATGAGTGGGACAAAGTCAACCCGCCATATTTTCCAGCAGGAAGGACATCCTGTGGTGGAGCGTATTCACCATGCCAGACATTGAGTGTTAAGGATAATGCCTGATACTCACTTCTGCTGAATCTGAATCTACTGTACTGTTGCGCCTCTAAAGTGACGATTTTGCAGGAACTCTCCTAGTAACTAATTTATTTAATGTTTACGTAATTAACACATGCTCATCATGGCAGATCACACCTTTCTGTTATGACAGTGGACAGAGGCAAGTATGACTTTTTTTCTACTTTATTCCTACCTCAACACATCAACAGCAGTGCTCAATCCCAACTGGTTACAAAACTGGCCATGGTAAGTGAATTTCCATGAAGTAGGATTCAATATTAACTTCTCTGCTCTCAAACGTTTCTTAACACCATAACATTTATACATTACATTTTTTTTCTTAAAATATATGAAATATATATTGCTTTACAACAGGGCTGTTCAAAGTGCGGTCAGAGTGATTTATTGTCCCGCGGCCCATTCCAAAAATACAATTTAACAAAAAGGAAACAGCAAAAAAGGAAAAATCAGCAGTCATTTTCAAAGTCAAAATATTAGGAGAAAAAAGTTGTAACCTAACCAAAAAAAGTTGTTATTTTTGGAACATTAGGTTGTGGGAAAAGTCATAATATTAGGAGATAAAGTCAAAATAATACAGGAATAAAGTCATAGTTATGAAACCAAAAACTTGAAAAAATGGAAAATTTTAAAAAACAGCAGACATTGAAAAAAAAGGCTGTAACTTTACAAGTAGAAAGTCAAAGCATTAAGACAAAAAACGTCACAATTTGACGAGAATAAACACATAATATGAGTAAAAACATTGTCATTTTAGTAAAACAGACATAACACATTTTTATTTATTAAATGTCATTACATTATATAGAATCAAACAAAACAATATGTATTAGTAATTTTTTGAATATTAGGTTGGGCAAAAATTAATATGGGAATAAATTTAAAATACTGTCATATTAGAAATAAATATATAATTTTTGTTTTTTAAATTGTCATGTTGTTTTTTGCTGACATTTTAAAGTAAAACATGACAGGAGTCACAGTGTTAGAAATAACGCAAAATATAAAACCTTTAACACTTTAATCCATCCAATTCAGAGAATAATTACTAATAATTAAGGTAATTACTTGCTTCAAAATGCACACTTTTAGTTGTAATCACTGTTAAAAATATGATATGGCTCTCACGGAAAAACATTTGAAATTATGTGACTTTCATGGCTCTCTTAGCCCAAAAGGTTCCTGACCCCTGACTTACACACTGGCTTGCATGCGTACGTGCAGGTGACGTAATCTATTGTAATGTCATGCCTCACCAATGTTTTGTTCCATTACTGATGCCTAGTGGCCAGATTATGACATATCACTTGTATTTCAATACTTTTTGACTATTAATGTGCCACAGTCAACCACAATAACAGCAATCACTTATTAAATTATTCATTTTTGAAAAACAACCATGTTTATTCCAGCAATCTTCTATTTTCTAAGATACTGCAATTTAATAGTGTGGAATACAAGTGATATTCCATGTCCCAAGAACCAGATTAGGCCGCCCAAGACCAGGTCACCCGGACACCCGCCCTCGATCACTGCCCAAATGCATTGCACCGGACTCTTATGTTTGCCCCTGCAGGTGGTGGGTCTGCGGGGGGGAGTTCCCGTGTTCCTGATTTGGGCTGGGCCCGGCCAGGCTCCACGGGTGAAGGCCTGACCACCAGGCGCTCGCCTGAGAGCCCCTCCCCCAGGCCTGGCTCCAGAGTGAAGCCCCGGTGTCCCACGTCCGGGCGAGGTGCGGTTACTCTTCTTGATATTCTTCATCATTAGGGTTTTCTGAAACACTCTTAGTCTGGCCCGTCACCTACAACCAGTTTGCCTTGGGAGACCCTACAAGGGGCATAAAACCCCCGACAACATAGCTCCTAGGATCACTCGGGGACTCAAACCCCTCCACCACGATAAGGTGATGATTCACGGATTCAAGGGTGAAGAGCTCGGCCATCCGGGAAGGAGCTCAAAGTAGAGCCGCTGCTCCTTCACATTAAGAGGGGCCAGTTGAGGTGGCTCGGGCAACTTGTCAGGATGCCTCCCGAACGCCTAAAAATTTATTTTTTCTTTGACCTAAAGCATGTAAAAATAATTTTATTTTTTTATTTGTTTAAAAAGGGTATATATAGATATGTTGGGAGGGTTTACAAAAGCTTACATTTTTAAAAGATAAAAAAATAATAGAAAAAATGATGAAAAAAATATCCCATAGATGATTTTTACCTATCACGGTGGTGTCTGGAACCTAACACTCGCGATAGATGAGGGATTACTGTACGGTTCTAAATGCCTGTAACTCCAGCAATTGCAGAGTGACACACAAGAGACATTCCCAAGAGACAGACAAACGATACTTTGGTGTGTAGTGTTTTAGCTTGAGTTTCAGTTCATTTGGAGTTATTAAACATACACTATGTTAATTATATAAAGGATCCTGGCATTTATCTCTGCTGATAAAATACAGTGAAAATGGGTATACAGTAATTCAGACATAGTTGCACATGTGATTAATTATGATTAATTCATTTGAAAATTTCAAAACATTTGACAACCCTACTTTTCAAACTTCACAAAATCACTGCCTCTCCCCAATGAATAATGAATCCTAAGGTGAGGCAGTGACTCCTTTGGAGATTGTTTTTGTTAATACTAGGGCTGTAAAATTTAAATCAAATTAATCACAGTTTCCAAAAATTAATCATGATTAATCCCAATTTCCTACTATGTCTGAAATATGCACAATTTTACTGCATTTTTTCGAAAGATATATAACAAAAAGAGAGAATTTTATGTATTTGTATTAACAGCTTCAATGAACTGAAAACTAGCTAAAAGAAACAAGCAAAAGATAGCATACATGACCTAAAATCTATCTACAAAATGCTAGTTTCTTTAATAGTGGCACAACATTTCAATCCCCCCTTAACCTTTATATTATGCCACCACCTAAATTACGTTGAATTTACATCTTTTGAGTTTATTTTCCGAACATACTTAAATGCAGCAAATTGTACTTTTGCATTACAAGAGTTACAAAGAGAGTGACGAGAATGTCCACTTTTTTTTTTTGCTTCGTCTTTCTGTTTATTTGGACCACACGTACGCACATAATAAAGAGGTTGTTGTGATGTACGGAGTGTTCCTGAATGCATCACGCAGTAGCAACAATGAGGAAGTCCCTTTTCCGAGGCTAGAGACGTGGTTTTGAGTCGGAGACACATATATGATGTTGGAATTGCACTGTTGTTGATGAGTTCACGCAGGAATAAAGAAGCGGCAGAGTCCGCGTGACTCTTTGGGGAGCTACACAGTGCCGCTGTCTGTCGGAGAGGCGTGGTTTTGCCATGATGCATATGCATTTATTACACACAAAAAAATAAAACGCATCGAATATATTGAATGCATTGGATTGCCCTCCCTTTGTTAGTCCATTACGTATTCCCCCCGCCCCCTTCCCGTCATCATGGTGCCCATGATGAGAACGATGAGCTCAAAAAGTGTGGGAAGCCTGCAGGGAATCACACGGGTCACAAACACATGCAGCCAGTGGCAAGCTAAGTTTGGCCTGGAAAACAGTTTGAGTCCAATATTGTAACCTGCGAGTGTGATTCGAAGAGGCACTGCATGAGTCAGTGAGCAGGTTCATCTCTTGGTTAAATGTACAGGAAATAACTTTGAATGGCACAATTGAAATAGTGGTAATAGGGCATGCATGTGTGCCTGCATACTGTATAAGCTCATTCATCCTGTGTAGGTGGTATGATTCCTTTGTGTGGCTTGTGAGGTGGAAGAGGAGATTACTGCACCTCACGTCTATAATTACCTCTCATCTCTCAGCCGGTGCGCTCAAACACAACAGGGAATGCCAGCCAGGCTACCACACACACACACACACACGCACACGCACAGTGGAATGATCCACAAGCACAATGTAGCAGGCTGAGAGGGATTATTTGTAGAGGGTTACATTTGACTTGAACGTTGATTTGAGAACACCCACGCTGCCTTTAAGTAACACAGGTTAGCTGTGAGAGCACGCACACACACACGTTGCTCACAAGCATGACTCACCTGAAGCTACCCTTCCCACACAAAAACCCACTTAATAATCCATTCTCACAAGTATTCTTGTGCTGTATAGCTTTTTAGTGTGTGCCTCGGCAGAAAAGCACCTGTCACAGAATCTAACACCCACTGGCTCTTGATTATTATGCCAAAATGCAACACAAAGTAGCAGAAATCTTGGTAATTGTCAATAAAACTTGACTCCAGCTTTTCATACGCAGCTTTTTTCTCACCAGCATCTTCCGTTCTAAATATCCTGTATGTCTCACTGCTTGTTGTGGACATCCAGACCCTAAACTCAACACTGTGCAGACTTTAAGGAGGGAAGGGTAAGGTCTGGTCAATATCCCGTCTAAGTCAAAAGTGCAACCTCACACAAAGCTCTTATTGCTTCTTAATTGTCATTGTTTGCTTTTGTTGTCGAGCCTTGACTTTGGAACACTCCGTCAACAAAAGGCAAGAAAACCGCGACTCGCCCACGCGGTTCCGGCGGCCCACACACTCCACTCTCACTAAACAGAAGCAGAACCTTACATCAAAGCACACCTTTTGTGTCATCAAAAATGCGTTGGAAATCATGTTTATGACATTAGAAATACGGGTTGTAACTGGGGATGTCCCCAGCCACATTTTTTGGCTTCCGATCCGATCCAAATTTTTTATAGTCTTGTCGATACAATACTGATCCCATTTGTGTTATAGAAATACGCATTTTTTTTTTTTACAAACATGAATTTGTGGAAATGAATATGGATATGAAAATAGCTCTTCAAGAAATTAATAATAATCCAAACAAAGTATCAATAAACTTTATAATTACACAGCATGACCAACAATATTGTTTGGCTTGATCGTGACAAACCTGTCACGATCTGTGTGTTAAGTCTGCGTGACAGTTTTGCCTTTGTTCTCTTCTACACCTCAGTTCCGGTTTCTGTGCTTTTATTTTGAGCGATTTTTCTGTTTTCATTCATTTGTGTCTTCCTGCATTGCGTTTTTGTCTGTCACACCTGTCGCTAATTTGAGTTTTTTTCTATTTAGTTCAGGTGTGTTTGTTTCATGGGGGTCGGATCATTTTCGTTGTTTAGTGTATCGTGTCAACTGCCGTGCAGAGCCGCAAATATTCATAAATTACCTTATTCCCGACCTGCTTTGGCTCCCTGCTCTCCGCATCATCGGGGTCGTCACCACAACGCCCCTATGTCAAGACGAAGACGTGACAGAATGACCCGGGGAACGCCGACAAGGTGAGCAAACTCTCTTCCATGCTATAGTCATGTATTAATGGTCCCTGACATTTTTTTTAACAAATTCTCTAGCGGCACAAATTCTAGAGCGGCACTTCCCATGCGACAGAGGAGTCCGGGCACAGTAAGACGGAAATTCCGCTGTCACTACAGAGCCGAATATAACGCCCACGTGAAGCTAACTACACCACTGTACACCGCAGATATGTCTGCATGGTGGTGTTGCATTTTGTTCTTCTAGGTGGTTGGAGTTGAATGGCAACCAACTTTGAGGTGTTGTCCGACAAGTACTTTACACATCATCCACCATGTTGAAATGTGCCCCAGAACGCCACACTCCAAAAATAACACATTGATAATTATTTCATTCAATATGGCCGACTCACGCCTCTCTCAGAAAGATGCTTTTATATGCCTTTATTCTGACCTGAACACATCCACAGCAGTGCAATGGCTGCACCATACAGTATATGTATGTCTCTCCAACTCACAAACAGGTCTCTAATCCCTTTGTCATCAGAACGACCTGTCTTCATTGTCACAGGCTGATCGCGGGTGCATTCCGAACATCACAACAACATCTGACTTATGCGTGTATGTGTGGTCTAAATAAACAGAAAGCCAACAATAAGTGGATATTTTTATTTCTCACTTTGTAACTCTTAAGTACATTTTGTCATGGTTAATTGTGCTCCGAAATCCAAGGAATACACATTAAAAATGCAATTTCAATTTAAATTACACGGTGAATGAATATAACCCCTAATTGCTCATAAGACAGGTAGTGTTGGATTTTTAAACGTGTGGTATATTTTAGCTGGATTTCAATGTTCAATTTGTTTGGAACTATTAATAGGTCATTCTCCCGAAAGGTGTACCAAATGCGTGACATAGCAAGCAAAAGTTAAAATGGTTGTTTTCTAACTAATTTCCATATTAAAATCAAGAATTGCTTGTTCTGTTTCAGTTTATGAAGAAAAACTTGCAAGACAATATCACAATTTGGTGTACATCATGGATAAGGGGCACCGTTCACTGAAATCTTGATTGTAACATTTACTTTAAAAATGCACTAATCTATAATAATAATGGATTCAATTTTTCCAAGGCACCCACAAGCGCTTCACAATGAAGTCGAACCCATTATTTATTCACTCCTCAGTCACACACTTGTGGCGGTAATCTACTTCTGTAATCACAGCCGCCCTGGGGTAGTCCGATGGAAATGTGGCTGCCAATTAACGCCTACGGCCTCTCCAACCACCACCAAAAATTCATTCACATTCATACACCAGTGTGGGCAGCCACGCAGGTAAAGTGTCTTGTCCAGGGAAGCAACAACAGTGACTGGGAGGCAAAAGCAAAAATTGTTCACTTGATTTGCACTTTTTATGAGTAAATAAATGAGTTTTAAGTCAATCATAAAATAACAAAATAATAATTATTACTAATAAAAAAAAGCATATTGTTGTATCTATCACTATAAATGCTTTAAACTTACTATGGTCACAAACATTGTCACAAACATGCTCCAAAATACCACTGGATCTTGAATGTCACACATCCATCCATTTTTTATACCGCTTATCCTCACTAGGGTATGTATGCTGGAGCCTATCCCAGCTGACTTTGGGTGGGAGGCAGGATACACCCTGGACTGGTCGCCAGGGCAGACATACAACCATTCACACTCACATTCACACTCTAATGGACAATTTAGAGTTGCCAATTAACCTAACATGCATGTTTTTGGAATGTGGGAGGAAACCAGAGTACCCGGAGAAAACCCACGCACGCAAGGGGAGAACATGCAAACTCAACACAGAGATGCCCAACGAAGATTCAAACCCTAAACCTCCTGACTGTGAGGCCAACATGCTACCCACTCAGCCACTGATATGCAAGCAAAATACATATAAATACACATCCTCTCCTTCTGCTTTGTCTTAATACAGTACAAATTGGCATACAGTATTTCAGGCATAGCTCCAAATGGTGAATAATTATGATTAGTTGTTTGAAAATTGTAATTAATCTAATAAAAAAATATCTAAACATGTAAAAATGGTGGTGTTTTTTAACAGTGGTACATGTACCTTGTACATTTTATCTGTTTTTATCACATAATTATAAATTGTTACTGACCTAGAGGGAATTTTGTGGAAAAAAACAGCCTATTTTTATAGGAAAAAATAATATGGAAAAAAATAATATAGGAAAAAATAATGCTGGCACATGAGTGCCAGCATTAGGTGTAATATGTAAAGTACTTGTCGGACAGCGACTACATGTTGGGAGAGGTGAGCCTCTGGTGCGAATGTTCATACTTCAATACTGGCTTACTGCCTACAAAAGGTGGTAAATTGCCCGGTTTGTTCACCCATTCGCTGCTGTTTCTCAGTACAGCAACATTAGACAAAATGTCTTTTAAGTCCATATCCTTAGATAACATTGTCCCCATGGAGATAAGGAGAGCACAGCTGTCTGGACAGGCACATGTCATCGCTCTGCAAAGCCAGAGGTGCGTTCAGGCATAAGGCTGGATTGTTACTGAGGCAGCTGGCACTTATACCGAGACCACATTAGCAGGGAGCTATGACCTCAGGAGGCCGCATGCAGTGAAGAAAACAACCCGAGAGAGACGCCAGCTCATTCGAGGAACGTGGGATGCACAGGTAGGCTCACATGGCATGGCATTCAGTGAGTCTTGAAACTGCAATAAACTGACACCCTTATTCCCATGAGTACTGTTACTTTGTTACAGTTAGACACAACCATAACAAATACAGCATTTTACACGCATAAAAGCACACAGATGCATCACCACTATTGACAACTAGCATGCATTGTTGTGTTACAAAATTATTGGTCTGAAGCATTAAAACTTGTGTAATTGTGCAAGAAATATTATCATGCAAATTGAAACAGCAACAGCATTTCCCAGCATTCACACGCAATTTCTAAGTGAACTGTTGTTTCTATCTAAAAGACAATGCCAGATATTAACTCGCTTATCAACCAAAGCAGCGTGGTCTCCCCCACTGAACCAGGTCAGCAGCCGTCACCACACACACATCATTCTCACAGATACCAACAGCACACAAACACACACATGCAACATCGTCACTTATAGATTCAATATGCATCCATCCTCCACGCCTGCATTTTCAACATGAATATGTTAAATGCGTGACTTAAATCTAGGAACGGGCATTTTTTAAGTGTTGCACATTGTTGCCCATTTAAAGATTATTTTGAGGAATTACGTAAAGATCCAATATGACAAAAGTTTTACTATTTTTAGTAAGCCCACAATAGTGTATAGAGAATGTGTTGGAGAAAATGTAGCTTGGACGCTGGAATTTAGACAGTTTAAAAGGGCTGTTTGTAAGCTCTTCTGAGAAGACGCTGTTTAATGAATCTGTGGCCCCAATGTGTGCAATTGTGCACTTCTGCTATTTACATAAACACTGCAACTCTGCACTTGTCCAACATAATAGAGGTAATGTACCACATACAACAATGCGACATTAACAAGAGGGACAGGAGAACCCAAACATTAGCGTGTGTGTGAGCTAGAGTGCTATCAAAACACTCATATTCTAACAGCAACATCATGCCAGGTTCGTCCGTTTGCTGAAGGAAAAGAAAATGATTCAACTTCCCGCATCCGTAGCTGAGACATCATTTTAAGATGTGTAACGAAGCCTGCTTTTTTGCTAACACACGGGACAGGTGCCTCGAGCTAAGGGTGAGTCTGAAGCGGAGAAAGGGGATATCGTTTGAGCGCGTCTCCTGTCAACATGGGAGCACACAAATGCAGGGGATTATAGATTTTCCCTTATGTATGGTGCTCATAAACATAGTTTAGGGCAGTGGTTCTCACTTATTTTATGAGTTATTTGCCCCCCCATTTGAAACATACTATGACAACTGATAATATCTGTGTTGTACAAACTGAATTTGAAACTGCAACCAGGAAACTGCAACAAAAAGGAGAGCTGTGAAGTGTATTCAGGAGTCAAATGGCTTGTTGGGTGTTATCATTTTTGACATACCGGCACAATAACACTGAAAGTAGTCCCTGCTTCTCTTAGCCCTCCCTGACAGTTCATCACCCCCCACATTTGATTGGAGAACCACTGCTTTAGGGACATATGTTAGTGTTAGAGCATCAATGGAGGCTATTTAATAAGTCCAGCAGACTACCTGTACAAACAGGAAGTGACAATGATTTTGTTTAAAGGTAAAGTTTTTTTTTTTGTTAGAATATAGATTTAATTGTGGGCAACCGTATATAAGCATTTATTTAAAAAATATGACATTTTCTCAGCTACCAATACCGTGAATGCAATAGTTGACTTAAGAGGAACTTGTGCGAGCGCGTGTGCGGCTGAAGTTCGTTAGATGGAGCGAGAAGCATGTCTCCACATTGAATCTTTCACGCCCGGCGGTGGCCGCAGGAGCCCGGGGGACTCACCCGTCAGTGGGTCGTAGGAGCCGTCCAGCTCCCGGGAATCGGTCAAGCTTTGCTCGCGATTTTTGTTCTTCATCTTGTGTCCCTCCGAGTGCGCCGGAATGAAGAACTGTTGGCAGGTCTTGCTGTCTCACGCAGGATGTTTGAGTTCCTTTGAAATGGAGCGCACACACCTGTTAACAAGCCGCATCTGCCGCGCCGTGGAGCCAAAGGCGCCAACAACGTCAAGCGTTAATCCCCGCGTCTCTTTTGCGTGCGTCCTGCTGCAGCGTCTGCGAGCCGTGTGCGCGTCTGCGTCCTCGCACACGAGCATTGCGCGCGCGCACAAAGGCACGGACGCACAAGCACAGCAACGGCGTCCAAAAAAGGGTACAAGAGTCGCTCGCTGGCCGATTGGAGCCCACAAATGTACAAGAACAAGATCATAATCGGCATGGAAATAAACAACTAACGCGGTGTTCCCCGCTTCATGGGAGCTCCAGAGATGATTGCATGGGATCTATAAATACTCTCCAGAGTCTCTAGGAGGCTTCCTTGTCTCTCGCTCACCAATTGCTGCCCAAAAGACATTTCCTTACAATCTGTCAAGCAATCTTGACTGATGACCCTATATTACCCAACTTTATCATGTCACAATTTATTCCATAAATCCACGTAGAGAGAGTACGCAGAGAGGAGCCAAGGAGGTCCAGGTTGTTTGGATTTTTTTTTTTCGTGATGGACGTAGAAAGAACCAGTTCCTCCGTGGTCATCATAAAACCTCTAACTGTGCAGGCACCATTTTCTAACTGTCATAAAAGTGTAAAAATAAGTAAACATAAAAACGGTAAAGGTGTAACGCAGCTTTTTTTAGCACGCCGCTTCCGTCAACAATAGCTGCATAAAAAGCATGTCTGTTTGCTACTACTAATCATGGCAGATTTCATGAGAACCGTCACCGCCACCGTCTACTACTTTTGGACGAATGAGGATCCAGAACCTTATCTTTTTGAGCCTGAATATACGGAGGGGGATGAAAAGGTTTTAGAAGCAGAAACATCGGACAAGAATGGGGGGCGAAAGAGTCAGGACCGACATGACTTAGGGGAGTAAATGTACCATCAACGGAAAAGGTTTGCGTATGTTGCGAGGAGAGAGAACAACCTGCATCACAAGCAACAAAGAATTGTTACTGCTAATAAGCACTGCAGTGGTACAAACATTTAACCTACCTACTCAAAATCAACTGGAAAAGACAACCCAAGCCAGCTGGAGCAGAAGGACCGCTATTCTTCCAGTAAAGTCACTATGATATTGATTATGATGAAGCAGATATGGAGCACATACGGTAGTACTTCATATGACTACATACACAGTCCGTCTAGCCATATACAAAGAAAACATGAAATGTGGGCTAATACTTTACAGATAATTTGGTTGTCTGTTTGCAGTTGTTCATATGTTTGTTCCTTTTTCCCAGTCAGTACAGTTTGGCATCCTATCTCATTGTTTTGGAGTGGGCCCGTTACTTCTCGGCTGTGGCGTGAGGGGTTGTGAGCGGGGCGCTGTGTCACTACCCAAAAAAAGTAGTAGCTTTGACAATAACAATGCCACTGTAGCTTGGTTGATATGCAAGTCACTTTATGTAAATGGAACATTGCTGCCAGTTCTTGGCGGGGTTTTTTTTTAAGGGCTTTAGAGCCAAAATAAGTGTGTCCCATTACGTGCATTGTTGGCCATCTCATTCTAGCTGTTTCTCTTTACTACCAACAGAAGGGGAACTACATTTGTGGTCATGTTTCACATAAGAATTGTGGATTATGAGTCAAATCCAACAAAAAGTGCAGTTTTTCCTTAAGTTTGACTAAAGAGTCCTCTTATTTCGCATAACTCTCTTTGTGTATATACATGGCTCAAAAAAATCAGAGGAACACTTTTTAATCAGAGTATAGTAACAGTAACAGTTTCAGCTGCTTTGTTGGTAATGAAATCAACAGCAGGTGCATCAGAGGGGCAACAATGAGACAGACCCCAAAAGAGGAATGGTTTTCCAAGTTGAGGCCCCTGACTCCTCATCTCTTTTGGCTGATTTTTTCCTGACTGACTTTCTACTGCTGTAGTTTTTCATTCGGCCTGGATCAACATCTCTGTTGATAGCATGGTGCGGTACCTGGACGCTACAGAGGTTGCACAAGTAGTCCAACTCCTTCAGGATGGCAAATCAATACTTACCGTTGCAAGAAGATTTGGTGTGTCTCCCAGCACAGTCTCAAGAGCACGGAGGAGATTCCAGGAGACAGGTAGTTACTCCAGGAGAGCTGGACAGGGCTTTGGAAGGTCCTTAAACCCTCAGCAGGATCGGTATCTGCTCCTTTGTGCAAGGAGGAACANAGACAGGTAGTTACTCCAGGAGAGCTGGACAGGGCTTTGGAAGGTCCTTAAACCCTCAGCAGGATCGGTATCTGCTCCTTTGTGCAAGGAGGAACAGGATGATCACTGCCAGAGCCCTACAAAATAACCTCCAGCAGGCCACTGGTGTGAATGTTTTTGACCAAACAATCAGAAACAGTCTCCAAGAGGGTGGCCTGAGGGCCCAACGTCCTGTAGTGGGCCCTGTGCTCACTTCCCAGCACCTTAGCGCTCGATGGGCATTTGCCATAGACCACCAGAATTGGCAACTACGCCACTGGCGCCCTGTGCTCTTCACCGATGAGAGCAAGTTCAACCTGAGCATATGCGACAGACGTGAAAGGGTCTGGAGATGCTGTGGAGAACGTTATGCTGCCTGCAACATCATTCAGCATGACCGGTTTGGTGGTGGGTCAGTGATGGTCTGGGGAGGCATATCCCTGGAAGGACGCACAGACCTCTACATGTTACATAATCGCACCCTGACTGCTAGCAGGTATAGGGATGAAATCCTTGGACCCATTGTCAGAAGCTACGCTGGTGCAGTGGGAATTGGGTTCCTCCTGTTTCACGACAATGCCCGACCTCATGTGGCTAGAGTATGCAGGCAGTGTATTTATATACCGCTCTACTTATATCTGGAACTTCCATCCATCAATTGTCATCGGCTTATCCAGTCAGCCGACCAGGGGATGTCCACAAGTCAACCAGATGAGTTGTTTATTTACCTAAAACTTAAAAAAAGACTTTATAACTTAAATTGAATTCTCATGCTTTGAGTTTATTTCCTGGGACATCTGAGCAAACTTAAATGCAGCAAAATTGCTCTTTCACATTAAGAGTTACAAAGTGAGTGATAAGAATATCCCCCTTTTTTTCTTTGTCTGTCTGTTTATTTAGACCACATGTACACACATTATACAAAGGTTGTGATGTTCAGAGTGTCCCTGAATGCATCACGCGGTAGCGACAATGAGGAAGTCTTATTCCGAGGATGAAAGAACTAGAGGAGTTTTTTGGGTTGGAGATGGATATATGGTGTTGGAATTGCACTGCTGTTGATGTGTCCACAAAAGAATAAAGTTATTAAAGAGCATCAGATTCTGTGTGACTCTGCGAGGAGCTATACTGTGCTGCCGTCTGTGGTTATAACGGTGAGGCATGGCTTACCATGATGCGTATGCGTTAACTACACCAAAAAAATTAACGTCATTAATTACATTAGTTATAGCTATGGCTATTTTTGACAACCCTAATTAAAATCAACATTTTATGACCAGAGTGTAGATTTTATGACATCATTTCCAATGATAACCAAATCAAACAGAAAGGAGGCACCTTAAGGTCATGAAGTGTTACATTTTCTCATTCATTTGGACTCGTGTATTAACCATAAACAAGAAGCCCACCATAACCGCGAAAGGCTTCCTTGTTTCTGTCAACAAAATATATCACAGATATGGTCGATTGGACAGTGATTGGATTTCTGTCTGTGCTGAATAAAATGAGATGAGCGGAGGTAAATTCTAAATGAAAGCGGTGACGAGTGAAAAAGAAAAAGAGATGCGGTTAGATCGATTCAGTTGGAGGGGATTTGAGGATGTTGAGACAGAATGAGGGGAACAAGCAAGTCACCGATGAGGAGGTTGACTGAAGCCGCGGGGTTTGAAGGTTCAAAGTTTCAAAGGTTCAAAGTTACTGTAGTTCGTGTAGAATCAGAAGGTAGAATCAGTCAGTTTCTCCAAAGCAATCAGCAGAAAGACAAATTAAATACATTTTAAAATAATGTAAACAATACTATTTAAATACACGATTTTTATATGCACTTCTAATGAGACCATATTTGTTGCTTTAGTGCTCATTCAAACGGTTTAAATGGATTACTTACGATGCAGTAAAATCATGCGATGACTCCCAACCCATTGGCAAAAAAAAAAAAGATTTAAAAGAAAATGTAAATTATAAATTCATTTATAATCACCATCCTAATCTTGATGATAATAATCACTGCAAAAATAACAAACACAATGAATGAGCAAAAGCTGGAGCTGCACAAGTTAAGTCCACCTTCCCTCACTACGTTATTCATTCAACATTTTTAAAGCTCCGGCAATCCAGTTGATGTCTGCAAGTGCCTGATAAAAAGTCACAAATGGGAACTTCAGAGTTTGTTGGAATGAGGAGAAAAAGTAGAGGCAAAGCACATTCATCAAAGTACCCTCTGGCTCTCAGTATGCCCTCAAGGTGAGTCTCCCACCCTTGTGGCTGAATTTGGAATATTAAGAACACAAATTTCTGAGGTCTTGAAACAAAACAGGGTGTGTTTGTGCAGTGAAATCATGGCTGAGCTCACCTTGACCTGAATCCAAACATATTAAGCAATGAACAGTACGTCTTCTCAGCAGTGCAGAATAAACATGGTCAAGAAAGATACTTTTATTTTGCAGTAGTGGCTGTGTAGAATATTGGCTGCGGCTTCAGCAGAAAAGACTGGAAAAGATGAGGATTACCATCCAAATAGCTGTCACTGGTGGTATTTTGAAGCCTCCCAGATTCCCAAAGTAAGGAATACTTGTTAAGGATCGTTAAAAAACACTTCAAATGTGTGAATGACACTTGGTTTCATTATGCATTGCAGACCCTGTCCTCCAGTACAGAGCTGTCACTTTGGCCTCGCCAGCCGCCAGCGCCTAAGAGACCGATGATGTCCACTGAGACTGACTGACTGACAACACACACACATACGCACACACACACACACGCATGCACACACTGCACTCACTGGACATTATTACCTTTATAACGACAAACTGATACCACTCTTGGGTTGGATCTCGTTAGACCTTTGTATAACGTATATGTAGTACTTTAGACTGCACTATAGTCAAATCTAAGATTTAGAATTTCTATACTTTGTCATACAGTATTTTGTCAGCAAGTCAAAGCAGACCTAGCAGCAAAGGATTCATTTGAGTGTTTTTTTAACATATATTGTAAAGCGTCAACAAGGAGTGTTACCAGCTGGCAATTAGCAATAATAATAATTATCAAAAGATCCGTGGTTCTCAGCTGGTCACCCTGTAATGACAAGCAGGCCACTGACATTTCTGAATGTGGAGCGTGTAAGGAAGAGTGGCTACGCTGAGGTTACCTAGAGTTTGTGGGTATCGTTTTGCATGTATGTTAGTGTGCAAACGTCATTTTCATACTCACCTTGTGGTGCCTGAAAGCGTGACGTACTCTAACCAAATCAATTTTTCACATAAGAAGCAATGTAAATCCAATTCATCTGTTCCAGAAAGCCAAAACACGGTAATGTTTTACATGCAGAAAGCAATTCCAAATGCATACAAATGCAAATAAATGATTAATGAAAGGCAAACGAACTTGAAATGAACAAGATTCCTGACAAAGACACGATGTGTCAGCAAGATCAACATGGACACCATTTTTTGTTTTGCCATGGCTTATTTTTTGAATTCTTGTGTCTCACCTCAAGTCTCTGCTTTTCTTTTGAGCACAGCTGCAAAATAAAGCCAAAAAAGATGCAAGTGCCAGCATTTTGATAAAGAAGGGGAGAGACACTATTGAATTGTATTCTTTGTAAAGAACTGCAGTCAACCACGGACAAGCAACAAGCTGCCTTCTGCTTTTTGTTTCCATGCTGTCAAGCTGCTAACAAGGACATTTTGTGATAAAAATACATTAAGACCAAGAGCACATTTGTACTAAAGCAGTGTATTACCAACACGCCATATTGTACATTAAAGAAATCATGTAATGTACATAGACTGAGCCAAAATTTAGGGGCTCATTTTTGACAAAAAACAAAAAAAACTCACTAACCGAGTTAGACAGTAGCCGAGGTTCCACTGTCAAGAGAATTTCCAGAGAAGTTTGAGTGTTTTCTCCACCTTAAGAATTATTAACAGACAGCCACTGAATAAAAAATAAACCTCCGAAAAAGAGCATAAACCCGCAACCCAAGGGTCCCATTTTTGGGTGGTGTCCCACCAGGTGAGAATAACTGCTATAGACAACGTTAAATAGCTGTAGATAAAAATGGCTGCCTGATTTTTGTCATTTTTAGTGTATAGTAAATCTGCAAGCTGTACACTGACTACTTTAAAGTATATACAAGTTGAATTTATTTAGCATTTTCCCCTCCAAAATACAGAATAGTAACATAATAATAAAATGTTTGCTGAAACACATGGGGTATGCTTACTTTAGTGAGATATTGTAGGACCGAAAAGGGTCTTTATTTTTTTACACATATTATATCGTTTGTGATGTTGTACAAAACACAGACAGACAATTCAATGACTGTCAATCACATCAAGCCCCCAAGACATCCTGACCTTACCTGTTGCATACTTAAGATGAACCCTCATCACAGCAGCACATGCGACAGCTAAAGGAAAAATATGCTCCATACTCTTTCCTCTCATTTCACCCGTACCTCAGTTTCTCAGATAAAATGGCCTTTAATGAAACCAGATGTTTGAAGGTCGTCTTGTAAGGAAACAATGAACATTTAAATGCCAACATTTGGAAACACAATCCTCATGGTGGCATTTTCTAATGAAGGTTATGTCCCCTAGGCACATAAACACGACTTTGTTATATACGGTTCTAATAAGCACAGCTAATAAGCACAGCTGCACTGTGACTCCTCACCACATGTTGTGTGTTGTTTTTCCTTCAACATCTCCATCTTCTTTCTGCTACCTATTTTTGATGTCACATTTTTTGTGCCACATGAGCGCAATAACAGTTTAAAAAAAAAAAAGGCATTGTGTTCAGAATGTCAAAATGTTCAGTTTTCCATTCATTATTTCTGTAATTATGTAATTATTTTCTGCTGGTAAAACAATAATGAATGTCTATAAAACGTGTTTAGTGGTTAAAGTCACCGCTACACTTGGTTCTCCCCATTGTATGTGATGTCTTCATTTTAGAGGAGTCAGTTATTTTTCTCTGCTATCTCACGCGGCTGCGAGTGTTTCGGTTTTGTGCTTGGTCTCGGGGAAAAAGAAAGCTAACCTTACAAGATGGGTGACACATGTCAGACAAGGTGCTGCCAACAAAGTCGCCTGCATCCTGAGGGACGACGTCCTCGGAGACGCCACAGTCAGCGCACATGCAGGCAGCACTCAGCTGTATAGAGACCAATTATTTTTTTATGCAATGCTCTGTTTTACTTTACTACTGTGCTGTATTTTGTCGTTGTTTCAAATTTTGTGTCCCTATAATTGAGGTGCGATAACTAAAAACCACAACAAGAAACATATAAAATGAATACCTCTCATATCTTGATTTGTGACACAGCTGGATATACAGTGTATATAGATGTGCAGATGTACCTAAGGAAGCATCCAACAAGAGTATTTATGTTTGCTGACCTGAAGAATGCAAACACGCAAAGGTGAAGGCAATATGAATTACTCATGAACATAAAGTGCATGCGTTCATCGCCTGATTTGATTTCCTTTATTTTTTCATTTTTGTCCCTTTTTTCCATTCATCATGTGTCCTATATGGAGAGGCTGACCATAAACACATTTTTACATATAATCCTAAAAACTGGAAAATTGGGAAAGCATTGCAAACAGTGGTGACTTTTCAGTATTTATTACTTGTAACTCCTGCCCAATGGAATGAAAAGTGTTGTTTAAGTGGTCCAAGATTTTTTTATTCACATCTCAAGGCTTACGGGTTTCACGTATTGAGTAGTTGATTGAATTATTCTCAGTTCTCACATCCCAGACGGGAACGCAATGGAAATGACACATGGAGATAACATAGGCAGCTGTAGGTGCCATTGAAAATGTGGGCACGAGAATTTAAATCTCTCTATTGCCTGTTTCCCCAAGAGATATAAAGTCATTTCTCACGGCAGCACGGAAAATTTACAACACTTCTGCAAAGATGAATGGGCCAAAATTCCTCTGTAAGAGACTCATTGCAAGTTATTGCAAAAACTTGATTGCAGTTGTTGCTGCTAAGGGTGGTGCAGCCGCCAGTTATTAGGTTAAGGGGCAATACCTTTTTCACACGGGGCCATGTAGGTTTGGATTTTTTTCTCCATTCATAAACAAAATTTTACTCATATTAAAAGTTGTTTAATGATCTGAAACATTTAAGTGTGACCAACATGCAAAAAAAATAAGAAATTCGAAAGGGACACACATTTTTTCACACCATTGTAGTAGACATAATAACGGAAAATAAGCCAAGCATCCATCCATTTTCTATGCCGCTTATCCTCATTAGGATTGCGGGGGTATGCTGGAGCCTATCCCAGCTGACTTTGGGCGAGAGGAGAGGTACACCCTGGACTGGTTCCCAATCAATTGCGGGGCAGACAAACAAACATTCACACTCACATTCACACTCTAATGGACAATTTAGAGTCTCCAATACTAGTCTGACATTGCACTCATGACAATTCCTGACAAGAGGTCATATCAAAAACGACATTTCAGAAAATAAGCCAGAGCAGACATAACTAAGACATAGCATAGACTCTTTGGGAAAGTTCCCTGTTTTTTCTGCACATTGTACTTCCTGCGGTGACCATTACCAAGTCAGTGTAACTTGACAGACCCCTCGTGACCAGTGTAAAATACAGTGGAACCTCAAGATACGAAATTAATTCATTCCAGAGGGCCTTTTGTGTCTTGGAATTTTCATATCATGAGACAAGATTTACCATATAGAGGCTGTAATTTGTTCCAGCCCCCTTGAAAACAGTTGTACAAAGTGTAAATATTGTACCCAGCCGAAAGAAATATGTTCATTAATGACAACATGATCATTTACATGTACATGGATGTTAAAAACAATGAGAAAATAATAAAAGCAATGAAAAATAATATGAAATGTTGTTTTGAATAATGACACTTCTGCGTATAATAAGGTTTTTGTTCCACTGTACTACATTGCACATCTTCGAATGCGTCTTCTGGATGCCTTATATTTGTACAGTACAGGCCAAAAGTTTGGATACACCTTCTCATTCATTTGGGGACACATTCAAATTTCAAAGCAATGATGGCCACTTATTTCTCTTTACTTAGCTGATTGGTTCTTGCCATAATTTTAATGCTAACAGTTGTCCAAAGGGGCTGTCGCCTGTGTATCAACCTGACTTCTGCACAACACAACTGGTTCCCAACCCCACTAATAAGTCAAGAAATTCCACTAAATAATTCTGATAGGGCACACATGTTAAGTGAAAACCATTTCAGGTGACTGCAAAAAAGAGAAGGGTTGCAACTGTGAGGAATTTAAAATATAAGACATATTTACTGTGATATCACACTTTTTCATTAAGTACATAATTCAATGCATATGGATACAATGGAAATAGTCACAAAAATAAAGAAAATGCATTGAATGCAAAGGTGTGGCCTGACTTTTGGCCTGTACTGTATATTCATTCATTTAGCAATTTCATGCTTGAAAAACCGTGATAGAACAAAGTAATACAGTTTGAACCGCAAAGAGCCGAACAGCAAAACCAGCTCTTGTTTTACCAAGATGTCCTCTGTGAAGCGGTGGGCACAAGGTGAACTCATCAAGGAGGGAGGAGCAGAGTTTTTTTCTTGCGTGATGTCATGAAAATCTAGAACTTCACAAGCAACTTCTCAAAAGTGGAGTAAAACAAGTGAGGAAGACGAGAGACCGGTTCAAAGGCAATGATGAATCGAGGGTCCGAATTTTGCGCTTTTATTGTAAAGGGGATTCTTTTATGAAGCGCCGTGTCATGTATTTATACTCTTCTGGGTGATGACAACACTCTGTACTGCTATTTGAAACCCACTGTCCTAGAAGAAGACCCACAATGAATGTTAGCCCACATGTTGAATGTGCCTGTCCTGTCTCTTGTTTAGCCTTAGAAGGTGTTTGACTAATGTTCTGTAAAGCCTACGTGACAACCGCATGTACAATTTTTGGCATTCCCCAAATTGCTGCGCTTTTGTTTGTTTTTTTGTTCATGGAGAATGTAGTTGAGGGGACCATGAAGGAGACAGATCTCAAAACACACGGACGAGGTACTAAATATCTAGTATGTGAGGTGCATATCCGGGGCACTGTATTAACATTAAAAAACTCAACAGCCAATGAACCACGTCACGTGTTACTACATCTTAGTTGTCTGTTTAATTTTCAAATTCAGAGGTGTTACACAGGAATGCGGTTTTGCTAATGTTGGCACATATGCAGTCGTCCCTTGCAATATCGCTCACTTGCTCTATCGTGGTTTTTCGTGGTTGATTATGGGCTATTACTAGTCAAAAAATATTAAAAAACAAAAGTAAATGTAGTATTCTGGCCACTAGTAATGTTCCAATTCTGACACCTAACATTAGACTGCCGTCACACTGCATGGAGTCAGCCATGTCATGTCCGATTTGACATTGTGAAAAACATTCTCCCATTTTGTGTGGAAGTGGTACATTTTTGGCTTCTTGATTAGTCCTTCTTTCCTACTCCGTTTTAAACCCTGTCGTACGTTTAGAATACAGTAAATAAATTGAAGGCTAACCATTTAGCTCGGTAGCTTCCTAAAGGTTAAAGTCATGGCAGTCTCTTGTGTCCTGCAGTCTGCACATTACAGTTGCGCAATGGGGTGTACACCTAAAGTGATAGGAGAATAAAGGTCACTACAGGGGTGTTATTTTATTAATGGTAAAGATTGTATTTAGAATATCATATTATCTATCGTCATTCAGGTTCTCTATGCTCGGACTATGAAAAAGTTACATTTATTAACACTTAATCCTACTTTCGGTCGGGTCTGGAACCACGATAAACAAGGGACAAGGATAAACAAGGGATGACTTGATGGGATGTTTTATTGCAAATTATCAACCAGCTGGCACATTTGGCCAAAGGTTAGCAGGAGAAAAATGTAAAACCTTTAGAGACACTTTTTGTTAAAGGTTTGTGGATAAAAATGTTTCTTGAAATGTTCGTTAGAGTTGATTTGTGGTGGTGTACTCTTATTTTGCACGACCTGCAATCCAAACTGCACTTTCTTTTCATGAAATACAAAATACATTTAGAAAAATTTTGAGGTGAAAAATGTCCACAATTTGGGTTGCGGTTGACCATGAAGGGTTCATGGTGGGTAACACAGCCAATGCACTCGAGACACATATAAAAAAGCCCATTTTGCACCAAAGGGAAGACAGAAATATAAACAAAAAAACATTTTGCCTACAATTCTATTAGGACCAATGTAAGAGCGGTGTTTCACATTTATCTCACCACATCACAGATGTATCATCTACAGATCAATATCTTCTAACAGCATCTCATCATTGCAAGCGGTGCCGTTCATCTGTCAACACAATTAATTGTCATAACTTCCCTGTTTGTTTTCCATCTGTGTGCCATCCCAGCAGCGGCCTGCTGAACGTGTCGAACAAACCCTTAAAATTGCCGATGCGAGCAGGCTGAGGATGGCTAAGTAGCCATCAGAAAGAACAGTCGCCCCCTGACAGATCACTGGGGTCTGATTGGCTGGGCACAAAAAGCCCCTCAGAGAGACGGATGCAGAGGCAGAGATGGAGAATATGATGGAGTGCGTAAACAGGGGAAAGCGCCGATGTGCCGAGAGGACAGATGGATGGAATCTGATGGGCCGGAAACTGCCCCAGCCTGTAGCCCCGAATGTGTTGTCCCATTAACAAGCTTTTATGCTGCAGGAAAAGTTGTGTTGCTGCTGATAGTATTGTATTGTGGAGAGCTGGGAACATTAATGCAATAATGTGCCCTCACGAGGCTCTTAAAAGCATCCCTCTTTTATTTTAATCAGTATGCTATCACTGCCTACTCCTCCCTGGTGTGAAACTCATTTTCAGTCTAATTACTTTGACCATCTGTATAGTGGCTGTGTGACTAGAACTCTAGAATGGAAACCTTTTACATCAGAATTAATGTCAATTCAAATCACTTTTATTGAAGGTGCTATCACGTTTGCCTTCCAATTGCACTTTTGTCACCCAACAAATATGAGAACAGCACAATCCACTAGCATACGTCACCAGTAGTGTTTCGGAGAACCGATTGTACACAAAATGTCCACAGTCTTCACAGTTACAAGTTAAACCGAATGGGATTTGTTGTTGGCGGGTGGGTGTCTTTCACACACACATACACGCAGTCTCAGAGATGCTATTGACGCTTAGAAGTCATTGGGGTATTTGGGGTGTGCGATTAACTGGTTCCAGACCCGGCCGTGATAAGTGAATTTCCGCAAAGTAGGATTCCTTATTTATAAATCACATATTTTTTGTAGTTGCAGCATAAAAAAACCTGTCCATGACCTTCTAAATACAGTCTTTAACACAATTAGAGCCCTGTAGACACACAATAACACCCTTACAGTCACCTATACTCTTGTATTGCCCAATATAGTAACATTTTTTACATTTAGGGCTTCTTGAGGTGACTCATGTAACAATACCAACACGTAGTGACATGTGTAGAGTTATATATGTGTGTCTTTCGATGCAATTTCGAATTACGCAATAAATACATGCAATTTTCTTCGATATGCGTATTTTTGAGTAATTACAGGCTGTAGTCAACCACATAACAGCATGACTTAATTAATATATTCTGGAAAAGTGACAAGGGACGAATGTAGTACGTTAACACTAGCGCCCCCACTGCAGTGCCGTGCCTAACCATGACAGACTGCACCTTAAAATGTGCAAACACTGTCACACGAGTGTAAAATTAAGGTAACGTATGAACTGGCAGCTGGTATGGGAAGGTTCGGATCTCATCAAATTATGTATTTGCTGTCAAATTGCTTGACTTCACACATGATGAGGGTAGCTGTTTTTATGCAATTCTGGAGGCATATTTCTCACAACAACGTTGGCACCGACATAAGGGCATTGACATGTTAAAGCACCATTGTAAAGTATGTATTTTACACAAGTACTGCACGTTTTGTACATCGAGTGCCACTGCAGTGAGCTCTTAAAGTCATATTAAGTGTCACATAAACAACGGTCAAATGGATTTTATCACCGAGTCTCCCTTTTAGTGGCGCTTAGATGGGCTTCCTTTCGCGTATGTGTGTGTGTGTGCCTGTAATTGTGCACGTGAGTCCTCGGGGTGTTGAATAAGTAATGCAGAGGCGCCTAATGAGAGATAATGTCTAGCTAATGATCTGTCAAAATGAAGTGTTTGCTTATGGAGGAAATCATTTGAGGCTTTCATTCCCATTCTTTGACTAATACTGGATGATAATACACACAATACACTTACATGCAAAAACACAAACAAATACAAAGGGTGTCAAATAAATCTTTTTCAGCCTACAGATTTAGGACTAAAAGTAAATCTCCTAAAATGGCCTTCTTGGCAATAGCTATGGACGCAAGGATTTGCTTTTTTTCCGTCTTGGGAAGACCCTTCCATCATGGTGGTGCTGAGCAGCTACAGAAGAATGATGACTCCTTCAAAGAGCAAGCATTTATGGTTCTGAAATTTATCGTCAGCATGAAGATGGGGCTTGAATATTACCAGCTACATTTCGACACTGACCAACCCACTCTTGCTAAACAGAAGGACGTTGGGGATATGCCGATAAACGGAGAATGTTGCAAGACTACAAAAGAAATACGTGTGCTGCACTCTCTCTCAGATAAAAGAAGAAAAGGGGTTGCAGATTGGCAGAAGATTACTACCGGTGTGTCACTGATGAGTGGAGGAATAAATAATGAGTTTACGCTCACATTGCTACCGTGGACAATGAAGAGTCACCAATTAACCCAGCATCTATGTTTTTAAGATGTGGATGGAAGTCGCAGTGCCTGCTGAGAACATGCAAACTCTACAAAGATGTCCAACAAAAATTCAAACCCAATTGTCACGTTCTAAATTCTTTACTTGTGACAGTTTGTTGTTATTTTCATGTGTTTTCTGGGCCGTTTCTTAGTTTGGTCACTAAGTTAATAACGAGCACCTGTTCCTCATTTAGTTCCTGGCTATTTTTGTTCAGGTGTGCGTGCCAGTGGTTGTCGGTTCATTGTTACTTTTTCCCTCTTCCTGTATCGTTGCTTTGTTCCTGCCGCTTCTTCGCAGCATATTTATTAAAGATTCCTGCAAACCTTACCTGCCTGACGTCCAGCTCTCTGCATCCTCGGGGTCGTTAGACCATGCCGCGACGATACCGTGACACCAGTGACCCAACTTGACTGGTGGTGATTGCTCTAAGACTGCTCAGCTCAGGTTCCCCTCAAAAGTCCAAAAATTGGTAAAATATGCACTGGTGTGTGTTCATTTCATTGACTAAATATGCACTAAACTACCTTCATCTTTTGTTTGAGATCAGCTACTTATCTCAGGTAACTGACATCACTTGCTTCTCATTCATCCACCTTACACGCCTTACACGTCTTCCTGCTAATCGGACAATAAAAACTGTTTTATGAGAGCCGCTTGCAGTACTGATACGTTCTAGGGGTAGGGGTGTACAGGAGCTGGAAGAATTGGTGCAGCTCTGAAATAGAACCTGATAATATCACGTGACGTTTGCATTCACTAATGAAACACAGTACATGGAAGTGAAGACTCATTGCTGTGAATTATAGCCACCCTATTCTACCAACCGTTCTCATGGTGCGATATGTTTATTGTTTTCAATAAACAAATTGAACAATAAAGATATTCAGTATGTATTTGTTTTCAGCAAGCTATTGCTATTATTGTATATGAAGCATGGTTAGTGACCATTTAACGCGTTATGTACAGGGTGATTGAAAAGTAGCTCCCTATTTTAATTAATTGTAATTTATTTCTGAACTATAATCCTTACAAGAAATGAACATAAGAAGTAAATGTATTGCATGGAGTTTTATTTAAAATTCGATATGGGCGCCAGCATTCGCCACCAGTTTCTCAAGCCGCCTGGGAACTGCAATAACTGATTTCACAAAGAACTCTTGTGGGGTGGAAGACATAACTTCTTCTATTCGCCCTTCGAGTTCTTCCAAAGTCTTTGGTTTGGTAGAATAGACTCGCTCCTTTAACCAAACCAAAGAATAAAGTCGCAGGGTGTTAGGGCAGGACTTCTGGCTGGCCACAGCGACCCGTCCACCTACCAGGGAAGTGGGAATTCAGCCATTCACGGTCAGCATTAGTAAAATGTGGAGGAGCGCCATCTTGCATGAAAATCAAAACTTCAATATTCTCCCAAGTACTGCTAATTAGTTTCTCCCAAGTACAGATTTAATGCTCAGCAGGGTCGGTTACCTTGGGCCGATTCTGCATCTTTTCAGAGATAATACGAGGATCTTCTCCCGCCCGGTAGTGGCAGTTGTGACGAAAAACAAGAAAATAGATTTAATTTCCATACACCATGGAACTTACACACAATATTTGAGAAAAATATTACAACATATGAATACATATATATATACACATATAGATAGATAGATATCATGGAACATATAGATTTTGAGTGGAGGAAGTACAGAAAATGTGCAGAACGGATCCTTTTCCCCTAACAGCTCGAGTAGTGACAACCCCTCGTGCAAGGTAATGAATGAACTCCCATGTTGCCATTCTATTTTTAAGTTTCCACAATTTGCATTTTTTCATTATTCTTTGTCAGCCACCAACAGCGAGCCATTGATTGAAGGACTGATGCGCAGTGCGATCGATGCAACGTGCTTTGCCGCCCATAAAGCCCTCGTCCCGGCGTATCGGCCCACTTAAGACTGGCATTTACAGTCAGGTCAATACTCTTATAAACTGCTCAAAAGTCATCATTGTAATTTATGTCAACACAGGGGAATTACTAACATGGATACCCGTTTATTGTGTGAATGAAATGTGTCTCTGTCGGCTCTGTGTGTACGTGTGTGCCTTTTAATAATCTAGCAGTTCCGATGGGGTTTTGCAGGACAGAATTAGTAAAACATCCCACTCATAAATCCCCAGAGTTGGAAAGCTACAGATGACCCTGAAGATGTGATTTAAGATAGGATCAGTATTTTATCGTCTAACCTTGATTATGCTGATGCCCTTAAGGACCAAAAGGAAGTGTTGGCCATTTAAAGTCCACATAAAAAACTGAAGTCCATCAGCATTCCAGTCAACACATAAAATTGCTGTCTAGCTACAGCCAACCAATGACAGTGACTGTGACAACTCAAAGAAGGTAGAAACCTATCATTTTATTCTTTTTCCACTTTCCATAAGACCAAGTGTCTTAATACTTTCATCCATATAACACAGTTAGGCGATATTTGCCTTTGGAAAGACAGAAAACAACAAGGGAACAAAAAAAGGACTGTGATGAGAAAAGAAGCTAAAGAGCAGGAGACTGATGAAAGTGTAAAAGCAGTGATGTGATTGCCGAGTTCTATACTTGCCATGACAGGTAATCACTCACACACAATGTGCTTTGACAGCACACAAAATATGTCAGGCGTGTTCCCCCACGCAAACAAAGCGCAGTGAAGACACAGACATCCATTTAAAAATATTTTTGGGACTCCGGGGCTGAAGTGAAGCTCAAGCTTCAAACTTCACACAACTACACAAGATCAAAGAAGTTATTAGTTAGTTAGTTAGTTTCAAGGAACAATACCACAGAGGTTAATCTTGGATATACTTCACAGCAGTGGGTGGTGGGTCGGGAATAGGGATTTCCGAAATGTCGATATTGGTGCAGTTCTACACAGCCTTCATTGAGTCCATCGAGTCCATCCTCACGTCCACATTTCCGTGTGGTACGCTGATGCCACTGCCAGGCACAGGCACATACTGCAGCGCATAATCAGACTCGTGAACACCAAATAACACTGCCATTTACTTATATAATGCTAAAAAAATTAGAGGAACACTTTGAAAACACGTCAGATCTAAACGGGGGGGGAAAATGATCTTGAAGACCTTTCCTGAAATTAAGTAGGTGATTTATTAGTAACCAAATGATGCCACATAATTTGATAGAAATGAATATGATCACCCTATAGTGGGGGGTATTAAAGACACCCCAAAAATGATAGTGAAAAAATGATGCAGCAGGCTGGTCCATTTTGCCAAAATGTCATTGTAGCAACTCAAAATGATTCTCGGTAGTTTGTGTGGCCCCCACGTGCTTGTACGCATGCCTGACAACGTCGGGGCATGCTCCTAATGAGACCATGGATGGTGTCCTGGGGGATCTCCTCCCAGATCTGGACCAGGGCATCACTGAGCTCCTGGACAGTCTGAGGAGCAACCTAGTGGACCTAAACATAATGTCCCAGAGGTGTTCTATTGGGTTTAGGTCAGGTGAACGTGGGGTGCAGTCAATGGTATCAATCACTGCATCCTTCAGGGATTGCATACTCTAGCCACCTGAGGTCGGGCATCGTCATGAACCAGGAGGAACCCAGGCCCCACTGCACCAGCGTAGGTTGTGACAATGGGTCCAAGGATCTCATCCCGATACCTGCTAGCAGTCAGGGTGCCATTATCTAACCTGTAGAGGTCTGTGCATCCTGCCAGAGATATGCCTCCCCAGACCATCACTGACCCACCACCAAACCGGCCATGCTGTATGA
Source organism: Oostethus manadensis (assembly GCA_024372805.1). Lineage (NCBI taxonomy): Eukaryota > Metazoa > Chordata > Actinopteri > Syngnathiformes > Syngnathidae > Oostethus > Oostethus manadensis. The sequence goes on from QODF01000041.1 coordinate 7,676,916, forward strand.
TGTTGCAGGCAGCATAACGTTCTCCACGGCATCTCCAGACCCTTTCACGTCTGTCGCATATGCTCAGGTTGAACTTGCTCTCATCGGTGTAGAGCACAGGATGCCAGTGGCGTAGTTGCCAATTCTGGTGGTCTATGGCAAATGCCCATCGAGCTCTACGGTGCTGGGCAGAGAGCAGGTTTAGATATGCACCAAAGCGAGACGAAAAAATCACACATGCAGTTGGGAGAATACTGGCAGCTGGAAGCATTACATAATAGAAAGTCCTGTAGATTCTTACCCACCGCCTCAGCTGAGAAATGATTCAAATCTTCTCTCTGAAAAAAACTCCAGTACTGAGGATGAGTTTGTATGCATTTTTGCATTGAACTTCATGTTGTGCCTGTCTTAATTTTAAACACAATAAATAATAAATACAGAATAAAAACATAGCATTAGCTATAATGTTTGTTTGTTGTTGGGGGACCACTGGGGGCACTCTTGGAGGAAAATCAGCTGTTTAATTTTACCTATTTTTCGGGGCCAGAGTCATATAGAGTATATGCATATACTTAACATACAGTATATAAATTGTAACATAATTATTAAAATAAATTCCGCATTCCTTTTGACACCCTGAACATATATATATATATATGTATATATATATATATATATATATATGTATTCTTTTTGACACCCTGAATATATATTAAGGGTGTCAAAAAGAATGCGTTAACGGTGGTAACTAATTTATGCGCATCATGGTGATTTATGCGCATCATGGCAAGCCACATCGCTCTGTAATGATGGCAGACAAAGGCACAGTGTAGCATACCCACAAATTATATATAAACTATATCAATTCATAAATTATGCTGTTTCATCATCCTATTATTGGTTATATTAGTTGTATTAATATATTATTGGTTCTATTGGTAACAACAGTGAATGAAGAATTAATGTATACACTTTTCATAGTTGACAGACACAAAGTCAAACACCCTTAAAAATGATCCAGACAACACGAACTAAGCTAATGAGGTCTAAATGCAGACAACCTTCCCTCTGGTGTCAGACTCTGATAGACTACAGAGGCGCAAAAGCAGAATAGGAATGGGCATATGAAAGCGAATAATACAAAGCAGCTGACCCGGAGGGGTTTAAGGAGGGAGAGGGAAATTGGAAAGCAAAAGCTGAGGTTGAAAGACATCCACCGTGTGGCGGAAAGGAGGTGGAGCACCAGGTGATGAAGAAATGGCAGACAAAGAAAAGGCAAAGCGGCAGGAATGAGACAAAGATGGCTGTAGGCAGTTGCTGTATGAGGTCATTGTCATGTTGAAGATATTTGCATGATGTGTGTATGCACATACAGTCAACAAGAATTACCCTATTGACCCAAATATGAGATAACCCTTTTTCAGGTTATTGTCTGGTAAAAAAAAATATTGTTTAATATTTGACTCTGTGGTATTTCAGTGTGAATCAGGTCATATGATAACAAAAAACTGCAAAGTTTTAGGATAACTTCTAGGATAACTCCCTTAGCTTTCAGAATTGTACTCATTTTAACTAGGGGTGTAACAAGATCTCCTGTCACAAGATCGTGACGAGATTTCTCGTTCAGAAAAAAGAAGTCTTGTGGGCACCAGACATTGGAAGGCTAATATTTCAAATAATTAACCAGACAAGAAATGAAAATGAACTTGATAATTTTGCCGGCCTCAATATAATACAATGTGCATGTGTGTCTATTTTTCCTCGTCTCCCGCCTCCAAATGGACAAGAACTGGTTTCAGCACCTCGGCACTGTATGAATGGAGTGAGCTCCTTTGTCAGACATGCAAACTCTTTGTCTCGGTGGGTGGAGGCGGGGTCGCTAGGACACACGCAGGAGAGTGTAGCCTCGTGTGAATCAATGCAAGGTAACAGTAGAAATTAAATTAGTAGACTGCAATATATTATTGTTATTATCTTTTATCATTTTTAATTGTACTTTTCTCATGTCTTGCTCTTGTAGACCCAATCTTGTGCATCGTCACATCTGTCTTGGGACACCCCTGGTTTTAATATTGAAAATTGTGATCAATAAAGAGTATGGTCTCCTTCTTCCTGTATGCACTCCTCACAACATTGATACACTCTGGACTGGCCAATAGAGAAGAGTGACTATTGCGACAATTCTCCATTGAGCAGAAACACGTCGGAACTCCATAAAGGTGATGCAGAAGTCCATAAGTAATTGTTTGCCAACATGCAATAAAAAACAACTTTAGTGGACAAATTGCCACAGCGGCGGCCAGGAATTGCCTAAAGCAGTAAATTGATGGAGGTGAGTTGCCGCAGCCTCCTTTGGGACATGAGTGCCAGCCTCTGGCTTGGTACTGTTGCAAAAAGATCTGCAGAGATTAGAACCTCCAAAACAGCTGTTACATTACAATTACAGGACTTCCTTCATGTATTTCTCTGCTTGAAAAGCTTGTTGGAATTTGATTTGTACACACAAAACACGTGAACAACATTAGTTAAACAATCTGATGAGCTCCAATGCAGGAGGTGTTTGTATTCTGCGTGTCCAAGTGTGATACAGAGAGGTGAACAAAGCGACTGTGAAGCGTCCAGTAAATATACCTTGCTGTGTAGCCCTCCCTCCCCGATTAGGCCATCCCTCCCATTGAACTTCCATTGTAAGATGGAGGTCCATCATCCTTGAGTCTTTTGTCGACTTGCTCTCCTCCGCCTCTTTCCCCTTAAGAGTGGAGACATCCCCCTCCTCCTGATAAACAAGCTGCAGGAGCGGGGAACCTCCCCTTCTGTGGAGGAGACTATTACGCATGGAGAGATTGGCTGAGCAGAAGAGATAATGGATAGCAGCTGCTTACAAAGAGGGATGCTGGGCACTGGACTGAGAAATTCTGTGAGAGGAATGATGGCGCTTCCGTGGGGTCATCCAGAGCAAATCTCTGTGGATAAAGTTTGTTTTGTTAGCTTTTAGGAGGAATTGTCTCACTCTTTGGGAACTACTAGTGCACACGTCACATGGTTCAAAGCAATGCGTTTTTTTAGCTCCTGTCTCATTTTTTGACTTCTTATTGTAGTGCATTAACGATGGACCAAGACATTCATAATACAAATTCTACTCACAGGTAAAAAGTGGTAAATAAAAATTGGTGGAAATAAATGTTTTTTAGCAGAGGTGGGTGAACATGACAGGAGGGTCAATGTGCATAAAAAATAAATATTTTGATACTGTATGTCAGGGGCCGCACGGTGGCTGAGTGGTTAGCACATTGGCCACACAGTCAGGAGATCTGGAAGACCAGGGTTCAAATCTCCGTTGGGCATCTCTGTGTGGAGTTTGCATGTTCTCCCAGTGCGCGTGTGGGTTTTCTCCGGGTACTTCGGTTTCCTCCCACATTCCAAAAACATGCATGTTAGGTTAATTGGCGACTCTAAATTGTCCATCGGTATGAATGTGAGTGTGAATGTTTGTTTGTCTATATGTGCCCTGCGATTGACTGGCGACCAGTCCAGGGTGTACCCCGCCTCTCGCCCAAAGTCTGCTGGGATAGGCTCCAGCATCCCCATGACCCTAATGAGGACAAGCAGTACATAAAATGAATGAATGAATGACTGTATGTCAGTTGTATTACATATAAGTACACCTTAATTCAATTACATAGATATTGAGATGTACTGTATCATAGGAGGTTTGCTTATATCATTTAGGGATGGACATAATGATTGATTGATGTTAAAAATGTAGTCAGTGTACTCCATACAAGTCAGACTCAGGCCCGCGGGCCAAATTTGACCCGTTATATATTTATATTAGGCTTGTTTCACAGCAAATTATGTTCACCAAAGCAAAATCCGTGAGTGAATCTGCTGCAAAGGCCAGTTTTATTGTGCTTGCAGAGATTGCCAAACCAGCCTTTATTGAAGGAGAATGTGTTAAGCGGTGTATGCTCAAAGTTTGTAATGTTGTGTGTCCCGATAAAAAGCAAGCCTTTTCAAATGAGTGAGTCTGAGCAGAAATACCATTGCAGAGCGCACATTTGAACTTGCCACCAATCTCCAAGAACAGCTCGAGGAAAAGAGGGAACAATTTATAACCTACTCGCTTGCCGTAGACGAGAGCAGCAATACATCAGACACTGCCCAATTATCAATATTCATCCGTAGAGTGTACTCGAAACTTTCCGTCCCAGAGGAATTTTTGAGATTAAAAGCCAAGCATGGCACAACCACTGGAAAGGAAATCTTCGAAGAGGTGTCCAAATGTTTCAATAAAAAGACGCTGCCTTGGGGTAAACTTGTAGGACTGACCACACATGGAGCACCCGCATCGAGCGGTCAGAGAAAAGGATTGGTGGGCCGGATTTGGGAGAAGATGCGGGCGAATCATGCAGGTGAGTTTACAGTTTACCACCGCATAATTCACCAGGAAGCCTTGTGTGGCAAAGCCTAGAAAATGGATCATATTATGAGCAGCGTAACTCGAGTAGGTAACTTCAAAAGAGCCAAAGGCTTGAATCACCGCCAATTCAAGTCCTTTCTGGAGGAGTTAGGTGCAGAATACAAAGACTTGTCGTATCACACAGAGGTGTAATGGCTTAGCAGGGGACAAGTACTGCAGAGATACTTTGAGTTGCGTGAGGAAATATGTTTGTTTTTGAGAACAAAGGTAAAGACACAACAGAACTCAGGGACAAAAAGTTTCAGTGTGAGCTGGCTTTCCTGTGTGACACCGTGAGCCTTCTCAATTCCTTAAACCTGCAGCTTCAGGGGCGTGGCCACGTCATTACAGACTTGTACAGTGCAGAGAGGGATTTTAGAACCAAGTTGTGCTTGTGGGAGAGTCAGATGCTGGAAGGAAACGTGGATCATTTTCCATGCTGTCAAATTATGAAAGAGCAGATTTCCTCCGGCGCATTGCCCTGTGCAGAATTTGCTGAAAAACTAAGTTTTGCCGACTTTGAAGCCCAGAAATACAGATTCGGACTACTTAGCAATCCATTTGCAGTTGACGTTGCAAGTGCTCCAACCAACCTCCAAATGGAGCTCATTGAGCTCCAGTGTGATGACACGCTCAAGTCCAAGTATGATGCAGTCGGTGCTGGATCATACTTGTTCCCACAGTTCCTTCCCGACACAATTCCCCAACTCTGTGAGCAGGCTGCTAAGATGCTCTCTGTGTTTGGACGCACCTACCTCTGTAAACAACTCTTTTCTCTGATGAAGATGAAGAAAACATCACACAGGGCTCGTCTCACTGACAAACACCTTCATTCAATCCTGAGAATGTCCTCAGCTTAGAGCCTGACCTCAGACTTTAATGAACTTGCATCTAAGACGAGATGCCAAGTATCTCCTTTGGAACCATGTGCACCAGAGTAAATCACAGATGAATATTTTTTTTTGAGTAACTTGAACGGATACTAGTTTAAATATTACATTTTCAGTGAAGGAAGTTGTTGTTTTTGACACGTGGTTGACTTGTTGAAATGTACTTACATAACAAGGATATGATTTCATATTTTATTTCTCATTTGTTATTGCTTGTTCTGGAAGTGAAGTTCAAGTAAAACTGTTATTAAAAATTTCTGGTTTTAAAAAAAAGGTTTAACAATCCCTGTGATGAAAGAAAAGAAAATATGCAGATGTATAAATATTTCAATAAATATTCAGTTTGGCCCCCGACTTAGTTCCAGATTTTAATCTTGGCCCTTTGTGAATTTTAGTTTGACACCCTTGGTGTGCTCAATACAACATTAGTATGGAAGCAGGAGTTCAGAACATTCATAGAAAAAAAGCATAGTTTTGTTCTTACGTTTATAAAAGGGAATGTTTGTAAATATCAAACAGAACCACTATAACACTATCCATTATTATTGATATTGAAAAATATTGTGACAATATTTTACTGCAGGAAGGAGGCAAAGAGTCTTCATTTTGGTCTTCGGCATACGCAGGTGAGCTGTCAGTCATGCAGTCACCTGACCAACATACCAGCCCCTGAAGACATGAGGGGGACAAGAAGTGAAATGGCATAGTGGGGATGTTGAATAGCCATTTATACCTGACATTTACCCAAACACGCTCACTAGCCTATGGATACAACCTATGCACTGATTTGCGTTTGGCTTTTATTTCAAGACAAAAAAGGGAGTCATTTATCAAAATCTGACAGCTGCTAGAATATTATGCCATTCTTCTAGTATCGCTACAGGCAAGCCGGTAAGGTGACCATTACTTATATCCGCCACGATGCCCAACACAGCTCAAATACGCATTTGTATTGATTGCTCCCATGCAAATACCTCACAAGTTTGGACGTGAGGCTTATTTATTTCCATGCTATCCATGTGATATAGAGATTTCCCTTCAAATCCTGACCGTATAGAGGGACCACAAAAACCCATGGTTAAAAATCCTAAAAATTGCAGCAGACTTCATATGAGGTGTGAATACGACTTATTCCAGGGGTAGGAAACCTGTGGCTTGCCCGCCAGAAGTTCCTGAAGTGCATTCTTAAACCCAATTTATTTTTCCAACTGGCATTTTCCATTTCTATTTTTCCTGGTATTATTGGTTAGCCTACGTATAACAATGTTAATAAAAAGTTAAAATTTCAGAAACTAATTTCATTCTAAAATTGTTGGTTTTGCTTAAAATGCACACATTAAAATTAATTAATACAGTATTCGGTGTTTTAAAAAATCTGACATAGATTGCATTTTATGGCTCCACCTTAGCCAAAAAGGTTACCGACCCTGGTCTAATCAATAACTACTACACAGCTACAGAATGAAGTTCTTATCCAATTATTGCAAGCTACTTATTCTATGCTGTGTACAACCTAATATACAATTCTTAGTAATTCTAGGTCATTATTTTCATTCATTTATTAATTTTATATACCGCATATCTTCATTAGGGTCGCAGGTATGCTGAAGCCTATCCCAGCTGACTTTGGGCGGGAGGCAGGGTACACCCTGGACTGGTCGCCAGTCAATCGCCGGGCACATATAGACAAACAAAGACATACAACCAGTCACACTCACATTCATACCTATGGATAATTTAGAGTCGCCAATTAACCTAACATGCATGTTTTTGGAATGTGGGAGAAAACCAGAGTACCTGGAGAAAACCCACACACGCATGGGGAGAACATGCAAACTCCACACAGAGATGCCCAACAGAGATTCAAACCCTGAACCTCGAGACTGAGAGGCCAATGTGCTACCCACTCAGCCATCGTGCAGCCCAAGTCATTACTTTCTTACTTTGGAATTGTTTAAATTATTTGCAAAAGCTATTCAGGGATATGATGTATGGTGAGGTTCATGGCTGAGGAGACACTGACTTTTTGAGGTTTGTTTCATGTTAGCACAGGTTGCTCGTTAAGAAATAACAGAACCAGAAGAGAATAATTCACTTGTGTTAAGAATTGTTTTGTTTTCAAACTACTCTTAGACCCATTTTTAAATATATTTTTATAGACGGAAAAAAAATTGTGGTCTTAAGTCCATGCACTCTATCCTTCTACAGGAAACTTCTTATACTTAGTTGTAAATATCTGATCAACTTCTGGTGATGTTGGATATATAATCCTCTATCTTAGTAGTCCATCCATCCATCCATCCATTTTCCACCGCTTATCCGGGTCCGGGTCGCGGGGGCAGCAGCTTCAGTAGGGAAGTCCAGACTTCCCGGTCCCCAGCGACCTCTTCCAGCTCCATCGGGAGGACACCAAGGCGTTCCCAGGCCAGCTGTGAGACATAGTCCCTCCAGCGTGTCCTAGGTCTTCCCGGGGGCCTTCTCCCGACTGGGCATGCCCGAAACACCTCACCAGGGAGGCGCCCGGGAGGCATCCGGACTAGATGCCCGAGCCACCTCAACTGGCTCCTCTCGATGTGAAGGAGCAGCGGCTCTACTCTGAGCTCCTCCCGGATGGCCGAGCTCCTCACCCTATCTCTTAGGGTGAGTCCAGCCACCCTACGAAGGAAACTCATTTCCGCCGCTTGTATCCGCGATCTCATTCTTTCGGTCATGACCCATAACTCATGACCATAGGTGAGGGTGGGAACGTAGATCGATCGGTAAACAGAGAGCTTTGCCTTCCGGCTCAGCTCTCTCTTCACCACGACGGTCCGGTACAGCGACCGCATTACTGCAGATGCTGCACCGATCCGTCTGTCGATCTCACGCTCCAACCTTCCCTCACTCGTGAACAAGAACCCGAGATACTTGAACTCCTCCACCTGAGGCAAGACCTCACTCCCAACCCGGAGGGTACAGTCCACCCGTTTCCGACTGAGAACCATGGCCTCGGATTTGGAGGTGCTGAGTCTCATCCCAGAAGCTTCACACTCAGCTGCAAACCGCTCCAGTAAACGCTGAAGGTCACAGCCTGATGAGGCCATAAGGACCACATCGTCTGCAAATAGCAGAGACGAGATCCTAAGGTCACCAAGCTGGACTCCCTCAACACCTTGACTGCGCCTAGAAATTCTGTCCATGAAGATTATGAACAGAATCGGTGACAAAGGGCAGCCTTGGCGGAGGCCAACGTTCACCGGAAACAAGCTCGACTTACTGCTGGCAATGCGAACCAGGCTCCTGCTTCGATTGTACAAGGACCGAATGGCACGTAGAAGCGGACCATCAATCCCGTACTCCCGGAGCACCCCCCACAGGACACCACGAGGGACACGGTCGAATGCCTTTTCCAGGTCTACAAAGCACATGTAGACTGGTTGGGCAAACTCCCACATACCCTCGAGTACCCTTGCAAGGGTGTAGAGCTGGTCCAGTGTTCCGCGACCGGGACGAAAACCACATTGCAGCTCCTCTAACCGAGGTTCGACTAACGGTCGTACCCTTCTCTCCAGCACCCTGGAGTAGACTTTCCCAGGAAGGCTGAGGAGTGTGATCCCCCTATAGTTGGAACACACCCTCCGGTCACCCTTTTTAAAAATGGGGACCACCACCCCGGTCTGCCAGTCCAGAGGTACTGTTCCTGACTTCCATGCAATGTTGTAGAGGCGTGTCAACCAACACAGTCCTCCAACATCATCTTAGTAGTCAAGTATATTCAATTGTTCAGCAGAGGCGTTCTCCAGCTGGTGCTGCTCATGTAAAAAACAAAACATTGCCTTTTCCTCTCTATAAAAAGACAACAGTGACAAGCACCGGCCAGCTTAAGGGCAGGGATACAATGGTCCTTAAACCAGTTACCGGTAGTTTTGGCACTGTGTGCAGGTTAACTGCTGGAAAATTTAATCTGCATCTCCATTAAGTTGGTCAGCAACGGGAAACATGAAGTGCTTTAAAACTTACTGGTAGACGGCTGCTCTGACCATGAACCTCAGAAAACATAGTGGAACAACACCAGCAGATGACATGGCAACTCAAACTATCACTGACTGCGGAAACTTCACACTGGACCTCAAGCAACAAGGATTCTGTGGCGTTTCTCTTTTCCTACAAACTCCGGGATCTTGATTTCCAAAGGAAATGCAAAATTGACTTTCATCAACATAACTTTGGACCACTCAGCAACAGTTTTTTTTGTCCTTATCCCTGGTGAGACGGTTCTGACGCTGCCTTTTGTTAAAGAGTAGGTTGACACAAGAAATACGACAACTTAAACCTATGTCATGCATAAGTCTGTGCGTGGTGACTCTTGAAACACTGACTCCAGTTGCAGTCCACTATTTGTGAGTCTCCCCCACATATTTTAATGTTTTTTTGTTTCACAATCGTCTCCAGGTTGTAGTTATTCCTATTGTTTGTAAACTTTTTTTTTACCAAATCTTTTCCTTCGCTGTGAGTTTCTAATAATATGCTTTGACACAGAGGTCTGTAAACAGCCAGCTTCAGCGATGACTTTTGTGTCTTACCTTCCTTGTGTAAGGTGTCAATGATCGTCTTTTGGCCAACTGTCAAGTCAACAATCTTTACCATGATTGTGTAGCCTTGTGTAGGCGCTGTTGCTCACGGTCTCATCTGTAGGTGTTTTGAGTTAATTAGCTGATTAGAATGGGAAACTGTTTTTTTTAGGGTAAGTTATTTTCTCCCGTGACCCTAATGAGGATGTCAGTTATAACCATCAAAATTAAAAGAAATAATCACTTGGAATACATTAGTCTGTGTGCAATACATCTTCATAATACATGCGTTTCACTATTTAAAGAAAATGACCTGAAATACATAAACTTTTTCATGATATCCTAATTTATTGAACAGCACCTGTACATTTAAGACAGTACACAGGCTGTAGAAAGTCCTGTTTTCTATTAATTGTTTCTGCAACATATTATATGGGGACATGCTGACAAACTGGCAGGCGTCATGAGGTAATTCAGTGTACTCACAAGGAAGTAAGCTGGTCTTGCTCAATACAATAGAAAGTAAACTTGGATATAGATAAAGTCAGTGTACAGCTTGTCTACTTGTATAGCTTTACTGTTCTTTGAAAATAAGTCAACGTACAGTCATGGCATGGGTTCTGTGATCATGTCGAAGTACCCTTGGGCAAGATACTGAACCCCTAGTTGCTCCTGATGCTCCGTCATGAGTAGGTAAATACAGAAACACTGTCAATTGAGTGCCTTAAAGGTGGAAAAGCGTTATACAAGTGAGAGGCCATTATTCTGTAAATAACTGGTGACATAAGTAAGTACACCTCACAGTGAACATGTCCAAAGTGTGAATATTTAGCGGAAGCACCAATGTTATCTACCACTGTCTTAAAACTCTTGGCCATGAAATTCACCAGAGCTGCATAAGTTGAGTCATTTTCAGTTCCTAGTAGGAGTATCACAAAATCTTATCTCAACATCTTGCAAGATAAAACATGACAAGATATCTCGCTCATAAAGTAATGAATATACAATAAATGAAAATGAACCCAGAAATTTTGCTGGCCTCAATATATTGCCATGTGCATGTGTGTCTGTTTTCCTTGTCTCTCACCTCCGAACAGGCAAGAAGAGCATTCACTCTATGCATTGGTTTCAGCCCCTTCGCCCATGTGCTCTATAAAACAACGACAAGAACGGAGTTAGCCATCTCCTCAGTCATACAGTCTATGTCTTGATGGATGGAAGTGGGGCTGTTAACATACACACACAGTGCAGAAGGGTGTAGGTAACGTAACAAAAATTATATTAGTAGAGTGCAAATGTGGTCATTTAAAAAATACATTTGTTCATTGTACTTTTTTTTATAAGCAATGTTAAAATCTTGTCTTGTCTCCTGTATCGTCTCATCTAGTGAACTGAATGTCTTGTGACACACGCAGTTGATAGTAAAGCTTTACTATAAAAGCTGTACACTGACTACTCTACCATCCAAATTTAATTTTTGTATTATTGTCAAATTGATACCTCAATCAATCAAAACTGAATGTTAGTTGTTCTATATCCAGTATGTGGGACTGTGTTGCGCTGCTCTGCCAACAATGTGTAGTGGCAACCCTTGATAGAAAGTTTGCTGTCACACACAGTAAATGTAGGAGATCATCAATATTTCATGCTTGGCCATGCAAGGCATGCAAAGTGAATGACTTGGGAGGACAGAACATAAGATTTGCATGTGATGGGGTTTTATTCACTCCAATGTATCTAACCTGCAAAAAGACCTCACACCACCACTAAAAGGAGAATAATCTTTATTTTCAAAGGCAACCTTTTTTCTGCAAACACAGCTATTTTTGAAACTAGCCTCTCACAACTCTGTTTTGGAGTAACTCTGGCACATCAATTTTTAAAAAGAGAGCACTGTTAGTTAAGGAGGAAGAAAGAGAAAATTATGCAAAGCTCTATTTTTCTGTGCTAAGTGCTTTCCACCACAGGGTTTAACGTCTATATTCCATTCATGTGGAGAAAAGAAAAAGGAAAACTTTTTTTTTTTTACTGTGTGGCATAAATCTTGCCTCAAACATTTGCATAATGTGTCAAATAATCTTTCTGATCTGTTTTGTTCTTGTCCTCTAGCGCAATCATTGATCCTTTTATCAACAAAGGCTTAAGCGTTTGTCTCCAGTGACCCATCTGCTTTCCATCCTTTTTGTACATACACAGCATTGTGGCTGGCCTTTGAATATGGATGAACTTGCCAATAATGCGGTCTACATCAAGACGACATCTGTCAAATTGGGTTCTCGTGACACACAAAATGACAGAAGCAATTGCACTTTGACTGACAGGAAGAATTGAAAGTATATTCCATCGCTACGGGAGATGCTCAAGCAGGCAAAAGAAAAAATTGAGAGAGAGACAGAAGAATGAGGGGGCAAAGTAAAGGATGCCTCTGATCTCAGAGGTAGACGGCAAAATTAATTTCCCAGCAGGAGGGAGGATAATGTCAAAATAGCAACATGCGGACAAAATATGACAGGAAAACTGCATCGATGTAATGAGGGAAAAGAACAAGCAGGAAATAACAAGTGCATGACAAACACTAACAGAGATCAGAGCTACTATTCGATGATGGCAGACGTTATTGTAGCAAATATGAGGCAAGACAACCTTTCTAAGATGTCATGAAAAGTGTCAAGACATCAGATGTTAGTGAGAGACAGAAAGCTCTCAACAATGTGTAGTACGCAGGAAAAACAAGGTGTGTCCAATTTCCCTTTAACCATTTCCGGTTATTGTTGAAATGCATTTTTATAGTCTACATAGTAACCTGCAGGTCGGGGGAGTGCAGGAGACAGGTGAGGCACAGCCTTACCTGTCATGGTGAAAATAATAATAATAATAACAAGGGCTAGGGCTTGTCTAGGGCTGTCAATCACCTGTAAAGGCACTATTTGTTTGACGCACAATTAACATACGCACGTCCTGTTTGGCGCTCGGCCCACACCGTAGTCTTTGTCCAGCACAGTCAAAGAAAGGGTATTTAGATTGATAAATGTAGCGTCAAAGCCTTGGCATAAGGATCTCGCAACAAGACAGAGTTACAGTATTTGTATTTACTGTCGCTGTATTATCACAAACTGTCACCTTCCAGAGAGAAGCAAGAAGTTATTGAAACACTTTTTTAAAGTTGTGCTTTATACAATTAATTTGCCTTAACTGCAAGCTTAAATTTGGGTTACAAGCTACTATTTTCAGGCAGGCATAGCTGAGGACAGCTATTTGTGCGCTTCTGTCAATGCGAATTATGGCTGAAGTTGAGAATTGGATGTAGCATTAATGCAATAGCATTACCAACTCACTAGGAAAGATTTTCAACGCATGAGTAAAACATAAGTACATTATAGCAATCAAATTTATTTCATTTATTATGTTAATATTGTGTAAAACTATGACTCAATAAAGCCATCAAATCTTACTTTTATGTGTTCCCACATAGACTCAGCATTTGAGAGCAAATATGAGGTGAAAGAAAAAAGGGAAAAATACAATTCAGCAGTCTATCTTGTGCAACGTGGGGGAATGTTAGAAGGTGCGTTCAAAGACTGTCAAACAAAGTGAGACAAATCGCTGTTCACATTAAACATTCAAAAACTGTGGGATTTCTAACTGTATATTATTTTTTGAATAAAATGTATCATATTTCCAAATTGGCGTAGTTGCATATGGAATTGTTTACCACAAAGACATTTACATCAATATTTATTAAAAAAATAAAAAGCTATTTCTACCTGCAATTAAATGCAATTATTTACAAGTTAATTTGTCTCTTTCATCCATCATTTATATGTATTCAAATGCATTTCAACTTGCTTTCTACGTGTATAACTGTAAGTGCAAAACTATTAAAAACAGTTTTTTAAAGGGAAGTGGATACATCCAAAGTTGCGTTTCAACATTGTTCCATGGAGATCGGGCTTGCTGCAGGAAACACGTCTAACAAATTAGTGCATTTTAAACGGTATCATCTGGAAGTGAATGTTACAAGAAACAAAGGCAGCTTAGCTTCAACTCACTACCTCTGTTGCTAGAGGGCGGGTTTTCCTCACTGCTGGAGATATTGTCCCTGCAACCACTGTACAATGTGCTTTCTGCACAAAATGTGCATTGTTTTTTTTAAGCCAAAAACTTCAATAGTTACATTTGTCATATTCAGGCTGTTGCTGCTGAGTGTTCAAAGTTTACAGTTTTAACTTATTAATTTACAATTTTTTACATATTTTGAAATTTTCTAAATGAAACAGTTTACAGTGGAACCCTGGGATACAAAATAATTTCGTTTCAGAAGGATTTTTGCAAGTCAGATTTTTTTGTAACCCGAACAACATTTAACATTAAAAATTGGCTAATTTGCTCCTCTGACCCGGAAGACACCTCATACAATGAAAAAGACACTGTTCTGCACATTTAATACCATATAAATAATAAGTATTGTAGTACAAATGTAATGTAATAATAAAACCTGAAATAGAATGTATATTGAATTCAAATTCAAAATGTTTCTTACCTTTGATACGCAGCAAAGTACAGTACAGTGTTAGCAGCTATAAACCAATCAGAGAACATTACGTTTTAAGTACACTTCTGCCATGCCTCCAGTAGGTATACTACCCGTATGCTGCAGAACAACATTTTTTGCCGAGCGCCGGGAGAGTTACGCCACCGTATGTGAATGTATTGCGAATGCCTGGGATAAGGTTTCTGCGTTAACTCTTGTCCGAGCTTTCACGAAAGCCGGCATCATTGCTGAACAGCCGACGTACCACGAGACTGATGGCTGACAATGATGACAGGGAACCCGGCATGTTTGACGGCAAAATTGCCCAGCTGTTCAAATCAGATGCACAAGATGGATTTGTGGGAGAAGAGATTAAAAAATACAGTGAGTGCATTGTTAAATAGTAGAATAAAGTTCAACTAAACTCACTCTTTTGCTTCCACTGACTTTTTTTGTAGACCGTATGTTTTAGCATGCGCCTTAAAATACGGTAAATCAGAAAAATTCTGAAAAAAAAAAGTTTCGTGAAGCAAATTAATTTTTGTAAGCCGAAGCAAAAAAAATCGGAAAGGTATTTTCGTTTACCCGGATTTTTCGTATTCCGGGCATTTGTATCCCGGGGTTTCACTGTATTTTATTATTTTTCTATTTAAAAAAAAGTCTCAGTCAATTATTTGAAATATCACCAAATTGGCTCGCTTTTATTTATTTAAAAATCTATATTGTTTGCATTTAAAAAAAAATAAAAGCCTTTGAAGTCATTTTCCTACCTGAAAATTTACCGAACCGAGCACTTCAAAAAACTGAACCGAACCAAAATTACATTTTAGCGTACTGTTACACCTCTAATTTTCAAGTACTCTGAATTAATTAATCGCATTTGCGTTACTTCTGATTGGAAAAATTCAGTTCAGATTCAGTTAGAGGACATTACGGTTTGAGTCGGACCTTTTAAAAGGTCAATGACACTAAACAAGGTTCCATGGTTGCTTTTACATATTTTCACACAAAGTTTTAACTTCGGTGATCAAAACTCCTCGTTGGGTTCCACTCATAAAAAATCCATAGTTGGTGGTGGACAACCAGATTTTGGTTTTGTGACTAAAGCAAGGATCAATCAGAGAAGTTAAAAACAGAACAGGAACTAATGAAGGATGTGAAAATGTTGCATTCAGTCAGCACTTAACGTCATAGCTGTGATGGAAGTTATTACAGCTGCTCTTTGTACCTACACACATTTTTGTCAGCACACACACACACACAATATCAATCTTAAAGAGGGGAGTAAAAATGCAGGTAAGACCAGACAATAATTTAATAACTGATTAACTAAAATAATGTATTTTTGCATTGCATTAATGTATGTTTTATGTCAAATGATACACATTTTTAATCGGATTAAAAACGGTTTTCAAATGAATTAACCATGATTAATCACCATTTGCAACTACGTCTAAAATATGCCCATTTTACTGTATTTTTTTGTATGGATTAAAAAAATAAAACTATAAAATTGCACACATCTGAAAATCTATTTCCCTCACACGTTTTTCTTTATTAGCAGTATTACATTTGAATCACACTTTAATCGTGTTATTATGAGCGGTGAGGGGTTGTCAAAGACACCACGTCAAAGTTGAAATCACATGTTTTCTGGGATTTCCGAGCATACATAAGAAAATTGTGCTTATGCGTTAAGCGTTACAAAGTGAGTGATAAGAATATCCACTTATCCCTTTTCTTTGTGTTTCTGTTTGGATCATGCATACAGTACATGCATAATAACATTGATGATGTTTGATGGATGGATGGCGTGTGGATTTCTGCGTTAAAGGCATGCCGTCTCATCCATCATTCAATATGTAACATTCCTAACTGTCCAGAAGCACATTCCAAAAACTTGCATGTTAGGTTAATTGGCGACTCTAAATTGTCCGTTAGAGTGTGAATGTTTGTTTTTTACCCTGTGATTGACTGGCGACCAGTCCAGGGTGTACCCCGCCTCTCACATTCTAAAAAATGAATGATGATGAGGGTGCATATGGAGGATTACCAATGAGTGTCGCTTCACATCAATACTAGGGGTGTCAGTCACAAGATCTCGTGTCACAAGATGTCGTGAGATTGAAATGTGACAAGAATTCTCGTTAAGAAGAAAAAAGTCTCGTGGGCAAAATTCATGCTTGATTTTAAAAGACATTTAATATTAGTAATAAAATAATAAAACAACAAACATACCGTAACCGTAGCCCAAATACTGAACTACTTGTACCGCTGTCCCCCTAATAATAACATATTAATGTAATAATAAAAATAGAGTTATACAACAATAGGACCCATTTAGTCATGTCCTGCACACAGCTACTGAGTATGGTGACACAGGACAACATTCTAATTAACGTTGGAGTCGTTCATTTGATTGCAAAGAGGTGTGTGATTTGAACACAGGGGAGAAATACTGACTTTTTGCAACTGGCAGGTGAGTAGACGGTTTTTCCAATTAACAGTGCAGTAACACACACACGCCTTCATTTGAAAAGAGGCACAGCCCAATCAAAATGTCCACACAATAAAAGTGTGGAACATCAAAATAAAGACAAAAACACACACTTGCTGGAAGCAGCAAGCAGTTTAACATTTTTCGCAACCAAGCACACCCACGTGCATCGTCACACCAGAGGGCGCACACGCCGCTCCCATTCACAAATGAAGACATTTTTTCTGACCTGCATCTTTTGCATCTATCCAAAAATGACGTCATTAAAGGAATGCTAGGGGAACCCAGCCTTGCACACACAAACAAAACTACTGTACTTCTTAGTGTGTGTATAATTTTGTGACTCTCTTTCCACGTCAAACTTTTAGTTGGGTTAATGGAGGGTTGTGTCAGGAAGGGCATCCGACGACAACTTTTGCCAAAGCAAAGCATGCAAAAACAATTTGCTGTGGCGACCCCTGATGGGATAAGCAGGGATAAGTCGAAAGGAAAAGAAGAAGAATGGAATTCCATTGTCTCTATCAACATGCGGCAAGTGTGTGTTCTGTTTGGTTTGTTTGTACGTAATTCATTATACTGATGTGGCCTTTGTTCGGGGGAAGTCGTTTTAAATCAAATACCTCACGAGAATGCAGACAGAATTCCAATCAACCGTGACTGGCTGACTGAAAGAAGAATGATGAGATTATTAGTGTAATTATTGTAGTGTATTGATGATGGTGTTTGAAATTCTTTTCCTCAAATGCCGGCTGTCAGAAATCCTAATTGAGGCTTTGATTAATTGCACTGCTCTATTGTGATGTTGTTTAAAGGACAGTGCTGGAGAATATAACGGTTTGTGTGGCATTGGGAGCTTCCATTTGTTCAGCATTACTCCGACTGTGGAAGGGATAAAATTGTTACATATTGCGTGTTTTTACAGGTCTTTGGCCTGTAAATGCCACCTGTCCTCACTTTGAATACTGCCATTCCTGTTGCACTATAAATGCTATCCTCTATTTTACGTAAATGCACATCAATCTTGGAAATATGGGGAGGTCGTTATTTTATTCAAAAACAAATGTACAGTTAGGTCCATCAGTTTTTGCATGTTTATGTTGTTTCATTGTGTTTCGCGGAGTGGTGGACATGTCCCACTTTGTTCGACGGTCATTGAATGCACTGCAGATTGTGCTTGTGCTAATTTTCTCCCACGCTGCACATATAGACTACTACTACCACAGATACAGCCATTTCCCGCTATATTGTGTTTCGAATATATGCTTGTTCACAGTTTTGGTGATTTAAAATTTTATTAATTAATTAATAATTGCTGTTTTGTGATTTATTTTGGACTACTATTGGTCAAAAATATTACAAGGCAAGTTGTTGAACATACATCTTTAGATGCTCTGCGGCACATCATCAGTGATGATCCTGGGATCATCGGGCGTTTCGGGTCTTTCAACATCAGACGCCCTCCCTCAGGTGACCCAGCCAGAGTTGATTACACCCCAGCTTGTGCCCCAGTAGCTCTGCCACACTGATCATTCCTCCTGATCCAAAGCCAAGCGTCATATACTGCTTGGATGATGAAGCTAATGCGCTGGGGCTCCCCTTGCCAAATCTCAGCCCATGACACCTTCCTGTCTGGCACCCCTTCCCATCTAATCCAAGCTCCTTGCTGCTGCATTCCTACCATCCTGCTGGTCCGCTGCTCCTCAACTCCTGCTCGCACCTCCTTCAGGACTAGCTGGTGTTTGTCCTTGCCTTGGGCCTTCTCATAGCAAGGCTGCAAAACTGCTCCCAGCCCTGCATGACCTGTTGCCATCGAGCCCATTAGCGCCCTGTGCCTCAATCGAGACTCTGCCACCTGCAGGCAACCATATATGTAATTTTCTGGTCAATAGGCATCACTCACGGTTACGAGATGTGACGTTACATTACATTACCTTTCACACTGTATGGACACTAGCTGCTGAAATCAAATGAAAAAAACCTTCTCCTCTCATTTTGTGTGGAAGTGGTAAGTCTTTGCCTTTTTTTGGCCTCCCCCGAGCCACCACCTTATCGTGGTGGAGAAGTTTGCGTGTCCCAATGATCCTTGGAGCTAAGTTGTCGGGTGCTGTCATGACACTGGTAGGGTCACCCATGACACACAGGTCCTAGGGGAGGGACCAGACAGAGAGTGGCTCAAAAGGCCGTGATGATGATTATAAACATTGGACTAGGTTTTCCCTTGCCCAGACGCAGGTCACCGGGGTCCCCCTCTGGAGCCAGGCCTGGAGGTAGGGCACTATGGGGAGCGTCTGGTGGCCTGGAAAAGGTAACGTCGGTCCCCTCTCCCATGACCTCACCACTCGTAGGAGGGGCCTAAGGGGTCGGGTGCTAAAGGAGCTGGGTGGCGGCCGGTGGCGGAGGCTTCAAACTGAAACCCCTCAACACCCCGGCTGCACCTAGAAATTCTGTCCATGAGAAGTAATTAACAGAATCTGTGACAAAGGACAGCCGTGGCGGAGTGCGACTCTCACTGGAAACGGGTCCGACTTATTGCAGGCAATGCAAACCAAACTCTGACATCGGTCATACAGGGAACAAACCGCCTGGATTAGGTGGTCCGATACCCCATATTCCCGTAGCACTCCCCACAGTATTCCCTGAGGAACACGATCGAATGCCTTCTCCAAGTCCACAAAAGACATGTAGACTGGTTGGGCAAACTCCCATGCACCCTCAAGGACCCTGCCGAGAGTATAGAGCTGGTCCACAGTTCCATGACCAGGACGAAAACCACACTGCTCCTCCTGAATCTGAGATTCGACTATCCGGCTGATCCTCCCCTCCAGAACCCCTGAATAGACCTTACCGGGAAGGCTGAGGAGTGTGATCCTACGATGGTTAGAACACACCCTCCGGTCCCCCTTCCTGAAAAGCGGGACCACCACCCCGGTCTGCCAGTCCAGGGCCACCGACCCCGATGTCCACGAGATGCTGCAGACTCGTGTCAACTAAGACACGCCCACAGCATCCAGGGCCTTAAGGAACTCCGGACTGATCTCATCCACCCCCGGGGCCTTGCCACCAAGGAGTTTTTTGACCACCTCGGTAACCTCAGCTCCAGAGATAGGGGAACCCTCCTCAGAGTCCCTGGGCACTGCTTCCATGTTGGAAGACGTGTCGGTGGGATTGAGGAGGTCTTCAAAGTATTCCCTCCACCGGTCCACAACATCTCGAGTCAAGGTCAGCAGCACACCGTCCCCACCATACACGGTGTTGACTGTGCACTGCTTCCCCCTCCTGAGACGGCAGATGGTGGACCAGAATCTCTTCGAAGCCATCCGGAAGTTGTTTTCCATTGCCTCTCCGAACTCCGTCCCATGTCAGAGTTTTTGCCTCAGTGACTGCCAGAGCCGCAGAGCGTTAGGCCTGCCAGCTGCCTCCAGAGTCCCATGGGCCAAAACGGCCTGATAGGACTCTTTCTTCAGCTTGACCGCATCCCTCACCACTGGTGTCTACCAATGGGTTCTGGGATTACCGTAACGACAGGCACCAACCATTTTACGGCCACAGCTCCGATCAGCCGCATCGACAATGGAGGCACGAAACATCGCCCACTCTGACTCAATGTCCGCTGCCTCATTTTGAACTTGGTCAAAGCTCTCCTGCAGAGCCTCTCCTTCTGATAGGGGTCCAATAAGTCCAATTACAAAACACCTCTCGTGTTAAGATCAAGAGGGCCGTTCCGCCCAATCACACCTCTCCAGGTCTCACTGTCGCAACCAACATGAGCGTTGAAGTCACCCAGAAGAACAAATGAATCCCAGAGGGAGCACTCCAAAATGGGTGCGTATTCTGAATTGCTGTTTGGTGCATAAGCACAAACAACAGTCAGGACCCGTCCCCCCACCCGAAGGCGTAAGGAAACTACCCCCTCGCTTACCGGGTTAAACTACAACGTGCAGTCTTGGAGCCGGGGGGGCAACAAGAATTGCCACCCCTGCCCGTTGCCTCTCATTTCCGGCAACACCAGAGTGGAAGGAAGTCCAGCCCCTCTCCAAAGGACTGGTTCCAGAGTCCTTGCTGTGCGTTGACGTGAGTCCGACTATATCTAGCCGGAATTTCTCCACCTTACGCAACAGGTCATGCTCCTTCCCCGCCAGAGAGGTGACCGCCAAGGCCTCTGCCTCCGGCTGCCACCCAGCCACCCCGACCCCTTTGGCCCCTTTTACGAGTGGTGAGCTCATTGGAGAGGGGACCCACGTTACCTTTTCCAGGCCACCAGACGCTCGCCATCGTGCCCCACCTCCAGGCCTGGCTCCAGAGGGGGACCCCGGTGACCCGCGTCCGGGCGAGGGTAAAACCTAGTCCAATGTTTTTAATCATCGTCAGGGTCTTTTGAGCCACTCTGTCTGGTCCCTCCCCTGGGACCTGTTTGTTATGGGTGACCCTACCAGGGGCATGACAGCCCCCAACAACTTAGCTCCTAGGATCATTGGGACACGCAAACTCCTCCACCACGATAAGGTGGTGACTCAGGGGAGGAGGAGTAACTGTGCCATTCTTGCTAATCACCTGAAAATTCATTTTGGCACGCTTCTTGCTAGTGTCTCTACTGAAGATGGCTTCACTGAGGGCAACCGCTGTTTGAAACTGATGTCCCCAAACATCAACTAATGTTCCAAACTGTATTTAGATCAAGGGAACATGAAGAATGGTGGAAAAGAGTGAGGTTATTCCTCTGGCCGTAGTCCTTTATCAGCCGGGCATTGTGAACTGCAGCTTTGTCCTGTTGATAAACTTACGTTATTACCACACAGACGAGGGCTTTCAGTCATGATGGATTCCCCCTGCAACATCTCAACATCACTTTTGATGTTTCTGCTTAATATGAAGAGCCATTGTTCCACTGATTGAAAAAGCATGCTTATGATGAAACGATAACAACCCTAATTTGGGTCGATGATCGTCCTGTGTCTTATGAGACAGACGATATAACCTCTGGCTCAGAGCCAGAGACATTTTTTCCGTGTCCACTACTTGACTTTTTTGTTCCATAACGCTCAGGATTGTCTTAATGCTTGCAACCTCAGCAGAAAGAGGCTTTGCCTTTGCAGCTCAGCAATCTGACCATTTTCAAAGAGTGAAAGAATTTTTGCCTTCCCCATCAGGAGAACATGACAGTGTGAATACTTGACAGAAAATGGCGTTAAATTTTCATATTTGTGCCAAGATTTTGGCTTTTAAAGGTTGTGATCCTAAACTTTTGATCAGCTGATGAACAGGCTATTTAGCCATTTGTTATTGTTTGTTTGATATAAACATACATAAGCACTTAGTGTTATTTGCACTTATATATACACTGCATAATCACTTAGTGTGTCTAGTTGTTTTGGTGTACAGTGCTATGCAGCACCAACCCTGGTGTTGTCTGCCCGCTTTCAAAACACGTTGTGAATTAATCAACATTGTGAAGCAGGGGTTTCATACGACGTTACATTAAATGTTTTATAATGATGTTAGTTTTACCCTGGGAAGGATTATTTCTATCTGGTTACATTCATTTATGTGTGACACAGGCACATGTACGCAAAGTCACAGTGTTTGTGAGCCAGATCAATACATAATTCATTCTGCTTTAATGGCTGTTATGATAAGGTTCAATAAATGTATGACTGCAAAACAATCACAGAAGAGCACCTTTTGATCAGCCCACTTAAAGTGGGCTGATACTTCATTTATTGCTTATAATTAAACATTATAATTAAAAGTGTTCAGTTGTTTCACTTCATCAGTTTGGCTGTCAGCTCCAAGTGACATTGAAGAACATGCTGACATTCATTGTACTGCTGCGCATGTGGCGCTTAATTATGTTTCACACAAAACACATAATGGAAATGCATTTACATACAGTACTTTGTGGTTGGTTGCAAACACACGGTTAATAACATAAACCTGTCAGCAAAAGAGTAGAGCTGTCATGTTACATTTTGGTGGATGTTTTATATTGAATATTTGATTCATCCTTCCTTCTGGTACTTTTTAGTACAATTTCATTTCCAATGGATGCAAAAGAGAAAGATGTAAAACATAAAGCTAATTTATTATTAACTGCACAATTTGTACACAAGGCAATTCAAAGTGTGTTACAGCTACATAAAATAAAATAATTCCATGCTAAATGAAAATCATTATTATTACAACACTAAAAATTAGAGGAACACTTTGAAAAACACATCCGATCTAAACGTGGGGAAAAATTCTTTTGCATATCTTTCCTGATAATAAGTGGGTGAAATGAAAAACTACAGCAGTAGTAGTCAGTCAGTAAAGCCAAAAGAGATGAGGAGTCAGTGGCTTCAACCTGGAAAACCATTTCTGTTTTGGGGTCTGTCTCATTGTTGCCCCTCTGATGCACCTGTTGTTGATTTCATTAACAACAAAGCAGCTGAAACTAATAACAACCCCCTCTGCTACTTAACTGACCAGATCAATATACCAGAAGTTTGACTGATAGGTTATTATACTCCGATTAAAAAGTGTTCCTCTCATTTTTTTGAGTAGTGTACGTTAAAGTGAAGAACGGAGGAAAAAATATTTTCAGTTGGTCATATGCGCAGGCAAATAGAACTTTTTTCAACCTGAATTTGAATATTGTCAAAGTTGAGCCCTGTTTCACATCTTCTGGAAGACTGTTCCAGAGTTTAGTAGCATACATACTGAAATGCAGCCTCAGCTGTGCTTAGTGCTGACTCTGGGCACCGGCAAGAGACCACTCCCTAAGGTTCTCAAAGCCCGACATGTTGTGACCATTTATAGATAGTGAATACTCCCGACAATGAAATATTAAAGCATTATTTGAAATTTACACAAAGATGCCGTATAATTTCAATACTTTTAATGTATCCCTCCTCTGTATGGAGATAAAGTTACAAATTACTACACATAACCAAAGACACAAATTCAGAGAGAGAGAGCTTACTTAATATGTAAAAAAAACTGTAAAATATCTGGAATGAAATTGACAAATAAATAACTAGAAAATATGAAAAACTCTTACCTATATTAGCAAATCCAGTTTTAACAAAAACAGCTCTCACAAACTTTTCAATGTAATGATGGAAATATTCATTCATTCATTCATTTTCTGTACCGCTTATCCTCATTAGGGTCATGGGGATGCTGGAGCCTATCCCAGCTGGCTTTGGGCGAGAGGCGGGGTACACCCTGGACTGGTCGCCAGTCAATCGCAGGGCACATATAGACAAACAAACATTCACACTCACATTTACACTCTAATGGACAATTTAGAGTCGCCAATTAACCTAACATGCATGTTTTTGGAATGTGGGAGGAAACCGGAGTACCCGGAGAAAACCCACACACGCACGGGGAGAACATGCAAACTCCACACAGAGATACCCAACGGAGATTTGAACCCAGGTTTTTCAAGATCTCCTGACTGTGTGGCCAATGTGCTAACCACTCAGCCACCGTGCAGCCCTGATGGAAATATTAAAGTTATTATTTGATATTGTTGCATAATGCTGACCCAGACTTACTACAGTATTTTTCCTGGGAAAATATTAGATGTTGTTTTATAGTCATGTTGTTGAGATTTTTTTCATGCTTTTCTTCCTGTCATTGACACATAGAGATTTTTTGTTTGTTTGTTTTTGCCGAAACAACCTGCATGTAAGACGACTTGATAGTTGTCTTACATGCATGTCATAAGACTATGCTGCATGAGAGCACCTTTGACCTTCAGGCACAATTAGATGAGCCTGAACAACAGTCATGTCATGTGGTAACACAATCATGTTGCCACAATGGAGGCCCTGGTTTCTCATTAAGCTCAAAAAGACACACTGCGGCTTTAGGTCAGGTCACCGGTGTCGCAGAATCTAGAAATATCAGCCTTAATAAATCTTAAGTGAACCCTTGGGATGCATGCATGGCAGAAATAATGTGACACTATGAAAAAAGTGCATTTTGTTGCCATACAGCAGTTGTGGTCACATTTACCGTTGTGCAGTGATGCACATATGCAGTTGGTATTCAAACATCTCCTACAGTGGTGGTTCTCAATGTTTTTTACCCACCCCACCCCGACTCCGCATTTGAAGAACTATTGAAGAGGATTCAAGAGTCAAATTGCATGTTGAGTACAATAAATGTGTACATGTTGGCAGGTCGGTACTAACACTGAAAGTACTTCCAGCCTCTTGTGCCACCCCCCCCCACCCTCCCCCCCACTATTTGAGAAGCACTGCCCTACATCGAGGCTCCTGAGTGAAAATCCTTCCAAGTTTAAAGAGGAGGAAAGGAAAGTCTTACCAACGCAAACTGTTTTGAAGTCATGTAGCTCATCAAGTGCAGGAGCATGGTGTTCCTGGAACAAGGACACACACTCCATCAGTACACTTATTCTCAGCTTTTACAGACGTTTGCTGCCCACGCATGCTGCACATAAATGCATATAAGCCTTCGGTGACAAAACATAACAGATAAATACATGTTTGAGCGCCATCCTGCACACAAATACACATCCAATCAATAGTATTTCATAGTACATTACTGCGGAGGGATGTGAGACCATCACTGGTCTCACCACAGTTTTGTACAGCTAAAATGAAAGGAAAGGTGTACAAAACTGTGGTGAGACCAGCAATGTTGTTTGGTTTAAAGATAGTGCCGCTGAGGAAAAGACAGGAGACAGAGCTGGAGGTAGCAGAGATGAAGATGCTGAGGTTCTCTTTGGGTGTGACCAGGATAGACAGGATCAGGAATGAGCACATCAGAGGGACAGCACGTGTTAGAGGTTAACACATCAACCATGTGTTACAATAAAGTTAACGTATGTAAATCAATATAAATACATTATTAGGGTCGCCAAATGATCAGGGTTTACAAATTATGTAATCATTTTTAATCACCATTTGCAACTACAGTATGTCTGAAATATGGCCATTTTTACCGTATTTTATTGAAAGAAAAATCAATGACAGAACAGACTTATTTATTTGTATGTATTAACAATTCCAAATGAACTGAAATTTTAAATCAAAAGATCAACAGATAGCACACATGTCTGTTCAGCAGAACAATAGTAGCAGAACATTTAAATCACACTTAAACTGTGTTAATATGAGCAATGAGGGGTTGCGTTCAAAAACACCACGTCAAAGTTGAATTCACATGTTTTGAGTGTGTTTTCTAAGACTTCTGAGCATACTTAAATGCAGCAAATTGCTGTTACAATTTGAGTCCTAAGATTATGCACTTATTGGTTTTCTTTGTAAAGTATCTCTGTTTATTTAGACCACACATACACACATTTTAAAGAATTGCTGTGACGATGGAAGTCTCCGTGAATGCATCTCTTGGTCCTGTCATGCCAATGAGGAAGTGTTCCAATGCTGAGCAAAGTACCGACGTGTTTTGCAGCCGGAGACACATATATGGTGTTGGAATTGCACTGCTGCTGACGTGTTCAGGTCACAATAAAGTTAGAAAAGAGCGTCAGACTCGGTGAAGAGCTACACTGTACCTCCGCCTGCTGTCATACTAAAGCAGTGAGGAGTTGCGTATGAGGTAATTATGCTAAAAAGTCTGGCATAATTAATGAAGTAAATTAACTAAATGAGTTCCCACTGCTATTATTTACTATGTTTGGCAGTCCTATACAATATATAAACATTCATATTAGACAAATAATAAGTATACTATAAATGAAAAAGTATTCACACACATCAGCTTTGACTTTGGAAAACAGTGATCAACATTTTTGCCTCTTTTCTGATATGTTTCAGAACAAATCCCTGTTTTTATGTGGTTCATACTGATTTGGTCCATCTAAGGATCGAAACAGCAAGCTTCAGATTGATCAGCTAAGAAATAATTGTCAGTTGAAGCCCTAAAACCCACAGTTAATGGCCTCATATTATTGGTTGTGTTAAGTGAGGTGCTTAAACCAAAGCTAACAAAAACAATTTCACTATATGAAAATGAATCAATGAATAACTGTTTGACTTTACCCCAAAGTGGCTTTTGCTACAGTGGTTTTATCTAGGACTCACACTAGTTATACAAGTTACAATGATGAAAAATAGAAAATTGCGCCATTGGAGTGCCATCAAAAATGGGGGCAAACATAAATGGCTTTTAATTAAAGTAAACCGAGGCCACAAGACTAAAAGTTTTCTTAACATTAAATATTCAACACAGAAGTATCTAACTATTGATGGTTAGTTTATGAGTCATTATTCTAAAAAATAATAATAATAATAATAACACCATCATTAACACATGAGGATGTTTAGCCCTCAAGCTTTGTACATTATCCCGGGGGTGGGTAATAGGGGGTGGGGGTGCAGTCATTATTAAATAATGCCATATTGATATTAGTGATTTTATTTAAATGTCTGCTTTCAGAGTGGATGTTTTGTATATTCTACTATTTCTACTCTAATCACAGTATATTAGTGTGTAGTTTATGTCATGTCTGTCATGGCAGTTGCTGCGATCATTGCTCTTGAAATACTATATCTCCTAAACATGAAGCGTTATTTATTATTACAACATTATTTTCACATTGCCAGTCACTCAAAACACTGTAATAAAACATTGCGTGTCCATCAGGGCAATGTGATGAACATGTCGGTTGAATTAAAGATTAAAGGTCTGATCTAAGAAAGGGTACAGTTCTTAGGCTGCATGTTAGCTCACGAGCCATGTTACCTATAGAGCTGAGTCATGGTTACAGCTGGTGGAGTTTCAAAAAGCATGGAAGTTAAGTGGTAAAAAGAGTGAGAGCTCCAATCTGTCCAAACACCCACGCACCCTTTTTGTTCTCACCCACCCTCCTGAAGGTTTAGTGAAGTGATGATGTCTTTATTAATTGCTTAATATAAAGAAATACAATGCAACACCTCCCTGATGCAAAGTAAAGTACTTTGAAAAGAAACTCACATGACTGCATATAATATGGACTCTTCTACTCCTGAACTGCTGGACATGATAGGGTCCAAATTTGTCAAAATATGCACCCTTAATCTGTAGCCTGTGCTATTATGTTTCTGAAAAATACACCACATGGCACATTTTATAAGTTAAGTAAGTTTGACTTTCTCCAAATTGAGTTAAAATTTCTCACATAGTTCATCGTAACTTTAGGATATTCAGTCTTTTTTTTAACAAGGTTTTTTAATAAGCTTGATTGGTTGGAAAAACATGGCCGCCATCAAGCAAAATGTCTGCAGGGACACAGCTGGTAATTAGAAAATAATTGCCCATAAGTCATCGACAGTGTGTCTAATGATTATAAAACCTTGTGGATGTCTGTATTATATGTACACTTGCAGGTTTTCCAAAGCATTTTCAACAAACTCCATGGGGGGCTCATCTAATTGACAGTGGGTTGTCTTCATATGGCATAGGTCATGGGTGTCCAAAATGCTGCCCCAAGTTTTTTTTTATTGGCTCGCAGCACATTCTAAAAACATTATTTAACAAGAAAACTAATATTAAAAAAAATAATAAAAAATGGAAAAATCAGCAGTAATTTTACAAGAGTAAAGTTAAATACGAAGACAAAAAAGTGATAATTTAATTAGAAAACATCATTTTAACTTTTGCAAAACTAACATCATTTCAGGAGCATAAACTTTAAATATTAAAGAAAAAAACATGTTTTTAAGTCGCAATGTTATGAAAAACAGACAAAACAAAATCAAGTTGTAATTTCTTAAAAATTACTGTAATTTCCAGTGTATAAACTGCTACTTTTTTCTCCATCTTTGAACCTTGCACCTTATAGAGTGATGTGCTCATACGTAAAAACTACATTTCCCATTATGCTTAGAGTGCAGCTTCAGGAAGTAGTGCAAAGGGAGAAATGGAAGCTAATATGGCATTTTAAAATGACGGTCTAATGCAGCGATCTTTGACACAGCTTAAGTGTGATCAGGTGTAGAATTAGTTCAGCTTCTGTTTGGACTCCGCGGACCGTCAACTATCACCAGCGGCTTTCAAAAGGCTGGATGACTTTGTGTGATGAAGAGGCTCAAGCTAAATGTCTCAAGCTAAATGGCTAATTTGCCTGGAGGCAGAGGTGACAACAAGAGCAACAACAAGAGAGAGAGACTGACAAAAGGTGTCACAAAGGAATTTATGAGGCTTTTTAGTTGTGATGCTCAAGAAGACGACTTTAGTGGTTTTACACTGCACTGTTTGGGGAAAAAAAACATTTATTTAATCAAAAGCTTAAAATAATCTTTATGTGTAACATCATTCTGTATACTAAATATCCCATGTTACGACGTGGGCACCTGCCGCTTATCGATATATGTACAGTTTTTTTTTTCTCTTTTAAATTCATGTGGGTCAGGCTTATATATCTGTGTCCGCTATAGTCCGGAAATGACGGTGGGTTTGGGAACAAGTTATGTTATGGCCATAAAGTTATATATTACAATGGGAAAAAGTTCACACTAATAATATGCTTTTTTACCTATATCACAATGCTGAGATGCATTTTTTTATATATACTATATATAGCAAAGTGGCCCTTGCATCCTTTCATGTTCCAGTATGTGGCTCTCAATAAAAAAAGTTTGGACACTCCAGGCATACAGTAGGTTGTTTTCGTTTTTAGATAGAAAGTATTATAGTACATTGTTATGACTCGGAGTTTATTTTGTTTTTAAAACATACCCATTTATACAGTATATTGTATATGTCATACTGTGTATTCACTATGCATCTGTTTTGTCTGCAGCTTTTTGGCACCCAATATGAACTGTATGCATGTTTGTGAATACAATGAATACAAGTTTGTCTGTCAGCCATCCACATGTGTGTGATGTTTGCTGGCCATATGCCGAAGCTCTTTGGGGCAGATGCACCATTATTCATCCCAGAGGCCTGCAGCATCAATGTCTGCCTCACCTACAGTCGACACAAGATCAACAACTACAAGTCTGTAATTAATGCAACAAAATCATCGTTACATTATCATATTTTAACACTTTCATTTGGTCCCCATCTTATACTGACACAGGACTTGTGTATTGACTCTTGAACAAATGGGTGTGGAAAAAATGTAAGCAACCGTAAAGGGGTTAAATGAGAGAGCCACGTAAATAACTAAAGAAACATGACAACAAATTGGAAAAAGTAGAGAAAAAATAAAATTACTGTAGCACATAGCAAAGACAACGCTTTTATTGCCAATGCAAAGTTTGGTTGCCTTTTAATTTCCCTTGAGATGTGAGAGTTTACAAAAGTGTCGGGAAATGTGTGCATATTTACCTTTTGCCCAAAAAACAAAGAGTATTACACGAACAATATGTTTATTATTTTGTTTGTAGATTGCAGTAGTCTAGAACTGCACTGTGTCATACAGTTAATACTTTCATTAGTTTATATGAGAGAGGCAAAATATTCAATTATTATCCTTCAGGGTGATTCAGTGTAGATCCACATGACTACAAATTACAACCGCAACAATAAAAAAATGAAAAACTGAGCATTATTATAAGTCTCAGGACAGACTTTGGAATCCCCAAACTCCTTTTTGACTGTTCAATTAAGCCATGCGACACAAATATGAACATAAGCATAGTTCCATTTTGTAGACTGGTATGACATGTCTTTGCATCGCATAATGACCATTTAATACGTGGTGAGGTTGCATTCTTCCCATCCATATGGCTCTAGGCAAGCACGTAATGAATGTGCACTGTAACTTCGGATGCCCATACCTAGGGACCTAATTTATCAACTAAAGGCCAACAGTGTCAAAGCCATTTCCTTGTGAGATGCAGCCACACAGCAAATGACTCAATGAGGCTGTAATGTGCAAGGTGTCGCTGAATAAATTTGTCTTCCCTCCACCATCTATACTTTCACGGAAGCTAAGGTCAAATAAATGTGACAAGCAAAGCGCAGGCTCACGGAGAAGGATTAATGTACGGTGACAGATTTCATATTACTGGGAAATACATCTATTATCTTCTTTTAAATGGTTGGAATATTTCATGGTTTTGGATGGGAGCAATCTCGATATGTGACAAAAGGTATGTGAGTGTGTCCAAATGAGTTTGGAGATGTGCGATTCTTCAGAGTGTGACAGTTATTTTAATTTTACTGTGGAGTATTAATAATGGTCAGTTTGTTACTTCAATTATCTTTTGATTAAAAATCTTATTTAACATTGATACAACTGCCTGACACAACTTACACAACTGTAAGTTTTACTCTTTATTATTTGCTCCCAAGTGCTGATATTATATAGCAACATATCTAACTACAGTTTATGTAATTACCACATATAATATAGGTTATAGAAAAATATTTTTAAAATAACTATTTTATATACTGCACATAAAAGGTAATTTCTTTAAATATAAATAATTTTAATGACTATAATTGACTTTTCATTATGTAAACACAAGTTTTAATAAATACAATTGAACTAAACAAAATTAGACAATTATTGCATGGTCACAGTAGTAGCAGTAGTATGACTTTGTTTATGGAAAGGGCACACACTGTACAATCATTGTGGATTGGTGCTTTATAAATACAATTTACTCAAACAAAACTTAAAAATGAACGTTTTTCATGTTAATGGGTTACAATTCGGACTAGGGACTCTATTGATGATGACTATTGAGTCTATTGATGTTGCAGGGAAATGTCAAAGGTAAGAAGTGCCAGTGTTGCTGGCCTTTAAGATAAAAAAAATGCCATCTACTATCAAAGCACCCAGTTTGTTTTGAACGATATCCAGTACAACATGACCAGAGGTTCTGAGGTCATACTGTAGTAATCAATTGCCATTTGCGGTTGTCTCTCCTTCCATCCATCCATCCATTCATTTTCTTCCGATTATCCAAGGTCGGGTCGCGGGGGCAGCAGCCTAAGCAGGGAAAAGAAGCCCAGACTTCCCTCTCCCCAGCCACCGTGTCTCTAAGGGAGAGCCCAGCCACCCTGCAGAGAAAACTCATTTGGGCCGCTTGTACCCATGATGTCCTTGTCCTTTCAGTCACTACCCAAAGCTCATGACCATTGGTGATGGTAGGAACGTAGATCGACCGGCAAATTGAGAGCTTTGCCTTTCAGCTCAGCTCTTTCTTCACCACGACAGATTGGTACAGAGTCCGCAGACGCCGACTGCAGACGCTGCACCAATCCCCCTGTCCATCTCACATTCCATCCTTTCCTCACTCGTGAACAAAACCCTGAGGTACTCCTCCACTTAAGGCAGGACATCATCCCCAACCCGGAGATGGCGCTTCACCCTTTTTCGGGCAAGAACCACGGACTCGGACTTGGAGGTGCTGATTCTCATCACAGTCGCTTCACACTCAGCTGCGAACCAATCCATCGATGAAGCCAACAGGACCACATAATCTGCAAAAAACAGAGATCGAATCCTGCAACCACCAAACCGAAACCCCTCAAACGCCCTGGCCTAGCCTAGAAATTCTGTCAATGAAGGTAATGAACAGAATCCGAAAATGGCAGAAAGGGCAGCCCCGCCGGAGTCCAACCCTCACTAGAAACGGGTCCGACTTATTGCCAGCAATGCGTACCAAACTCTGACACCGGTCATACAGGGAACAAACCGCCTGGATAAGGTGGTCCAATACCCCATATTTCCCGGAGCACTCCCCACAGTATTCCCAGAGGAACACCGTCGAATGCCTTCTCCAAGCCCACAAAACACATGTAGACGGGTTGGGCAAAGCCTCCACCTTCGGCCGCCAACCAGCCCACTTTGCACCCGACCCCTTTGGCCCCTCCTACGAGTGGTGAGCTCGTGGGAGGTTGTCTCTCCACATCTTTAATTCAATGTTTTGTTTTTGAGCGTGTATGAGAGGAATAAACCTATTGCTTTGGATGCTATCTGATTAAAGATGGTTGAAGTGCTGGGGTTAAAGATAACAGCTCCAGTCAGTACTGATTGTGCTAACTGTTAATTAGTGTTCACTGCATGGCGACTATCTATAATATGTTTTGTCCAGTTTTGAGTTTAGCATGCTGGGTGTTAGGGAAATGAGCCTCATTTGGACACCCTGCAGCACAATGTAACAGTGTAGCAGGAGGCAGTTGGATGTTGTGATAGCAACTATTTATCAAAACCATCGGGGGCCACCTTTCAAACATTACAGGCGCATAAAAAAACAGCTGCTGAACCCACGTGCAGACAATTCCAATGCCACAGGGCTCTAAATTGCTTGGCAAGACATTTTTTCACAGATCATTGTCTGATGCCCTCATAAAGTAGCAGTGAAGAAGAAATGTCTTTATTAGACCTTAAGAGGTTTGTGACCAACTTAGTTACCTTCAAATGCACAGACCGTGTGCAGAGTATTATAGTTTGGGAGCACAGATCAATCACCATCAAATCGGTTCTGATTTCCAAACTATCTACTGAAATAGAAATAGTGGAACTGTCATAGTGTAAAATTAAAGTTAATTTAACTTTTACAAATTTAAAGTTAACCATTGGTAGAAGTGTTACGTGCTGTGTAGGTCTGGACCCCAGACTTATGGAACCACAGGAGTTCCAAAAATAAAAGGAAATACATTTGGAAATATAAAGAGAATAAATAATACAAAAATATACAAATGTAGTCAAATGTAGTAGAGTTGGGGTGAGGAGCTCGGCCATGCGGGAGTAGCTCAGAGTAGAGCCGCTGCTCCTTCACATCGAGAGGAGCCAGTTGAGGTGGCTCGGGCATCTAGTCCGGATGCTTCCCAGGCGCATCCCTGGTGAGGTGTTTCGGGCATGCTCAGTCAGAAGAAGGCCCCCGGGAAGACCTAGGACACGCTGGAGGGACTATGTCTCACAGCTGGCCTGGGAACGCCTTGGTGTCCTCCCGGCGGAGCTAGAAGAGGTCGCTGGGGACCGGGAAGTCTGGACTTCCCTACTGAAGCTGCTGCCCCCGCGACCCGGACCCGGATAAGCGGAGGAAAATGGATGGATGGATGGACAAATGTAGTCATATTGTAATTCCATTTTGTCAACTGCGCTAAGAGCTACATTGAAACATAGCTACTACATAGTCACTGCAAGCAGGAATCATGTGATCAGGTACTGACTAGTCACCCTGACTAGACTGGACTTTAAGGACTAAAACGAGATTAAATGTCCAGAAAAAAAAGTCCAAGCAAGCATGTCCTCTGAGCAGGGAAGAAAAAAAAGGGGTCTTCCAGCTAAACAATGGGTTTTAAGTAGACAGCCAAGCAGCAGGAGGGGCAGTAGTTCCACCTCCACTCCCTCCAAGGAGGGGCAATATATATATATATATATATAATGTGCATAAAACATAGTACAGTCAATCTATAGTGTAATACTTTATTGATAAAGATTTTTTCTGAAGCTAAATCGTGTCACAGATTTTACATATTTCACATTCATTCATTCATTCATTCATTTTCTATACCGCTTATCTCCATTAGGGTCGCAGGTTGTATTTCACATTTATAGTTAAAAATAAGTTAACCAACACAAAACATAATACCAATAATTATTGGTTAGCTAAGCTTTTTTTGTTATCAGATTTATCGGTGTGACCTCATAATTCCACATGTTGACCTGATAATTATTGGTTCCATAATTATCATGCACCACTAATATCAAAAAAATGTTTGACTCAACTTTGATAGTAATTAACAATGCTTATGGTGAGATGTTCTGATGGTTATAGTATTGCACCTTGAATCTGAGACCTTGTGACATCATCTTCTGCGTTTCACTCTTTTTTGGAAGAAGAACTGATATCTTAAAAGAAAAAGAAAAAGAAAAGTATACTTATGCTTAACTGAAGCTCACGTAGCAATG
Organism: Oostethus manadensis; assembly: GCA_024372805.1. Classification (NCBI taxonomy): domain Eukaryota; kingdom Metazoa; phylum Chordata; class Actinopteri; order Syngnathiformes; family Syngnathidae; genus Oostethus; species Oostethus manadensis. Next base: position 7,711,652 of record QODF01000041.1, read on the forward strand.
GACAGGTCCAGCTAATATACTGACATCATGTGCAAACAGCAATCTTTTGGAATAAGCAATCAAAAAAGGCGCACAAAGTGAGAGAAAAAGCAAACCACAAGCTCAAAGTTCATCATTTGACATGCTGAACTAAGCTATTGTTTTGTTTTTGGTGAAAGTTAAAACCTTCATTGCACTTTAGAAGTTCCAATATATATATCATCTTGAATAGCGCATGAAGAAATCAGAGAATCAGGATTGAATTGTCTTGCAATCACCAATGCAAGTCTGGATGCTGCACTCGATTGGAGGCTTTATCTCATTTAGCTGACAGTAGGAGGAACGTTAAGAAGGGCTGAGTAGCAAAGTGAAGAAAAATCTTGCTACAGATACAGGCTGATTAATAAAGAGCCAGTGAAGTGAAAAGAACAGGAAATTAAAGGCATGCAGAGGCAGAATCCTGGTCTTGGACAAAGTACTATGACGCACACCTGTATTCTTTTCCATAACATGCAGACGTGGCTCAATTCCTGTTATAATCACAGCAAGAGGAACATTTTAGAGGCAGTGTATGTATCCATGTGTATCTTGTGGACCAAAGCCCACCACAATATACTTATAAGTACTACAATGACAAGTAGGGATGTATGGCCCGATATTGGCATGAAAATTAGTTTAATTAGTTGAAAGGGGTGTGTTTAAAAAATAGCAGTGTCTACTATTGACTTTACAAACTCCAAACTCTTTTGTACAAACTTTTTTGTTTCTACGATTTGGCAATCTTGTGAATCTCTAAACTAATATTTAGTTGTATGCCCACAGTTTTTTATAACTGCTTCACATCTGTGTGGCATGGAGTCAACCAACTTGTGCCACCTTTCAGCTGTTATTCCACTGCAAGATTCTTTAACAACATTCCACAATTCATTAACATTTCTTGGTTTGGCTTCAGAAAAAGCATATTTTAAATCACCCTGCAAGTTCTCGATTGGATTAAGGTCCATGTATTGGGCTGGCCAGTCCAACAACAACAATATTTTTCTGGTTTATTAGTATGTTTGGGGTCACTATCTTGTTGAAACACCCATTTCATGTCCTCTTCAGCAAAACAACATGACCTATTCAAGTATTTTGACACATGCAAACTGATCCGTGATTCCTGGTATGGGATAAATAGGCCCAATACCATAGTAGGAGAAACATTCCAATATCATGATGCTTGCAACACCATGCTTCACTGTCTTCACTGTGTACTGTGGCTTGAATTCAGAGTTTGGGTGTCGTTCACAAACTCTCTGCGGTCCTTGGACCCAAAAAGAACAATTTTACTCTCATCAGTCCACACAATGTTCCTCCATTTATCTTCAGGCCAGTTGATGCGTTCTTTGGCAAATTGTAACCTCTTCTGCACATGTCTTTTTCTTTCTAACACATGGACCTTGCGGGGAATTCTTGCAAATAGATTAGCTTCTCACAAACGTCTTCTAACTGTCACAGTACTTTTAGGTAAGTCCAGACTGTCTTGATCATCCTGGAGCTGATCATTGGCTGAGCCTTTGCCATTCTGGTTATTCTGTGATCTATTTTGATAGTTGTCTGCCGTTTTCGGCTATGTGTTTCTGGTTTTGCTCTTCATTTAAGGCATTGGAGATCATTTAAGCTCAATAGCTAAAACATTTTTGCATATCTTCATTTTTCAAGTTTTCCCTTCTCTTTTTCTCTTCTCTTTTTAATCAAAGTACACTCTTCTGAACAATATCTTCAATGACGCATTTTCCTCAGGCTTTCAAAGAGAAATGCATGTTCAACAAGTGCAGGTTTCATTCTTAAATACAGGTCACCTGACTCACACCTGTTTTTTTCACAAAATTAGTCACTTATCACTGATTGAATGCCACACTCCTATTTTATTAACACCACACTTTGATCTAATTGCCCAATTGCACAGCCTCAAGGAGAGAGGGGAAGCTCATTTTGTGGCCAATGGTCAACCACAGCACAGCAATAACCATGCCATCGGCCACGACATTTGCCACCACCAGGGGGCGCTTCACCGTGGCCAAGCCATTTACATAGCGGTTAAAAGGAGTGACACCTTTTTACTGGCATTTACTTCACTTTATTACTTTACTTGTGCAGTCATTCCATTACTCTTTTATTTTCCATTTTCTAACCATTTCATTATCTTTATTATTTGCATGAAATCATTGTGGGGTTTTTGTAGTGCAGACGGCTTCTCCTCCTCACCTGTTTCCTCTATACCCAACTTTCCATACATAAACGGAATGTATGGAATTGATAGCATATATATATATATTTATATATATAGAGAGAGAGGATCTTCCATTGATTGGGCATGAATAAGTTGTGTTCAAAACAATTTTGGTCATCCAGCTTCTTTCTCACAGAAAGCAACATTTTGGTCATTGTCCTAAATTTATTCACCTTTAAGGGCACGTTGACACTGTATCTTATTCACAGACAGATTGAAAGAAATGTGTTTTAATATCTATGTACACATATCCATTCATCCATCCATGTTTACAAATAAATACATAACATAGAAGTAAATGAATTGGTGTTCCCAACATGCCCTGTTTAGCAAAATGTGTCTGATTCCTTTCGAGTAAGGCAATTGGAAGATGCAAAGCACTGTAGAGATTTGCCTATTTTACAGTACTACCCAGAAAATTAGAATATCCTGAAAAGGTTGTTGTATTTCTGGGATTCAACTTAAAAGGAGAATTCCATCCATCCATTTTCTTCCGCTTATCCGAGGTCGGGTCGCGGGGGCAGCAACCTAAGCAGGGAAGCCCAGAGGTCCCTCTCCCCGGCCACTTCGTCTAGCTCTTCCCAGCGGATGCCGAGGCGTTTCCAGGCCAGCTGAGAGACGTAGTCTCTCCAACGTGTCCTGGGTCTTCAAGACACCGCTCGGGTTAAGATCAGGGCGGCCGTTCCTCCCACTCACACCTCTCGCTTTAGCTACATAGCACCTTGCTTAGCACTTCTCACACACACAATGCAAACAGCTGCTTTAGCTAAGGCTAGCAGGAAATAACATTACTGTTAACAAGCTAATGTTGTTATTAGCTGACAGATATAAACCAACATAACACACTTGGTTCATTTCATGCTCACAGTGTATACCCATTTACAATTTTAAAAAATGGCATTACCTTTTCGCCATATCTGTCCGGCCACTCATTTTAACCTCTATGTGAATGGCTCAGCCACGGTGAAGCGCCCCCTGGTGGTAGCCGATGCCGTTGCCGATGCCGTGGTCTGTGGCGGATGGTGTGGCGTAGCGGTTAGAAATGATTGAAAATGAGGAATAAAGACAAGAATAAACTATTGTGAGGATAGAAAATAAAAGAGTAATGGAATTACTGCACAAATCAAGTAATACAAGTAAATCCCATTAAAAAGGTGTCACTCATTTTAACCTCTATGTGAACGGCTCAGCCACGGTGAAGCGCCCCCTGGTGGTGGCCAATGCCGTGGTCTCTGCTGTGGTTAACCACTGGCCACAAAATGAGCTCGCCCTTGTTGGCCTTCAGAGCGTGCATATCATGAATACTGGGGCTTGTTTTCTGAGAATCTACTGCACCTACTGGTAACTTGTTTGCCACGTAGCAATAAAAATGTATTAATAACAGTGATTAATCTGGTTAGTCGCATTGTACTGCTATTATTTTGAAGACTTTTGTATATACATTAACGTCGCGGCCATATTGGATGTAGCAAGAGTCGGAGAAGAGAAGATGCCTCATTCATGCGCTATATGGAAGTGTACGACTCGTACGACGTTTTACTGCCCAAATCCCAGTTTATAACCTTTCACAGGTAAGACTTAACAATTATCTATGATAGTATTTGGCCCATAGACACGGAAAATACTGAATTCATTCATTCATTGTATGTCTGTGGAGTAGTGGGAGTGTGAAAAAATGGTATCGGTTGATATCGGAATCGGAAATTGAGAGTTGGACAATACGGCTATCTGCAAAAAAGCCAATATCAGACATCCTTGATGACAAGACAAACTTTGACCTTTTAATATTTGGGGTGGCTTTGCTCAGGGGGTAGAGGTTGTTACCTGAAGGTTGCTGACTCGATCCTCCTGTCCTCCTGTTACCATGTCGCAGTATCCTCGGCTAAGATACTGAAGCCCCAGTTGCTCCTGATGATGCATATTATACCAACCACTGGTCACAGGGCCTTCTAAAGCTCAGTGGTCTCATTACTGGTCTTTCTCTCCTTCCCTTTTTTACTACATCTGTTGTTCACACAGAAACTGCATTTTAAGTCACTAAAATCTGACTTTATGGACGATAACGACTGTGTGTTGAGTCATTTTTAGTCCTATACAAGCCGCTGCCGTAAGTAATCTAAATGTAAAGTAATATAAAGTATACCCAACATTGGGGTCTATAATGTTATCTTTTGAGAAGATATAATAAAAAGGTTGCTGATGGGTGAGAGGTGTACTCACTTTTGTGTCGCCTTATTAGGGCAGCAGAGACTGAAAAGGAGCAATGCATCCAAAAGATGAGCTCGCCCAGCAATGCACCTCAGCATCATGAATCCGATTAATAGTGCGATGTGAGAGCTAATGATATTTTCGCCCCAAGTGGGAGTGTGGATCATTGAGATAAGAGTGTGGGCTAAATGTAGAGAGACAAGCTAATGTGAACGGGCTCTTATCTAATCAGCCAGCGAGGCAGAAGATCTGTTATGTATCAGTGTGAAATACACCGATGATGTATTTCAAGAGGTAAAATGTATTTGGTGTAACACCACGTTCATTTTACCACTTGAAATGCTCATGAATGTCCATCAATCAATTCTTTTTGGACAAAACATTTAAATGGTTACTCCAGGTTCAAGTAAAAATTCATGTTTAAACTGGAGCGATTCTGGTGAAGTTTGGTGATAATCTATATGAAGAAAATATTTAACACTTAAAGAAGCTTGGGAGTGGGGTAATAAATCAAGTATTAAGGCCTCTTGAAAAGCTGTGTCTATTAAACATCAGGCTATAAGCATTTCTCATGCAGAATGAATACGGTTGACACACCAACCTAAACTGCTACATTTCTTTGGTGCCCATGTCCCGCTGAGATGATGCGCAGGACTGCATTAAGGTCATAGTGAGAAAATAGCACCTCTGATCTACAAAATCTAACTGGATTACAGCTTCGGCCTTGAAGAAACGATGAAGAGGAACACTAATAGAAAAGAGGAGAGCTTGGATTGGAGGCGCTGTCCTTGGAGCCACACTGACTCACTACCTTCCCTTAAGTAAGTGCTATTGCACAACATGATGAGAATTTAGCAGGTAACTGTTACTATTTTTAGGATTGAACATGACTATGTTCGTGCAGCAACATGAGCGTCGCTAAACTTGTGTAATGCACAAATAAATAATATATTTCAAATATATTTGGACACAAAAACATATTTGGGAGTGTATTATAATAATAATAATACTAAAAAGAAGAAAAATTTACATTAAAAAAAATGTCAAGGTTGCACGGTGGATGAATGGGTAGCATGTTGGCCTCACAGTCAGGAAGTTTCAGTGTTTGAATCTCCGTTGGGCATTTCTGTGTGGAGTTTGCATGTTCTCCCCGTGCATGCGTGGGTTTTCTCCGGGTACTCCTGTTTCCTCCCACATTCCAAAAACATGCATGTTAGGTTAATTGGCGACTCTAAACTGTCCATAGGTATGAATGTGAGTGTGACTGGTTGTATCTCTTTGTCTGTATGTGCCCTGCGATTGACTGGCGACCAGTCCAGGGTGTACCCCGCCTCCCGCCCAAAGTCAGCTGGGATAGGCTCCAGCATACTGCGACCCTAATGAGGATAAGCGGCATAGAAAATGAATGAATGAATGAAAAAATGTCAAGAACTTTAAATAAAAATGTTTCAAGTGCATCTTTACGCGTGCAGTGCACAGTTGTCCCTCGCCATGTTGCACTTCGGATATTGCTCTCTCATTATATAACAGTTTTTCAACAAACATAAAAAAAGGAATGAATAAATGATTGCTGTTTTGTGGTGGACTATGACCTCCTTTTTTGTCTAAATATACTGTATTCAAAGACAAGTTATATGTTGTATTCTGGTCACTAGGCATCTGTAATGTTATGAGACATGACGTTAGATTACTTTACCTTTCACACTACATGGAGACTGGCCACTGAGCCCGCAGAGCTGAGCCGACCTGCCATTGTTGAGACAAACATGCCATGGCTGAGATCAAGTGGGAAAAAAAGGCTTTACTCTTAATCCGTGTGGAAATGGTACGTTTTTGGCTTCTTTGTCCTTATTCCCCACTCTGTTTAAAACACTTTCTTAAGTTTAGATAAATTGGAGAGGCTAGCTAGGTAGCGCGAGAGGCTGCTACGCTAGCTAGCACTGCTTGTGTCCCTGCAGTGATACCGTAGCTTTCACAATGTGATGTAAACAAAGAATAATAGGAGTGTAAAAGTGACTATTGGGGTGTTATTTCATGTCTATGGGGCTCTACAAACGTTAAAACCCATATTTAGAAAGTCATAAACAGGTTTTCTATGCGCTAACTACAAAACTATTCAGTTTATTAATAGTGAATGAATTCATTTATCATGGTAGAATCTGGAACCAAGTACCGTAACCACGATAATCCAAGGATGACTATACAGTATATGAAAAATATACAAAATTGCATGCATGACATTGCTGTTTCAAAAACAGACAAGTAACCTTGTATATTATGGTAGTTTTGAGGCATTTTTTCCCCCAATAAAATTAGACAGTTAGGGAGAGTAATGTAGCTTTTAGGACTGGAAATCTCAGGGTACCTCAAGATACGATTTGCAATACATGGCTCACAATACCAATAATATATCGTTACGGTAATAGGGTCAAACACTCCCTCCCCCCCCAAAAAATGTATTTCATAGCTAACATTTTGCACCCTTCAGCTGGAATAGGCTTCAGCATACTACATTAGTGTTCCTCTGCAGATAATGCAGAGAATGGTCCTATCTTGCAATGCTTTACAAAAAATCCTGGATACAGACGGTGATCCGTTTCACCCCGAAAATTCAATCAATTATTCCATATCTCATTTCTGACAAATCCTGAAAATTTCATCCAAATCCATTCAGAACTTTTCATTTAATTTTAAACACAAACAGACAAACAAGCAGATAAACGCCAGCAAAAACATCACCTCCTTGGCGGAGGTAATAAGTAAATGAATGTGTTGAGGACAGGAACTTCAAATAATACAGTTCATTCTGGGAGATTCATGAATGCGCACCCCAAATTAGAAAAGGTATGGATTTTCAAGAATTTTCAAGATACACTAATTCTAAAACTAAAACTTTGACCTGATGATATCAGGACTAAAACCCATAGTGTTAATACTCCCGCAGTCATTAATGTACATGTTGTGTACATGATGTACATGATGTGTTGTAATGGTATAGTGTTGTGCTCGATGATGTCATCTAATTGGAAAAATGTACCCAATATGACGCAAAACGGACAAGCGCGAACATTGTGTTGACAGGTAAAACAGAGCACTCATAAGAAATTGTGCCATAAGAAATGTGCATTGTTATCTACTGCTTTTAAACCTTTTTTAACAACAGAACATGAAGTAATGGACTTACCGGGTGTTAGTTTAATTTCCTGCAACGATAGACGTGTGTGCCATATAACGTGCATGGACGATTTAAAAAAAAAACCTCATAATATTCCCTGGGCTTCATGTGCGCTGATTTTAAAGATAATTTACACGTCATTGTACATCTAATATAGCAATATATTGATGAGCAGACCAAGAAAATCTAAATCTCAGCAGGTATCTAAATATATGTATCTTTAAAAAATTCTATAGGCAGCCAAGATTAATTGTAGCAGGCTATCACAATTAAATGTATATTATAAATGAAAATACATTATACATTTATATAAGTAGGGATATTATAGGGGGAACATACAAACTCCACACTGAGATGCCAAGCGGAGATTCGAACACAGGTCATCCAGATCTCTTGACTGTGTGGCCAACATGCTAAACACTTGACAACCATGCACAGACATACTAAAGTATGGGATTTGGGTGAGTTCCCAATGAAAAGTGATGCTGTGTATGTGTGTGTTGTGTAATACCATTCAGGCAGACAATCAGACAAGCAAGAAGTGAACATTGTGAAGTTTAAAGTTGTGAAAGGCTGCAAACTTCTAGAGGAAACATGAAGTCATGCAGATATGGAACGTCACAGCACCTAAAACAAAACTCAACTGTTTTCACATCGAGACGTTCTCAAAATTTTGCTGAAATTAACATATAATATATACCACAGTGCATACCTTCTGAGTGTAGGGCTGACAGCCTACTCATCTTCTTTATCAGCTGCTATAAAATGTTCATTTCATTGTCATTGGTTTCCTTTCATGCACCATATAACTCAAACGCTCTCCTGGCTTTGGTCTCTAGACAAGTACTTTATCTTGGTTTTGGGCAGCCTAAACATGCTGTCACATCAAGGCAAGACTGGTCGGTCTGGAGAAGGGATTTACTGGCTGAATAAAATATAAAAAGCTGTATGCTTCATCAGCAATGATACAGCATCATCATAGGATAGAAATAAAAGGACACAAACGCTTGTGTGAAGGAGCTTTCAACATGAAAGGCTGTAAATGATCTGTAGAAAGATGCAGGGCTTTTTAATCGCACATGAGCACAACACTTTATTTCATGCTAATAGGGGGTTTACTGAAATAATAAAACCAAAGTTGTGTTGTGTTTGAGACAGTTGATGCATGACTACACTGATGACTAGCAAGATCAGTAACACTACTTTTTAAATCATGTTCCTCATACAGAGGGTTGTGTCAGGAAGTGCATCCGAAGTAAAACCTCTGCCAAATCAATACATGCAGATCAAACATGTGGTGACCCCTGAAGGGATAAGCAGGTATAAGCCCAAAGGAAAGGAAGAAGAATGTGGGTGAAGGCCCAGATGTGGCTCTTTTGATGACACATACAACTCTCAGAAGTTTCTGAACACCATTACGTTTATTTTATTTTAATTTAGTTTTTTTTCAAATTATCCATCTATCCATCCATCCATTTTCCACCGCTTATCCGGGTTGCGGGGGCAGCAGCTTCAGTAGAGAAGTCCAGACTTCCCGGTCCCCAGCGACCTCTTCCAGCTCCATCGGGAGGACACCAAGGCGTTCCCAGGCCAGCTGTGAGACATAGCCCCTCCAGCGTGTCCTAGGTCTTCCCGGGGGCCTTCTCCCGACTGGGCATGCCCGAAACACCTCACCAGGGAGGCGCCCGGGAGGCATCCAGACTAGATGCCCGAGCCACCTCAACTGGCTCCTCTCGATGTGAAGGAGCAGCGGGTCTACTCTGAACTCCTCCCGGATGGCCGAGCTCCTCACCCTATTTTTCAAATTATATGTAACATATCCTGCTTTACAACAGAGGTGTTCGAAGTGCGGTCCAAGTGATTTATTGGCCCGCTGCAAAATCTAAAAATACAATTTAACAAAAACAGACAAAATTGAAAAATGAGCAGTAATTTTTTTTTTTTTTAAGTCAAAACATTAGGAGAAAAAATAAATGTCGCAATAATAAGAAACAAACAAAACAATAAAGAAAAAGTTGTAATTTTTCAAATATTAGGTTGGGGAAAATTTCATTTGGCAATAAAGTTAACATTTTGTGGTAATAAAGTCATAATATTACAATTAAAAGTTGTTTTAAAATAATTGTTTTATAATGTATAATATTTTGTGGGGGGGGGGTTGCTAACATGTTTAAAGAGTAACACACGACAGGAATCACAGTGTTATAGATAACATTCAAAATATAAAACCACTTTAATCCATCCAATTCAGAGACCTATTATCTTCTAAAAATGCTGGCGCACTTTTAGTTGTATTTAAAGTCAAAGTCAAAGCATGACTTCAGTGAAGATCACTGGCGCCACCCCTTGGACATTAGGGAAAGATGCACACAAAACTTCATAGATGAATTAGACTGCAGTATAGACTATACTGTGCAATAAGAAAAATACTGCATTCAAATATTTAGATGTGCTGCATGAATCAGGAACTACCGGGTGGTGACGTAACTGTAAAAGGCAGAGACAGTAGAACATTCTTCATGATTGGATTATGTTATTGATCTCACAAGTTTCTCTAACTCACTTAAAAGCGTTGAGTCGTGACACTGTGGCTGCAATACAGACCAATTATTACTCTCAGAATGAGGAAAAATCACTTCTCTGCGTGTGCAAACGGCTGCCATGAAAACAACAACTTTTTATGTGTTTTAAAAACGACCATTTACCTTGAGTCTCTACTTCACCTTTCGTGACTATTAAAAGGCTGATGAGAAACATTTTAAAAGAGTGGCAACCACAGACCTACCCCTTTGTTCACGGGCCAAGGGTGTGCTGCAACAATTTTGGTATAGCGTACATAGTATCTCTTGACTCTTACAGTGGCCAACTGCCGGCATGGATGAATGGACGACAAAAATGTTGACATAAGAGTAGGCTTAATACTGTAATTCATGTAAAAGGCATATAGCACTGAAATATAGAGCATTTTCAAGTTTTAGGTTCTGGTGTAAACAAACTGGCATTTAGAAAAGCTTATGCACTGCGACCATAACTGTCTTTTTATCGTGTATTTGTTTTTAATTGTATTTTATGTTTTTAACTGTTTTATTGTATTTGTCACTATGTAAGGCGACCTTGAGTGCCTTGAAAGGCGCCTAACAAATAAAATGTATTATTATTATTATTAAATGGTTACAAAATACAATTGAATAGATATTTTGTGGGTAGATTGCTGTATACTGTATATTTTTTTTTAATTTGGAAGAACGCTACATCGTAATCTCTCGTTTATCACGATTAATTGATTCCAAATCTGATTAAATTTACACAAAGTGGGATTCAATATTAATAAACAGAATATTTTCATAGTTAGCACATGGGAAAGTTTCTTAATACAATTGTTGCCATTATTAAAGCCCTCTAAACATGAAATTAGGTCAATATAGTCATCTTTCCACTCATATTACTCAATATAGTAGAAATAATCTGAGAAAATAAGCCTTTTAAGACATAAATAGGACTTGTGTGTTTCAATACATTTTTTTCCATATGTGGACAGCAAGTGACGTTGTGGATCCAGAGTGTGTTAAGTGTTTGCTGTAGTAGAGTCACAACAGCAGCCCGTAGTATTATGATGATAATGACTATTACTGTCGTGCTATTATGTATAATTTGTATATATATTTGTTATTGTATAATTGCAACTGTATGTAGTACAGTTCAGCATTCAACATTTTAATTCTAGAAAATGCTTAATTTAGGTCAGGAGTCATTTCTGTCACGCCCTTTTATGGGTACAATTTGTGTCTATCAAACAGGTGTAATAGTTCCCTCCACAGATACTAGCTACCTAGCTAGCTTAGATAGATAGATAGATAGATAGATAGATAGATAGATAGATAGATAGATAGATAGATAGATAGATAGATAGATAGATAGATAGATAGATAGATAGATAGATAGATAGATAGATAGATAGATAGATAGATAGATAGATAGATAGATAGATAGATAGAAAGATAGATAGATAGATAGAAAGGCAGACAGACAGACAGACAGACAGACAGACAGACAGACAGAAACAACAGACCTGTTTTATTGGCTGCTTCCACTGTAGACAGACAGGCGGCGGCAGTAGCCTACTAGCTAGTGCGTGCCTTAATCTAGGCCCCGCCCATTATGCAAATCCACCTTGTGTCCGGAAGTGAGCAGTCCCGTGATGTCAGCTGTTGCAGCATAGCATCGGAATGAGCCTAATTCCATTTACTTTTTAAAACTTGCTCTTCGTCTCCTGAATGTAAACCACGGAACTCCCCGGTCGTCGGCGGATATTCCTTAAGCGGTAGGCGAACAATGTTGGATTTTTTTGCTCTTCCTGAAAGCGAGTGAAAGCGCTCACATGACATGTCGGGATGCCATTCAGTTAGCAGGTCGGTGCGCTACACAAGCTAGGAGGCTACATTCGGCTACATTCCACTGGTCGCTTCAGGAAGTCATGTCTCGCTTTGTGTTGGAGCAGCTGCATGACTTTGGGGATTATACCAGAAAAAGTGAGCTGTATGAGAGTTTAAACACAAACAACGTCCGCCTGAGCCCTGATGGACGTCACGTTCATGTCATCCTCAGTCAGCCGAAGCTCAGTCTTGTGACTCTGGACAAGTATGAACGTCCTCAGCTGGTCCAGAATCCGAGGAAACTGGACTTGTGTTCAACAAGAGGTGTGCCTATTGTGGATATTTTCTACTTGGATAATAATGACAACAGCAGCAAAAGGGACTCTGTTTCTGCTGCTGTGGTTTACAAGGATGGAAGAACTGAGTTTTGGAAATTCCAGGAGTGCAAAGGCGGCTGGAGTCTTCTGCAGACATCCGACTTGTGCAACAGCCCCAGGGCCAGTGTGTTGTCTGTGTGCGCCTGCTCTAATCTTATCATCTGGTGTGAGGAGCGACCACCCTCGGAAAGCTCCCCTGTGCTCAGCTCTGCCAGGAGTAAGATGAGGTACTGCGTTTGCAGGCGGGACTATGAGCTGGAGGAGGGCGCTGTCATTTTGGGAGGGGTGAAAATCGCCCTCCACAACAACCCAAAGTTCACCGTGATCAGCTCAGGGGAATATGTGCATCTCCTTCCTGTGTCTCCTCTGATCAAATTCTTCCTTTCCTGGTGCCCCCGCCGGGGCTCATTCAGGGTCAGCACCACATGCAATGCCACACCTTTAAAAAAGCTCGATACGAGGGAGTCTGACTTTAGGAAGCTGATCACAGACTGCTTAGGGTATGTGTCAGCACTTGACCCACCTGAAATCCGTGACGTTTCTCCTTCAGCTTGTGGAGGTTTGCTGCTGCTCCTCAACACAGGCTGGGTGTGTTTCCTCCAGAATGACGGGATTCTACGACACATACACAAGCTGGCAGACAACTCCCCCCTTAAATATGCTTCACACACCAGCTTCTGCACATTTTATGACATGTTGGTGCTTCTTGTGGGTCAAAATCTGCATCTGATAGACATAAACTGTGGCAGAGAGCTGGAAACGGTAATAATAAAAACTGAGGGGGTTTTATTTGCTACACAGGCTGATGGATCACCTTACCTGTTCTCAGAAACTGGACTTCATAAAGTGGTGCAACAAGAAATGGACACAAGAGACCTAAAAATGAAGTCCACAACAGAGAACATAAGCCCCGAAGCCCTCCTGGTGGAAGCAGTGTTTGAGGAGGCCTGTAAATACTACCAGCAGAGGAGCTTGAGTAGCACTCAGCTCACTGTGGATGCTCTAAAGAAAGGAGGCCGGTTCCAGGCTCCCATCTCTTTAGCATCCATTCTCAGAGACTACCTCAGCTTGGGACCCAAGCAAAAAGCGTCAGAACTAACCCAGAATGGAGGATGCACGGTGGGACAAGACAAGCTAAAAGTCTCCCTGGAGCCTGAACTGAAGGCCTTAGTTGCAGTGGAGGAGCTAAAGTGGAGTTTGGTGAGGGGCACCGTGAAAGAAGTGGAGGCTGTTTGTGAGAGTCTGGTAGAGAAAGAAGTAGCCAGGCTGCTATCGACCCCTGAGCTGGATCACAACGACCTGCTCTACCTCAACTCCATTTTTAGCGTTTTCCCCTGTCATGCATGGAGGGCGGCCCAAGCTGCTCTTCAGTTACACTACAACGGGGACACCTCTCTGTCCAGCCGGGCCCCTCCAGATGTGTGGAAAAGCGTCCTCAACCCCCCTCTGAGCTGCCCAGCCTCCCTCACACTAGCAAACGGTGGATCGCAACACAGACACAGCTTAGCCAAAGCAGACCACAATGCAAACTGTATGTCCAAATCCTCCAATGCCCGTTCACATGCTACCCTGCCCATCTTTGAGCTCCTTTGCCATTCGGTTTTACGTTTCCAGCCCTCCTGGCTACCCAGGTTCTTGGAGCTCGGCCAGCAGCAGCAGGGCTTGGCTGGGCTGGGCCTAAGCCTGGCGGCCTCCTCCTGGACCGAAAACAACATGCCGCTCTACAAGCGTGCCCTGGCCGTCCTATCCTCCATGAGAAAAGACAGGGACCAGCACCAGGAACTTGAAGTGGAGTTGTTGATGGTCAGTGGGCGGCCTAACGCCATCCTTCAGGCGCTAAGGATCATGATTGGACAGCAGCAGTGGGAGCGGGTCACCCAAATGGCCCAGACGTTTTGCAAGCAAAGCCCTCTGCTCAACAAGGAGATTTTCACCACACTATTGTGTGAGGTGACACAGCACCGAGACCTGGACCCCTACCTGGACCTGCTGTGGGCGCTGTGTCCTGAGGACCTCACCGTCACCACCATTCTGAACTTGGTGCTGAAAAACCTCCCGCCCCCTAGCAGCCCACCGTCCCCGTCATCCCTTTCCATGGCCCTCACATCCAGCCCCTCCTTTTCCTCTGTTCCCTTTGCTGACCCTCAGAGTGGTCAGCTTACCATCGGACTCTTGAAACCCCTCCTGAGGAAAGTTCTCCAGAGGGAAACCAAACCTAGCCAACGCTACGTCGACATCCTCCAGTCCCCATCCTTTCCACCCCCTGCACCGCCCCGCTTGGCCGTAGAACAACCCAGAACCAACGTGGGCTCACCTCCCTTAGCTGCCATACTTGATGGTTCAACTACCTGCTGAGTATTAGTATTGTCTGACTACTGGAACTTATAATTACTGACAATGTTAACATTGTAAATGTTACCGCTAATTTTAACTTGTACATGATAAGGCGCTTGTGAAGTTATTTATCTCAAGTGTTAAATGCATGTGGAAGTTATTTCCTTGCTGCAGCACCATAGCTTATATGCAGTATTGAAAGTACCTTCTGGCAGCATTCTCACTGACATGTCCATGTGAACACAAGTATTTTTTTTTTAAATATATCTAAAAAGAGACCATTTATTTTTTCATTATTTAGTTTTGCTTATGTATTTAGTGATGTGATGCCCCATTACCTCAATTTGGCATTGTTAGTGTGCCCTTTTCTTAAATTACTTTCTTCTGCCTGCTGATTGGCTAAAATGGCCTTCTAATGAAAGGGTACACCTTGTGATGGGCATTCAACTAAATTCTCAGTATTAATACATTTGAGTATTAATAAATAGTAGTAATAAATTAGCTAATTATTAACTTTTTTGTTTTGTTATATACATATATATTATACTGTTGCGTGCATGTAGCTCAATTTCCAATGGCTTACATCATATTTTCTTTCGACAGCAAACTAATTGAGACTGAAGTATCAGCGACCTCTGCTGGTGGTGCCCAAGTACTCCACCTTAGTATGTCTCAATTGCTCTAATCAGTTTCACAGACAGTCGAATATATATCATTTTATAAATATATTTTATACACATTTTAATTCAATACACATTTTGAGCATGTGTCATTTTGAAATACATCTAAATCTAGCTAAGCTCTGAACCGCTACGTCGCCTTCTGTCCACATGTTCAGAACACATTTACTGCTTATTGTCTGTAATTATATCTACTATATTTGGGTGGTATGACTGTATGGGTGTTATTACACGCGTAGGTGCGGTAATATTGTTTAACCATATTTAGGTGATTGTAAACCGGATTTGTATGCCATAACTATGAAAATATTCTATTCAGAAATGAGGAATCTTTTACCGCAGAAATTCACTTATCGTGGTCAGGTCTGAGGCCGCACGGTGGATGAGTGGGTAGCACATTGGCCTCACAGTCAGGAGGTTCAGGGTTTGAATCTCCGTTGAGCATCTCTCTGTGGAGTTTGCATTTTCTCCCTGTGCTACGTGGGTTTTCTTCCAAAAACATGCATGTTAGCTTAATTGGCGTCTCTAAATTGTCCATCGGTGTGAATGTTTTTGTCTATATGTGCCCTGCTATTGACTGGCGACCAGTCCAGGGTGTAACCTGCCTCTCGCCCAAAGTCAGCTGGGATAGGCTCCAGCATACCCGCAACCCTAATGAGGATAAGCAGCATAGAAAATGAATGAATGAATGGTCAGGTCTGGAACCATCTAATAGCAAGTGTGGGTGGAGATTTTATTTTTATTTTTTACCCAAACTTCAGTTTCATTCATTTTCTATACAGCTTATCCTCCAAACTTCTTTTTTTTTTTTTTTACTATTTTCAACAAGTACTTGTGTTAATGTAGACATGTTTTGCTTTAAAAATTTTGCTTTTAAATTAAAATAATACATGTTCCTCCCCCGTGGGCTCCATGCGCTTGTCCATCTTGTTTCTACTACAAGGCGTCATCTCTTCCAGCTGACAAGACATTCCCGACAATCACAGTTTGGACTTAAAATGACATTTTGGTGGGGGGGGGGATAGCTGTTGTCTTAGACATCCAGGTCAATGTTTGTTGGTCTTTATGCTGTAAAAAAGTACTTGCACTTTTGCAGCCGCCTCAATCAGTATTGTTTTCTAACGTTTTAAAGTGCCTATGTCTTTCTTTTTTGAGTGGGTCCAAATTGCAGCTTGACAATCCAATTGCATATTTGCCCTCTGGCTGATCCAAGTGCCACATTTTAGGAGCCAAAGTGGATGACATTGTAGGCTCTAATGCAGCGTTTGAATGTGCAGAGAAAAAAGCAGTTGACAGCCCGCTGTGATGTTTCCAATACAGTTGCTTCGCTTTAGTGATTGTTCTGTCGCTTCCTCGATGCCCAATGTTGTTGTGAATTGTTGCTAAGTTGATCAACACTTCCCTTGTATCAAAGAGGTTAAATATTAATCTGCCCTGACAAAGGTTTCACTGACTTTTGTAAAGACAAGCCTTGAATGTGTACCAGTATTTGAGTGGACGTGAACGCTATAAAAGTGTGATAAAACTTCTGTCAGTGTGATACTGGTTTTTGTCTTTGTAGATGACGTTAAAGCCTTCTCGCTTGTAGGAAAAAGCATTTAGAGGTGCATGTGCATTCGAATGTGTTATTATTACTCTTTCAGCCAATAGGCAGGTTCCACATGCAGATGTGAGACTCACAGCAGTGGTCCAAATGTAGACCTAGAGAGTTATCTGAAGTGTCCTTAGAGGATGCTTAATCATGTCTCAGGGCCACAATATTTTGTTTGCACTTGTTTAGAGCAGGAGTTCTCAGATGGTCTCATTCAGAGACCCACATTTTCCCATCACCATTAAGTGGTGAGGTAAAAGCATGAGAAGTTCTTTTATGTAAAAATTACCTTCAAAACATTTTTAAAGAAAAATACACCCTACCCTTTGGGTTAAGGGAGCCATGAACGACACATATTTTCAAATGTATTTTTGTGGGAGCCTTATCCTAATTTTAAAAAAGCAAAAACAACTAAAAGTCTGGCAACAATTTTAGAAGATATACTTTTCTTAATTGGACGGATGAAAGTGCTGGGAAGGTTTTATATTTTAAATGTTATTTTTAACACAGATTCCTGTCATGTTGTACTTTAAAACGTCAGCAAAAAAACATTACACAAAACATTATACATAATACAAAATTTAAACAAAAATAAAACAAAATTTGTTTATTTAATTGCAATATTATGATCTTATTGTCGCAATGTTTTAGCTTTATTCCCATATTAATTTTTCCCCAACCTAATATTATAAAATTACAACTTTACATTTTGTTCCTTTCTTGACATTGTGACATTTAAAAAAATTAACTCTGTTACCCTAATGAGGATAAGCGGTATAAAAAATAAATGAACTAAAAAGACATTGTTTTTACTCATAATATTCCAAGTTTATTCTTGTAAAATTGTGACTTTTTTCTCTTAATATTTTGACTTTCTACTTGTAAAATTACAGCTTTTTTTTTTTATTTCTGCTGTTTTATTTTCCAATATTTTCAACTTTTCTTGTAATTATGACTTTATTTCTGCAATATTTTGACTTAATTCCCCTAATATTATAACCTTTTCCACAACCTAATTTACCAAAATTACAAATTATTTTGGTTAGTAACAACTTTTTTCTACTAATATTTTGACTTTATTTTTTGTAAAATGACTGCTCATTTTTCAATTGTGTCTGTTTTTTGTTAGATTGTATTTTTAGATTGAGCAGCAAGCCAATAAATCACTCGGACCGTACTTCGAAGCCATAGGTTCCCCACCCCTGGAATAAACCAAGGAATAAGATTCAAATCCAGAATATATTTTCAAAATATTTGGATGTAAAACAAAAATATGCTTTAAAAAAAAAAAGAGCCTTTGTCACATGGGACTCGTGCAGTTTTTATCTCATAATCACTCTTTATCTCATGATTTTGACCTTTCATCTCAATAATTGTGACTTTCCTATCTCATGACTTTTTATCTCATACTTTTGACTTTTTATATGCTATTTATGACTTGAATTATATGAATTATGTTTTTCTTTTCTTTCAGTGGCAGAAACAGGCTTCCATAGAAAGGACAAAAAAGCTGTGCTGTAATAGTTTTTTTTGTTGTTGACAACCTTCACTACATCATACACAAAATAAAAAATGATCGCCGTTTTGTGGTTGAATGCAGCCTATTAGTAAAGAAAAAATCAAATGTAATCAAATTGTACTTATTCTTGGCTTAATTGAAACATACAAATTGAAAGTGAACTAACTAAATGATCTGAAATACAAATACTAGGCAGACAAAGCATTCTAACTGTGAATGTAGTAGGTGTAGTAGTAGAAGGTGAGACGAGGGCCAGATGTGAGCGGAAGAATGTTTAAATGATCAGCCATTCCTTCTCATCAGCTGCTGCACGAGGGTGCCGGTTTATTTTCCATCATCGTCTTCCAAGACATTTAGTTGTCATTCAACAATCTTTCAGCAACTCTTACTTGTTTTACACACACTGCTAGTCCTGTAGGCCGCCTGATTCGCAGGCTGTTTTCAGTTCACTTTTGTGCCTCGTTTACTTATATATATTGCCATTCGGTTTTACGTTTCCAGCCCTCCTGGCTACCCAGGTTCTTGGAGCTCGGCCAGCAGCAGCAGGACTCGGCTGGGCTGGGCCTTAGCCTGGCGGCCTCCTCCTGGACCGAAAACAACATGCTGCTCTACAAGCGTGCCCTGGCCGTCCTATCCTCCATGAGAAAAGACAGGGACCAGCACCAGGAACTTGAAGTGGAGTTGTTGATGGTCAGTGGGCGGCCTAACGCCATCCTTCAGGCGCTAAGGATCATGATTGGACAGCAGCAGTGGGAGCGGGTCACCCAAATGGCCCAGATGTTTTGCAAGCAAAGCCCTCTGCTCAACAAGGAGATTTTCACCACACTGCTGTGTGAGGTAACACAGCACAGAGACCCGGACCCCTACCTGGACCTGCTGTAGGCCCTGTGTCCTGAGGACCTCACCGTCACCACCATTCTGAACTTGGTGCTGAAAAACCTCCCGCCACCTAGCAGCCCACCGTCCCCGTCATCCATTTCCATGGCCCTCACATCCAGCCCCTCCTTTTCCTCTATTCCCTTTGCTGACCCTCAGAGAGGTCAGCTTACCATCGGACTCTTGAAAACCCTCCTGAGGAAAGATCTTCAGAGGGAAACCAAACCTAGCCAAAGCTACGTCGACATCCTCCAGTCCCCATCCTTTCCACCCCCTGCACCGCCCCGCTTGGCCGTAGAACAACCCAGAACCAACGTGGGCTCACCTCCCTTAGCTGCCATACTTGATGGTTCAACTACCTGCTGAGTATTAGTATTGTCTGACTACTGGAACTTAGAAATAATTACTGACAATGTTAACATTGTAAATGTTACCGCTAATTTTAACTTGTACATGATAAGGCGCTTGTGAAGTTATTTATCTCAAATGTTAAATGCATGTGGATGTTATTTCCTTGCTGCAGCACCATAGCTTATATGCAGTATTGAAAGTACCTTCTGGCAGCATTCTCACTGACATGTCCATGTGAACTCGTTTACATTTATTCGCGGTGTTCTATTTTATGCACCGTTCTACTTGCCGTGTGAGACTCAAGAGACTTAAGTTTACCTGACCTCGCCTCGCATCTGCATCCTGGGATTTGTCCTGTAGAGTACAATAATAAATCCAAGGGATCATCTTTGCATCACTACAAATCTTCTCTTGGGTCGCTGTCATGTCTTTCAAGTCCATCTTGCAGTCAATCCATACTATTTAGATCTAGCAAGTAGCCGAGTGTCATTTAAAAACACAAATGTGGCCATCACAACACAATTTCAACAATTATTGAGTCACTTTCTTGGCTTTAGATTGCTTTAAAAAACTCGCTAGTGGTGTGTCAGACTCCCTTATTCTTATTTCTGTAGTTATGACAGCAGTATGGTAAAAATGTATAAATTACTTTCATTTCAAACTTGGTTTTCGAGTCATGAGCACTTTACGCTGGAATTAGTTTTCTTGTGAAAAGCGCTGTCATCCAGGCATCCAACTTGAAGCTCCTCTGCATCTGGTCAAGATGCCTCCCGGACACCTCCCTGGGGAAGTGTTCAGTGGTCTTGGAAAAGACCTAAAATGTGTTGGACACCAGGAGGAGCTGGAGAGGGACGTCTGGGCTTCCCTGCTTAGGCTGTTGCCCCAATGACCTGAACTTGACCTGACTAGAAGATGGATGGATGGAAGTGTTTATGCAGTGATGAAAGGACAAATAACCTGATAATGTAATGTATATGTGATGAGGAAAAAATAATGAGTTATGATCACACATACAGGGCAATGCTAGATTCATGAAAAGATGGATAATAGACAGCTAAATGATAATTTCAGCTCTTTATTCAACATTTTAAATACACAAGAGTACAGAAACTGATGCATGACTTTAGACTGGTCAAAAGTCCGCGTTGGAGCATTCAAAGACAGTTGACCATATCGAGTGCCATTTTACCCAAACTTAATCTGCAAATGAAGTCAAAGTAGTAAAAAAAAAAAAAAAAAATTCAAATATTTACAAAAAACACAAGGTGTGTGAGCATACATCACTTTTCTGTTACACCATAAAGAATCCTCAATGAATCGGTACAATGAATTGCGCTTTTGATTTTTTTTTTTTTAAAGCACAACTTTGTTCGGATTAAATATGC
Source organism: Oostethus manadensis (assembly GCA_024372805.1). NCBI lineage: Eukaryota > Metazoa > Chordata > Actinopteri > Syngnathiformes > Syngnathidae > Oostethus > Oostethus manadensis. The sequence goes on from QODF01000041.1 coordinate 7,732,772, forward strand.
TGTCATTCGTACCGGATGGCTACAAATGAGAGGAACTGGTTACAATAGTCACAACACAGCAGGAGCACGCCTTTGACCTCAACACTCACTGGACATAACATTAGGCACACCTGCACAAGCTAACCCAGGGGTAGGGAACCTGTGGCTCTGTTGAGGACTACACCTGGCTCTGACATGTCTTAACAGAACATTGATTTATTCCAATTATTTTTGCTGACCCTTTAAAGTAAACCAATAAAGACATCAGTGTTAAAAATAACGTTTTAAGTATACAACACTTGATGTCTTTTACTCCATTTTCTACAGCAGAGCTGGCAGCCAGAGCCGGTGCCAACTATCCTTTTGATGTAAAGTAGCCTTTGGCTAATTCTGGCATATTTACACATAAGTGTTCATCAATATCCATTGTCATTTTAAATAAAGATATCACATGATATTTTACGAGTCAAACACCAAAACGCGATCATTACTGCATAATGTGGTAGCCTAGCTGGGTCAGAGGTCAAGAAGTAAACTTCCCACCTTTATTTTTTATTTTTTATTTTGTCAGCTAGATAATTCTGCACAGCAAAACCATGCAGGACTGAAAACAATGCTGTGGAAATGAGGAAAATTTAATATTTTACCAGAGGAAAGTGACATTTTATGAGTAAAGTTATATTTTCCCAAAATTAAACAGAAAAAAGGTTATAATTTTATGAAAATAAAGTTTGAGAAAAAAGGTTGTAATTTTACGGGAAACACTTTCTCAATTTTATGAGCAAAAAAGTCAATTTTTACAAGAGAAAAATCCTAATCTCATGAGAATAATAGTCCTAATTTTAAGAGAATTTTTTTTTTTTATGTCTAAACAAAATTTTACTTAATTTAATAATTTTAATTTTTGTAATTTTACAAGAGAAAAAAAAGTAAATGTCCCTCCTTTATTTTAATTTATACATTTATTTAGCTAGCTCATTCTGCAGGATCAGAAATTGCATTAATGGTAAGAAGTATTTTATTGTATGTATTGGTGGAGCTTCAGCATAAAAATGTTCTTAAGATTAAATTCAGAGACATATTATATTCTAAAATTGTTGGTCTTGCTTAAATAATGTGTAGTATAAGTATTACACAGCTCTCATGGGAAAACATTGTAAAAAGTGCAGCTTTCGAGGCTCTTTGAAGCAAAAAGGTTCCCTACCCCTGAACTAAACGTGTGTATTTTCCAACATTGTCTTAATCTACTTAGCCACATTATCGAGACATCGTGCATGTGTATTGCTAGTTCAGTGAGAGCACTTACATAAAATACAATGTCTGAAATGACCTGTGGGTTTTTGCCAAAATTCCTAAAGAGTATTTTCTTCACTGACATCGTCTCCTCTTGTCTCAGGATTTTGGCATGAGGCTGATGGATCTGGTGGGGATGTCTCTTCAGTCACTCCTAGTCCTCCGAGTACTCCTTTTGCCCTTTCCCTTTGAGCCTCTGGTGCTCTTTGACCTCTGATTGACATTGCTGCTGGACAGAGATAGAAAAAGCTGTCAAATGCAGAGAAATACATAAGATAAAATGGTTAATATTGTGATTATAGTTTGCATTGCGTTATATTGAGAGTTGTTCCGAATATTTGTCACCTCACTTTGGAGGGTTGCTTCAAATATTCAAAACGACTCTTGTTGTATTAGAACACATTCCATTTGAGTCAACTCCTTACTCAATGATTTTATTCCGCCTCATTTTCCTGTAGTGCTTTGCCAGTGTCATGGTGAAAATGATGCTGGGGATGAAGAAGGCAATGCACCATCCCAGACTGAACCAGTAGGCATTCTGAAAGACAAGCGTATGAGTACAAGCAAAATAAACTCATAATGTTACTACTTCACTCCATCATGTGCTTTCCTCACCAGAGACTCCACAAGTTGTGAGCAAAGGACATCCTCTGCAAAGTCCACAGCCCCCGCAATGGACTGGCAATGAATGTCCTGGGTCAACTGAGGACAGAATGGCAACCGAGCCAATTAGCTTTAGTCCTCAAATACGACAAGTATCATGAACGACATTTTTCCATTTATGAAACAAAGAAAATTCCTGCCACCACCAGATCCAGAAAAACTTGTTCACGCTTTTGTGACTTCAGGTTGGATTATTGTAACGCATTGGCTGCCCTAAGACCCTTAGCTAGTCCAAAATTCTGCTGCACGAGTCTTAACTGGAACCAAAAGTAGAGATCATATTTTGCCCGTATTAGCCTCACTTCACTGGCTACCAGTGCAATTTAGAATAGAATATACAATTCTCCTTCTTACATACAAAGCGCTACACAGTCAGGCACGAGAATATAAAGAGCTCAGCCCAGTAGAACACAGTGCTCACAGAATTTACAATTACTTGTCACCCCTAGAATTTTTAGAATGGGAGGTAGATCCTTCAGTTACCAGACTCCTCTGTTATGGAACCATCTACCCGACTCAAATCCTCTTTATTTAAAAAGTCAACTCCAAACCCACCTTTTTGCTAAATGTACAGTTAGAACTTGATATGCTTATATGTATCAGAGACAGTTGTGTTTGTTCCTTGGTCTAAGACTTCTGGCTTGATCTACCACGTATGCCTCTATTCCTTTCATATCTCAGGCCAACCGGTCGAGACAGACGGCCGCCCCGCAGAGCCTGGGTTCTGTCCAAGGTTTCTTCCCCAGAGGGAGTTTTTCCTCGCCTCCGTCGGTAAATGCTGGCTCATGTGGGGTTTTAGTTGGCGCTCTGATCAGTATGTGTAAAGAAACAGCTGCTGTTGTGATTTGGCGCTACACAAAAACATTTGAATTTCAATAACATGCATAACAGTATTACCGCTGTCATGGTCCAATTAACAATGTCGTCCACCTGGCAGAGACCCACCTGAGAACGACAAAGACAACAAAAATTAAATAGTGCAGCTATGAAAAAAAGATCCTGAGGAATGTCCATTGTTTCTGCAGGGTAAATGCTCTAGCAGCACAAGCATTGTGATCCATGGTAACATTTTTATAATGCAGCGGATGTATGTTTGCTATTACAGCCACACTTGAGTTGAAAACGTGTCAAAATCCAAAAAGTAAAATATGAAAATAAGCATTATTTATGGAGCTGTTGCCAGACACCCAGTTCACGAGATGAGTCGATACACTGGATTGGGTCTGTACGTTAAAAATATGACTATATATTGCAATCTACTCATTTCTATTACGTTACACTTGTGTATTCTGTGTGTATGCCCACCAAAACAAAGACAATATATGACTAATAAGGCTCACTCCGTTGATGCCGTTCTATTTATTCTATGGAACAAATGCATAGAGTGAAACCTCTTTTTGACTGTTTGGAGGCAAAAGACAAGGAAAACAGACATCCATGCACATGGCAAAATGATTTAGTTCATTAATTTGAGAGTAATACATTTATTATCACCCCTGGCCTAGTACTGCCCACAAGACAGTTTTATTCCCTGAACAAAAAATCCTGTCAAATTTTAAGTCTTGTAACATCTTGTGACAACCCTACTTTCTATTAAGAATACAGCTGTGAAAAAAAGAAACCTTGATTTTTTTAAAGACAAAAAAAGCAGGGAAAAACTTGTCAAGTCAAAGAGTAAATTTCCACTATTATGAGAAAATATTTTGAGAATTTCCCCAAAAAAATCACTGGATCGAAATGTGAAATTATAAGAAAAATTTATAAAAGAACATACTGTGATTTTACAAGAATAAAGTCATTCTGATTAAAAAAATGTTGCAAATTATTTCATATTATTAAGAAAAGGATCCTTACAAAAATAATATCACAGAAAAGACAAAATTGTCTCAAAAAGGTTTATTAACTCATTCAATCCCAGCCTTTTTTCAAAAGACAACCCCTTCAGTACCGACCATTTTAGACAATCCTGCAAGGTACACAGAATATTGTGTTCTCTGGTCATATCAGCATGCAACCTACCAAAATTAAAATTCGACTCCTGTCTTTCAACAGGAAAAAAGTTTTCAGATTTTTAGTAATGAGCAGTAGAACATAGCTAAATTTCAGGAAAATATCAGCTCCCGACTAAAAAAGCTTTTTGTGAAAACATACATTTCAAGCATAACGTTCACTATGACAGTATGGTTTTACTTTTATGACTTATCTAAACAACTACACCAGCATAATCAACACAAAAAGGGGTTTGGTTTTACATCAAAATAAATATTTTACTATAACACCAACTATTTATAATTTTCACATTTGGAACTGAACTATGTTTGCATGTGTGTGCATGCGTTAAAATTTCCCTAAAACACGCTACACTCCTGCATGCTCTCACTTCCTCCTCCCTGTCATGTATGTTTTTTCCGTCCACAGGATCTTTGCCGAGCTCTTATATACACTTCTGCCACCTTGTGGCTGTCTTTATAGTTTAAAATTGGTCTGAAGTGAAGTCCATCAGTGTGGAGTTGCGTCATAACCTTTTTTTGCCTCTCGGGCAAATAAAAAAACCCATAAAAGACATAAATATTGTATCGTAAATATCTTTGGCATTGAATGAGTGAAAAAAGTTGAAAATATATAGTGTATTAGTGTAGTTACAATTACAATTACAATTTGAATTTTACATAATACAGCCTTATTATAATATTACTGGTATGCTGAAATGCTATGAAAACTCAAGAATGACAAAACCACTTTTTTTTTTAATCGCTCACTAATCCCTATTTCAAACAAGAAATGCATATTGGAGCAAATGTTATGTATTCTTGGCATAAATAGAGCATTTTCAAGTATTAAAATGTTCTAAAAGAACTAAATACATGTTAAGCCAATACAAGAGGTTATTGAGATGTAGTCTACAGTGGCCACTATGTGTCACTAGTAACCCACACCAGACTTTTTTGCCAACGACAGGCTTTATCACAGGAATGTCCAAACTTTTTCCATCAAGGACCACATACTGAAAAATGAAAAGATGCAAGAGCTACTTTATTATTTTGTAAAAATATTTCAAGAAAAATATGCATCTCAGATTTGTGGTGTATTATTGTATTAGTGTATTAGTATGAACTTTGGTATGTGCTATTTTTGCCATTTTTGCTGGGGTTTTTTGGACATTTCAATTAATATATTATATTAATATTAATATATAATATTCATTTTAATTAATATTTCAACACCATGCTACTATAATGACATTATTTTTGCTCCTAATACTGTATTTGAAGTTCATTCGTTCATTGCAAAAAAAATTCTCATTAGAATACAACTTTTTTTATCAACATTCTGACATTATTCTCAAAAAAGCAATTTTGTGCTTTTTTCTAACATTTTTTGCTTGTTTGGTTTTCGTTTTCACATATTAATTATCACTTTATTACCATAATATTTGACCTTATTCTGGTCACATTATCGCTACGTTGTTTTGTTTCTCATTATATTATGGCATTACAAATGATGTGTTTTCCTTTAGTATTGCAATATTGGTTGTCAATTTGTATGGAACATACTGTACTGTTAACTGGATAACTGTTCAACTGTACAAAACTAATAATAAAACAATCAACAAATACATAGACAAATTAATAACTAATGGGTATTAACATCAGTAATACATTTCAGTTTGAAGGTAAATGTTACAGTTCTTTAACCTCAATGGGTTTTTCTGAAAAAAACGCCCTCCTAGGGACCTGGCGGCGCTTCCTCTCACATAGCTGAGCCACATTTGTTTTGAAAATCCCATGTTTGGGGCTGTGTAATATACTGTATTTTAATTCACTTGCCGTGTTTTTAGCCAATGCATAGAGAACGGTGCAGCCCTATAAATGGCCCTGACATCAATTCCACTCCCACACACCCCGACACAGGCTATGCTGTGAGATTTATTTTTTTTTAAGCAAGGAATCCATCAATGCGCTCTGCACTCTGACCAGTTCCACACGAGGCTATGCCACAACCAAACGGAACACGCCATGCGCCACAACCCCCATCTACTGTCATGCCATCCAAACGCCTTTTCTTTTTCCATTTAACATGGGAGCAATAAAGGGGCCACGGCACGCTCGGCCTCGACTGCAGCCCATCCCCACACAGATTCAACAGAACTCAGACCGCATACCACACCAACGAGTTCCCCACCCTTCTTTTATTGCGCCGTGCACGCATCACTTCGATTTATTCGGAGAGAGAGATAACTCTCACCTTATAAGGTGATTTCACCTTTTTACTCAGGGTTCTATGTTTATTTAATACTCTATGTTTACTTAGAATTCTACGTTGCACTGAGTCGCCAAAGAAAGTTCCTAGTTTGTGAATTGTTCACTTACAATGGCAATAAAGTTTTTCTGATTCTGATTCTGATTCTGATAACCTGTAAGAATTGTATGTCACGCTGGTCAGCAACTTAAAACACTTTTTTGATTGGTGGGTTTGTCAGCTCCACACACACACACACACACACACCCACGCACGCACACACACACACACACACACACACACACAACACTGTTAAAAGTGCCAGTCATTGAAAACTTGAGGGCCGCACTGACATTAAACTTTCATATTATGATGGGGGCCACAAAATGAGACCCCTGTTGTAAACCTACTGATGGTTTATGTGAACATATTTCTTTCGGGTTGGTTCAATATTTATATGCCGTTTTATATGAAAATCTTGTCTCATAGTACGAAAATTCCACGACACAAACCCAACCTGAACGAATTGGATTTCGTATCTTGAGGTTCCACTGTATGCAGAAGAGTAACTATATGAACATACAAATTGTGTTTACAAAAAACGTGTATGGAGGACAAAGTCATATTATTTTGAGAAATAATTTTGACCTACGGCTGTACAAAACCCTTTAGATTGTGACTCAGTTGCAAATGAAGCTTTGGGAGGATCGGTCATGTTGTGAAGGCTCTTCCAGAAGCTTAAGGCAACAAAGCTTTTGCGATAGGTTGGATTGCTAACATTTAAAACTAAATTTAAATCCAGCTGCCAAGAGTTTAGAGACAAAAAAATAGAAACACATAAATCATGCCTACTTACTGTCTTGATGGTGTCTTTCACGTTGATATTTTTCAAGTCTGTCACTTTTTTCTGAAAGTAGATTAACAACAAGAAGCCATTTACACATGCATTAACAAGGAAGAATTGCTGCGGTTCGAATGTGCTATTCAGTGTGCTCACTTTTAGCGTTTCTAAACTGTCCTGAAGGGCTTCCTTACCGCTCTTGACATTGTCCTGCAAGGTTAAAGCATACGTTTGTGTCCTGAAGCAACACGAAGAATATCACAATCAAAAGGTAGGAGTCGAGCTACACACAATTAGGTTCTTCATGTTGCTCTCAATGGACCTCAGCTCTTTGGCCTCATTGTTGAGCTCATTTCTAATGTCTTGATTCTTAAGGGAAGCAAAACAGTTGATCAGCAGAAGCATACCAGCCATTGTGGTCCATCAAGACCAAGAGTGTCCAAAGGGCAGCTTGGGGGCTATTTGCGGTCCACGGTAAAATTTTTATTGGTGCGGAGCACATTCTAAAATAAAAAAAATGTAACTTCAGAAAACTAACCAAAAAAACAGCAAAAACAAGAAAAGGTCAGATTTGTACAGAAATAATAATAATAGTCATAATATGAGGACTAAATTATCTAATTTTAGAAGCATATAATTGAAATACTAGAGAAAAGATGTTACAAACAAAAAAACAAAGTTGTACATTTTGGGAAATTAGGTTGAGGAAAAAAGTTGTATAGGAGAATACGATAAAATATTATGGGAATAAAGTCATAATTACAAGAAGAAAATTACTCCAATTAAAATAGTTGGAAAATCCCAAAATTTACTAGAATTAAGGAAAACAAAAAAAAGAGGAACGTTTAAATATTTGAAAAAAAAATTAAAAATAAAAAATAAAAGTAAAACCTGAAAAGTTCTTAGAACTTTTTTCACCTATATCACAATGAGTCTTAGCATATCTAAAAATATCTTGCGGCCCTTGCATCCTTGCATTTTTCAATATGTGGCCCTCGCTGGAAAAAGTTTGGACTCCCCCGGTCAAGACAATTGCAAGAGTTAATGACTCACTGTCTGCACTCTTGAGAACCTCTCAAGGCTTTCAGCCACTGAACCAAGATTCGGTACAGACATCTGAAACGTGTATTTTATTTTTGCATTAGTAGTTAGAATTTCACATGACATAAGAATGCTTCCAAATCATGCACATTTCAGCACCATTTTATTCAGTCTTGCCTGGCGACAAAATAAGAGGAAAAAAATGGCACTTATTCTGGGCCTAAATGAAGCACTTTCAAGCATAACAATGGCGAAATGAATTAACTACATGAACTAAAGATGGCAGAAGCAGCATTGTAATTGTGAACAGTATAAGTGTCAGTGTTCTGTGAGACAGGAGCCAGAAGTGATCGTCATCAGGCGCAATAAGGTACGGTAAGCTAAACCTCGGACGTCACTTTGTCCTCTACAGATCTTTCCACCCGCCATTAAAGTGGCTGAAGGAACACATTTACTGTCACACACCTGACAAGGCATAAAGTCACCACTACAATACATTGATTAGAAAATAGCCACCAGGGAAATTAGGAACAACTACTGAGTGAGTTTATGTTATCTTGTTAAGTGTGGTATTTCTTTCCATTATATCTACTCTATTGGGAAATACAAACGTAAAGGTGACTACATGGGTGTTTATTGTATCTAATGTTAAGGAAATTATCTTTCCCCGGGAAAGGTTTTGATACTTTGGAAAAGTCCGATCACCTCCTGCTGAGTTTGGGTGCATAATCCTGCAACAAGCACTTTCCAGATCATGCCTGCCTGTCCCCTTCAGGATACTGCAAATGCCTCCTGTCTGACTTTTCTGTTGTATTTTATTGTGTGATTAGCAAGAATAATAATGTCACACATACATTAAAGACATTGCCTGAGCCAACTCGGTGTGCACTAAACACCAGTGAGCAAAGGCTACGTATTTGATCAGGAAATCTGCAAATTCAGCGATTTTTACTTAAGAAAATGTTTTTAAAAAACAATTGGAATCCTACAGAAAATACATTTCTAATACAGTTCAGTTAGGACCTGACCCTTCAGGCCACACTGTGCGTATAACATACATACAACGCAACAGGCAGACTCTTTTTTTTTTGTACGATTTCCCACTAAAGACACACGTTCACGATTATAGCCTACCTCTGGGAATGCCGGTATAGCAAGATTATCCATACTGTTAAAGTCTCCCATATTTGCAGAGATGCTGGTAGATGAGAAGTCCATTTTGTCTATTTTTTCGCCTATGGCTGTTTTGTCCTGTGTGAAAAGAAAAACATAATCAGCTTTTCAAATGTTAAATTTGTTGTTAAAGTTGAGAGTTGAGAAGAACTGACTGTTTTTTTGAGGATGTCTTCAATGTTGATCTTTTTGTCCAATTGGAAGGTGACCCACGCAGACTTTTTCTCTGAGCAGTCTCTGCACACAAACAGGTTGGTTCTATTAGTTCAGGGACACGGCATAGGCTTGTGTGTGTTTGCTTGTGCCTTTACCTATAAACACCACTGAAAGAGAAATCGAATCCCGGCGGCTTCAATTGCAGAAAATCACTTGCGTTATCCATCAACTGTCGAGAGAGAGAGAAGAGCATGTTGGGTAATGTGCTTTTGCTTGTTTTATATCCATGTGTATTCACCTGCCACAGTTCTCTGCTGCTCCAGGGATGACACACCAGTGTGTAAACATTGCCTCCTACCAGAAAGAGCACGAGTGTCGCCAGCATGAGCAGCCAGGAGAAGAAGAAGCTGATACTTACACCACTGAAAATACAACAAATGAACTATCAAATATCGGCAATGCATAATTCGTCTTGTTATGATATTGAGCGTATACACCAATTCACTTGGGCCTTGACAACGCTATAAAAAGCAAATTTGGATATCTCTAGCGTTACTTTACACTGAAAATCTCTCAACACTAGGTGTGAGATTCTGACGGTAGGAACACCTCAGGGAAGAATATCACGGTTTGACGGTTTCACTGTACTGTAACCACAAAAGATGTTATTTTGAAATAAGTAAACAAAAAAGTCAAGTCATTATTTTGGCTCAAGGTCACAACATAAATAATAATTTGCAATAACTTGTAATATTACGATATTATTTCAGAGTGGCATGTCTCACCTTTCCCAACTTCGGTTTCCGGGTCATGTGATTGTTGTGAGAAACTGAAACGTTGCTTGTTGTTCAGTGGAGAGTAAAGCGTGTAAACCGCCAGTTTGCCCCGATTGCGTACATTTTCCAGTTAGCAGGAGATACGGAGCATGTCTCTATTGTTATTAATACACTTTGTGAGTCCAAATGTATTCTTTGTGAATTTTATTTTTTGAACGCAGAAGCATCGACACTGCAATCCTTAGCTTCATGGCAGCAGGAAGCAGAATCACCCGTCGCCTGTCTGTGACTCTCAGAAATGTTAATACAAAACATTTTTACAGATTTCCACGCAGAAAACAATTCAAAATGCAACATTTTAATCAATGAACATTTAAGGTTCCCAAGACAAAGATGAAGTGAGATGAACACCTTCTCGTTTTTTCTTAAATTCAATAGTGTTTCTCATCTCAATAACCCAAAATGGAGCCAAAGAAGGTTGCCAGCATTTTGATAAAGAAGGTGAGAAACACTTATTGAATTCAAGAAATCACTCATGACATAATAGGAAGGTGCTGATCTCGCTGCCACGTCGCGTCTTTGGGACCAGTCACATCTTGAACGTAAATGTAGACATTTGACATTTCTGTGTAGTTACAACATTTCTTGAAAGGATGAATTGGATTTACAAGACGGGAAAAATCGATTCAGTTGGCGCCATTTTCGAACAAATTAACAACACCAGCCAAGGTTACTCTGCAATGTATGATATTACTGTGAACATCAGCCCAGTACTCACGTCGTGATGAATTTTCCCATACTGTCGGTCATGCAAGAGGGCTCAGTTGGGTCATAGGTCTTTGTCAGACTAGAAGCTCCCAGGGCGAGAGCCACAATGTTACAGAGAACCACTAGTAGGACCACAAAGCTCATGATTACACATATTGGCCATCTGGAGAAGAAACATCATCATTAGTCATCTGTCTCTTTCCTTCCTCCAGCGGTCGATCACAAATATGCACTTGAATGAAGTCTTGTTACCTGATTCGCTCTATTGCCTCCAACTGCTGCTTGTATTCTTTGATAGGCAGCGTAGCCATAAATGTAGTCAGAAAGGTCATCTGAGATTCAATGTCTAGATTGAGATCTAAAGACAGATAAGCACTTAAAACAAGCTGTCATTTCAGGATGTGAAATATCTGTACAGAAGGTCAAGGTCACTCACTGTTTAAAACATCCATCTGTATTTTGCCAGCCAGGCTGCTGTTAATCTACAATCATACGGTTATCCAGTTAGACATTCTAAAAATACTTTAATTATCAAAGTTAACGCAATAACGAGTTCACGCAAATTCTCAAGAATACCCGCACTAGTCCTGTTTTGACACTTAGCGCAAACCGTACTTTGGTAAAGACAGGACATGGGACCAGACGGAACAGCACTCATGAGTGTTCAGAGAAACCAAAAGCCATTGAGAGATGTCCTGGCGCTGCATGCAACAAATTTTACTTCAGAGCTTGAGAGCCCCCTACACATGAAATAACATCCCTATATTCACCTTTACACTCATAATACCCAATATAGCAATGATAATGGAAAAAAGCAATTTAAAACAAAAGACTCAGGCTAGTAAGTGTTCCTATAAATGTTTTGTCCAAAAATCTTTTTCTACGGGACCTGGAAGATGGACGGACGGGAAGTGACGGCAGCGGTTCAGAGTTGGGTGTCAGCTTTGAGTGGGCAACGGAAGCAAAAATGTCCCAGGTTTTTTCATTTAGGGGTTTTTGTCAAGTCTGATCTACGCATGGGCCGGTATAAGATTCTGATGGTGTGATAACCTTAAAATATCAAAGTTTGAGAGTTTCAGTATATTAAAATTACAAAAATTTGCTATTTTGAAATGTCTTGCGTGAAATGAGAAAAAAGGCAATGTCAACAGTCATTTATAAACCAGTCATTTATATGCCAGGGCCTATCCCAGCTGGACGGGTCGCCAGCCAATCGCAGTGAAACATATGTATTTAAGATAAATACATAACTTAAATCTTAATAAATCTAATAACTAAATCTAAATCTAATAACTAAAATATTTTTAAATATTTAAAATAAGAAAAAAAGAAAAATGCAATCAAGTCCGTGACATCATAAATGTAAAGAACAAATACATTCATTATAACACACACTATTATTAATAGTCACAATATTATTTTATAACGGCAGGTCACACTGGTCCTCACTCGTGAGCAAGAACCCAAGATACTTGAACTCCTCCACCGAAGGCAAGACCTCACTCCCAACCTGGAAGGTACAATTCACCCGTTTCTGACTGAGTACCATGGTCTCAGAATTGGAGTTACTGAGTCTCATCCCAGAAGCTTCACACTGAGCTGCAAACTGCTCCAGTTAACGCTGAAGGTCACGGTCCGATAGGGCCATAAGGACCACATTGTCTGCAAATAGAGACGAGATCCTAAGGTCACCAAGCTGGACTCCCTCAACGCCTTGGCTACGCCTAGAAATTCTGTCCATGAAGATTATGAACAGAATCAGTGACAAAGGGCAGCTTTGGCGGAGGCCAACAATCACCGGAAACAAGCTCGACTTACTGCTAGCAATGCGAACCAGGATCCTGCTTTGATTATACAAGGACAGAATGGCATGTAGAAGCGCACCACCAATCCCGTACTCCCAAAGCACCCCCCACAGGACACCACGAGGGACACGGTCGAATGCCTTTTCCAAGTCTATAAAGCACATTTAGACCGGTTGGACAAACTATCCACATTCCCTCCAGTATCCTTGCAAGGGTGTAGAACTGGTCCAGTGTTCCGGGACCGGGACAAAAACCACATTGCACCTCCTGTAACAGAGGTTTGACTAAGGGTCGTACCCTTCTCTCCAGCACCCTGGAATAGACTTTGCTGGGGAGACTGAGAAGTTGGAACACACCCTCCGGTCACCCTTTTTAAAAATGGGGACCACCACCCCGGTCTGCCAGTCTAGAGGTACGGTTCCCGACTTCCATCCGATGTTGAAGAGGCGTGTCAACCAAGACAGTCCTCCAACATCCAGAGCCTTGAGAAATTTAGGGCAAAACTCATCCACCCCCGGAGCCTTGCCATTGGTGAGTGTTTTAACTACCCCAGATACCTCAGCCACGATGATAGAACTGTCTGCGTATATGTCCTCAGACTCTGCTTCCTCTACGGAAGATATGTCAGTGGGATGGAGAAAGGCCTCAAAAGTATTCCTTCCAGCGACCGACTATATCCTGAGTCGAGGTCAGCAAGCCCCTGTCCGCACTGTAAACAGTGTGAACTGGGGACCGCTTCCCCTTTGAGTTGTCCGACAGTTTGCCAAAAAGTCTTCGAGGCCGACCAAAAGTCGTGCTACATAGCCTCACCGAACTCTTCCCACACCCGGGTTTTTGCCTCGACCACAGACGAAGCCGCGTGGAGCTTGACCTCCTGGTACCTGTCAGCTGCATCGGGAGTCCCGCAAGCCAACCATGCCTGATAGCACTCCTTCACCTTGACGGCAGCCCTAACCCACGGTGTCCACCATCGGGTTTGGGTCTTGCCGCCACAACTGGCACCGACCACCTTGCGATCAACTGGCTGCCTCAGCAATGGAGGCACGGAATACTGACCATTCGGACTCAATATCCCGGTATTTCCCCGGGATGCAGACTAAGCTCTGCCGGAGATGAGACTCAACGAACTGGAGACTCTGCCAGACTATCCCAGCAGACCTTCACTACATGTTTGGGTTTACCAGGTCTGCCATCCTCCCCCGCCATCTAATCGAACTCATCACCAGGTAGTGATCACTTGACAGCTCAGCACCCTCTCTTCACCCGCGTGTCCAGAACATGCGGATGCAGCTCTGATGACACAACTGCAAAGTCGATCATAGACCAGCACCTAGGGTGTCCTGGTGCCAAGTGCACTTATGGACATCCTTATGTTCGAACATGGTGTTTGTTATGAACAAACTGTGGTTCGCACAGAAGTCCAGCAACAACACACCACACGGGTTCCGATCAAGGAGGCCGTTCCTCCCAACCACACCCTAAGTCACACTGTCATTTCCCACATGTGCGTTGAAGTCTCCCAGTGGAACTACGGAGTCACCAGCTGGGGTGCTCTCCACAACCCCCCTGATAAACTCCAAAAAGGCTGAGTACACTGAACTGCTGTTCGGCGCGTACGCACAGTCAGGACCCTTTCCCTGGCCTGAAGGCGTAGGGTAATAACTCTCTCGTTCACCTGGGATGACTCCAACACAGAGGCAACAATTTGGTTCCAGAGCCCAAACTGTTGGTTGAGGTGAGTCCGACTACAGTATTTCTAGTCGGAATGTCTCAACCTCTTCCACGAGCTCGGGCTCCTTCCCGACCAGAGAAGTAACATTCCATGTCCCAAGAACCAGATTTGGCAGCCGAAGTCCAGGTCCAAGCTCGCAGTGGCCGAATATATGGTCACGCAAGCAGACCTCCACGGGCTAATGCAAAAGCAGCCTGGGAGGAGATTACAAGTATCGTAAATCAGGTTTGCCCTGACGTAGTGAGAACCTTTGCCCAGTTTAAAAAGCGGTTCAATGATGTCAGAAGAAAGTAAAACAAAACTATCAGAGCACCGGAGGCACAGTGGCCACTGGTAAGGTAATCATTTTTTCCTCACTGATAAGACACTCGTATTTAGTAACCTTTATTTGTAATATGAATATGTAATAATAAGTGTATGTAATATAAATAAATGTAAATATAAAAAATAAAAACTATGCATAATGGGCATAAAATCCAAACCAACTGCGTAAAAGATGCATTGCCAAGCTCGTGGTCTGGCCCTTGTCACTTGTGTTTGCATGTGAGATTAACTTCATTCATTCATTTTCTATGCCACTTATCCTCATTAGGGTCACGTGGATGCTGGAGCCTATCCCTGCTGGCTTTGGGCGAGAGGCAGGGTACACGCTGGACTGGATGCGAGTCAATCACATCGCACATCTAGACAAACAAGGATTCAACCTCACATTCATACCGATGGACAATTTAGAGTAACCAATTAACCTAACATGCATGTTTTTTGGAATGTGGGAGGAAACCGGAGTACTCGGAGAAAATCCACGCAAGCACGGGGAGAACATGCAAACTCCACACAGAGATGCCCAACGGAGATTTGAACCCTGAACCTCCTGACTGTGAGGCCAATGTGCTACCCATTCGACCACTGTGCAGCCCTGAGATTAACTTGTATTACTCAATCCATCATCATTATTTTTGCAATTCTCACTTACACAATCAAAGATGTAAATATGTTTGATTAACCATTTATTTACAATCAACCACATCATTATAAGATCCACTGGGCACCGATGAGGAGGTGAGGGGCGGCGGTTTGGGAACAGATTTGGTGGAGACGGCGTGACACAGGCAGACGGGACAGATAGTTACTTTAAACATTGGTTGTTATTTTTAAATGCATTCAAATGTGCCTGACATTGTGTAAACCGGCCTCTAGGGTTTTGGTGACGTGTGCGTACTGTGCGCCAGTCAGCCAAATTACCACTAGACTGGCCGTGCTTCGAGTAGACCAGGTTGGAGCCGGCGAGCTTTCAGCAACCTGGTGAAACTCTTTGGCACAAAATTGTCACTACGCCAGGCTGAATCAATCGGCACCTCCCCCTGCTGCGCCTCCACACCCATCATGGCGTGTTTCTACCAAATTGGCTGCGCACTGTGTTACACAGGACAAAGAGCTCTAAATATTAATTAACACTAATCAGTCAATATCCATCCAT
>QODF01000041.1:7750484-7854047 GCA_024372805.1 Oostethus manadensis
CCCTTATGCTTGACCCTGCAGGTGGTGGGTTTGCGGGGGGGAAACCTGTCTATGACCTTTAAAAAGGTTTTAACATTAGATACCTGTAAACCTTAAATAAGCACTCTATAGTCAAGTCCCTAAGAGAGAGAGCGTTCAGCCGGAAGGCAAAGCTCTACATTTAACCGGTGGAGCTACGTTCCCACCCTCATCTGTGGTCATGAGCTATGGGTCATGACCGAAAGAATGAGATTGCGGATACAAGCGTTGGAAACTAGCTTTCTCTGTAGGGTGGCTGGACCAACCCTAAGCTCGATCATCCAGGAGGAGCTCAGAGTAGACCTGCTGCTTCTTCGCATCGAGAGGAGCCAGTTAAGGTGGCTCGGGCATTTAGTCCGGATGCCTCCCGGACAACTCCCAGGTGAGGTGTTTCAGGCATGCCAAGCTGGGAGAGGGCCATGAAGCAGACCTAGGACACGCTGGAGGGACAATGTCTCACAGTTGCCCTGGGAACGCCTTGGTGTCCTCCCGGTCGAACTGGTAGAGGTGGTGGAAGACCAGGAAGGCTGGACTTCCCTACTGAGACGGCTGCCCTTGCGACCCAGACCCAGGATAAGCGGAAGAAAATGGAATGGAACGTAATGTACTGTATAATAAAATCAAAAGTAAACCTACTCATCCTTCCAAGATGCCTGACGAGTAATGGGAGGGAACAGGGAGGTTGTTGGCAAAACATGTAGTGGGGATTCATAGGTATTGTGTTTGTGTCCGTACAGTCCAGCTTGAATTATTTACTTTGCCATATAAGTTATCAGTTGCCATATCAGTTACTTATTAGTTTATCTGTTGTTTTTTTAAGTGTGCAGGGGTACATGCATTCATGTTAAACCTCTGATGGGGTACACCACTGTAATGTTTGAACACTACTGGCCCACAACAAGATAACACTCAACTCTGAACCCCCGACATCACTTGCTGTCCACCATCAATTCTGCTACACAGTAAACTCTTTTAAATGGCTTATTTTCTATGATGTTATCTACTGTACAGAGTAAAACGATTGTAAAGGTGACTATGTGGGTGTTATTTCATGTCTGTTTTCAATACATACAGGTCGTCCAGAAACTGGAAGTTTGGCGGTCACTGGTGTATGAATGGGAATGAATCTTTGGTGGCATTTGGCGAGGCCACAGGTGCGAATTGGCAGCCACATTTCCGTCAGACTACCCCAGGGCAGCTATGGATGCAGACGTACCACCACCAGTGTGTGACCAAGTGAATGAGTAATGGCTTCACTTCTTTGTGTAGTGCTATTAAATGTAATCCAATATAATTGTTATTATAAATAACATATTTCCGCGCTATAAGATTCAATGTCGACCAGTCCAGGGTGTACCCCGCCTCCCGCCCGAAGTCAGCTGGGGTAGGCACCAGCATACCCACGACCCTGAGGATAAGCAGTATAGAAAATGGATGGATGGAAGATTCAATGTTAATAAATGTCATATTTTGCATTCGAAAAATGTTCATGAATTTCCGAATACGGTTTTTAACATTATTAAAGCCACGTAGACCTGAAGCACCCCTAAAGTCAACTTTTACACTCCTATTCATTGTTTACACCACATTGCAACTCTTGTGCTGCAGTAACTCAAGATGGCCACTGGCCAACAAGCTAGCAGGCTAACCAGTTAGCCTCAAATGTATTTCTCCTACACTTAAGCCGAAAGCTTCCACGCGAGATGGAAGTTTTTTTTTTTCACTGTATCATGTCAGACGCGCCATGACTGACTTTGTGACTTCATGCAGTGTTAAGGTAATGTAATATAAGGTAATGTCTCAATGATTTGTCACATTACTGCCATCTAGTCACCTCAATGCTAATCGAACCAAGATATTGCAAAGAACGGCAGTATAAAGAAAGAATTCTACTTGTACTTATCGCATTTGGGTCTGGAAACACTATAAACAAGAGATTATTACAGGTTTTTGCTGTTGTGTTCTTTATGTTACATTGTGGGTATTGTTTTATTTCTATATGCTGATATTGTTTATAAACTTGGGGAATGTTTTAGGGAGGACTTTGGGGAAGGATCTGAATGAGCCACTAGAAGTTTTTGCTTTTGTACTACTGATATTATTTTGCTCATTTGTATTATTTTGTTGATATTGTTACGTTAGAAATATTTCTCATGTACAGTGGTGCTCAAAATATTAGCAATATTAGTGCAATGTGACTAACCAGATTCAGTACTGTTACTATATTTTTATAGCTTCATGGCAAACGCGTTACCTGCAGTTGCAGTAGATTCTCAGAAAACAAACAAGACCTAGCATTCATGATATGCCTAATTGCACAGTTTTAAGAACAGGGGGTCTCAAACTGGTGGCCCGTCAGACGATATTTTGTGGCCCCATCTTTATATGCAAGTTTAAGGTCAGTGAGGCACTCGAGATTTATATAGTAACTATTTAAGAGACAGTGAAGAGATAACTATTTTTTGAGCAATGTAAGAGTAAAATTCACAATTAATTTGTTTATCTCAGTGGAATCGCGGGACGAGAGTATCAACAAGACAATTTCACTCCGGGTGTCATAAACAGAAACCGCCAAAACAACCCATGACTATACAACAGGCAGATAACAGACTGTTCATAAGGGGAGAGTGCAAAAAAAAAAATGTCATCTCAAACATGCAACTAGCAGACATTTGTAAGACAATCCCGCAAAAGACACTGGGAAGCAGGAATCGCGCCCCGCAACGCTACAATACGAGTAGCAGTGTCGTGTGCAGCGCTGATGAACCGACCAATCAGTGGGGTATAACCGCTCTAAGGAGCGTGACATCAACTAGGTTTGATGCAAGCAGAGAAACATTTTTCAAAGAGTGAAAAATTACAGCAGCGTTGCATGGAGATTTTTCTTCTGTGCCTCGCTAGGCAAACGAGGACATTCGTTCCAAAGTGTTTTAAGTCGCTGCCCAGCGTGACATTACACGACGTATATATTTTTCTTTCTCTCCAAATAATTCAAACTGATGTGTGCCAGGCAAGATAAAATAAGTGTGGGGAACTCAGTGTGGTCTGCAGTCTGAGTCCATTCCATCTGTGTGGGGGTGGGCTTTCGGGGGTTGGGTAGTCAGGCTAAGCGCGCCGCGTGTCGTAACCCCTATCCGCTCCCATGTTAAATTGTAAAAAGAAAAGACGCTTGGATGGCATAACAGTAGATGGGGTTTGCGGCGTACGGCGCATTCCATCTGGTTGTGGTCTGGTCTGGTTGAGAGTGCAGATCGCATCGAAAATCTTGCAGCATAGCCTACGCCAGGTGGTGTGGGAGTGGAATTGATGTCAGGGCCATTTTTTGAGCTGCACCGTTCTCCATGCATCGGCTAAACACGACACACCAAGTGAATTAAAACAGTATATTCCACACACACACACAAAAACAGGTAACAATACAGCATGTTCAATACAAATTGACTACCAAACAAGGGATGTACCCGAGGAAAGTTATACAACTTGTTTACACTAATGTCCTCGTCTCTTATTTTGTGTTAACAAATTTTTAAAAAGTTTAAGATTTGATTTTTTAGTAAAAGTTTTAATTTAGGGCCGCTTGGTGGATGAATGGGTAGCATGTTGGCCTCACAGTCGGGAGGTTCAGGGCTCGAGTCTCCGCTAGGCATCTCTGTGTGGAGTTTGCATGTTCTCCCCGTGCGTGTGTGGGATTTCTCCAGTGTCCTCCCACATTCCAAAAACATGCATGTTAGGTTAATTGGCGACTCTAAATTGTCCATTAGAGTATGAATGTGAGTGTGAATGGTTGTCTGCCCTGCGATTGACTGGCGACCAGTCCAGGGTGTACCCCACCTCCCGCCCCAAGTCAGCTGGGATAGGTTCCAGCATTCCCGCGACCCTAATGAGGATAAGCAGTATAGAAAATGAATGAATGAAGTTTTAATTTAATTTAGGTATGCGTGCATGTGCGCCGAGGCTGCGGCCCAGCCTCAGCCAGACTCCGCCTCCAGCGGCTCCGGGGTAAATTGAGTTTAGACCCCTGATTCGTGCATATCATGAATGCCGGATTTGTTTTGACAATCCACTGTACCTGCTGGTAACTTTTTTGCCATGTAGCAATAAAAATATATTAATAACAGTGATTAATCTGGTTCTAATCACACTGAACAGACTAAAGACAAAATCATGAAGTCAATCAAAAGGTAGTCAGTAATACAAAACCAGTGACCTTATATTTACATGGTATCAAATCGATGACAAAATGTTTCGAATAACCCACGCCTAGACTGCACTGTAACATACCTTATCCCTAATCGAGGTGATATCACTTTTACTCCCCAATTGAGATGCCAAGTTCAGCTCAGGCAACTGTGGAGACCAGACATACTGTCAGTACATTGAAGCGTCTGATGTTTTATTAGGGTTGATGAGATGTGTCTTAGGAGTGGGGGAGGGAAAGAAGACAAATCCAATTTAAAAAACTGATAACTTTGCATTAAGCCAGGGGTAGGGAACCTATGGCTCTGGAGCCATATGTGGCTCTTTTCTTAACATGATCAAATTCATTGATATTTTACAGTCAAACCTGACAGAAATAACTGCATTTAGTGTTCAAAATATAAACGTATTGTATGCATTTCAAACCACCCGTGGGGGATTTTGCCATCTTTGGGTCCTGCCAGGACCCTCAAATGTATTCCCAACCTCCCGGACCAGAAAAGCGCTGCAACTTAAAAAAAAAAAGGAGGGTTCACGCGGACCTGAAAAAAAAAATGGCCAAAAACTGAACTTTTAGAAAAGTGCCATCTTTGAGACCCATCCATTTTGTACCACAATACGGGTGGCCAGACCCAATGCCAGCTGTCTTTCCCATATTTTCTAGGTCCTGGCAGCAAAACATTACTGCACAACGCGGTGATTGAGATGTAAGAAAGTAAAAGTCAATATAGCCAATGTTACGTGCACTTGGGAGACGCTGGATTATTCTCTTTGCTTCCTGTCTGAAAGGCTCACGTACGAACAATCTTGCACGTCTGCTCACTTCCAATTGCCTGTTTGTTCCTTCAGTGGATTCCAATTCAGCTACTCTCCAGCGTCTCCCAGACGGTACGTCCTGCGACCCGGTCAACCAGGTTGGCAACCCCGAGGCTCTTGTGTTGCCCAGAGTCCATGGTGCACGCTACCCATTCTTGTTCAGTCGCACCATCGCTTTCTGTTTGTCTCTGTCTACAATTAAAGCCAGTGTATTCTGCTTCCAACCTGCCTCCTCTGTCCACAACCGAGGGTTCGCTTCTGCAACACGCAACAGCCAATTCTGCAAAGCCGACCCCTTTTGACGAAAAGCCATAATTTAAAACCACGCAGCACCAGAAGTCGTATTAATCGTAAGAAGTATTTTATTTACTAATTAGTTAGCTTCAGTATAACAAGTAATTAAAAAGTATAAATTCAGAGACGTATTCTACAATTGTTGGTCTTGCTAAAAAAAAAAAAAAAAGTATTTGTATAAATTATTTTTTACAAGTTTAAAATAATATTGCTATGACTCTCATGCAAATATGTATAATACAAAATATATATCTTTCGTGGCTCACATACCCAAAAAGGTTCCCAACCCCTGCATTAAGCAATCGTCCATACGAGAAGCACTGACAGCATCTTTTCAAAAGCCACCAAATAGTCACACATTTGCATCCAAAAGACGATGGCAGGCACTGTTCTGTGTTCTTCTTAGAAACCAAGTTGTCCAATCAAAGAGACAAATGTGACATTCAATAAAATGGCTGCATGATTTTCTCCGAACTTACTTCAATGGTGCTGTCCAAGTCGTCTAGTTGTATGTTGCAGTTCAGACACTCATTTTTCGACGTTGTCTTGGTGATTTTCTGCTTAACAGCTTTTAATTGGTCAAGGCTATTTTGCAGCCCATTCTTCGATGTCTCTAGGCTTTCCAGGTTACTCTTTGCCTTAGTCTTCGCTATAGATGCACATAATATGAGAAAAGGATGTCAGCATATTGCACAGGACGTCAGTTCAACGAGCCGTGAAATGTTGTTCAAATCCGCCATGATTCAAAATTTACTTTTTAATTATGTTCTCACAGTAGTATGTGTGCACAGAGTTTATCATCATGAGAAAAATCTGATTTATTCAACTCACGGTTGCCTTTATACATTATCATGAAGGAAAAACCTTCCTCCTCATGAAAATGATATAATTTCTGACCCACCTCTAGTGGGAGAGCTTTATTTAAAAAATTAAACAGGCTTTGCTGCACATCTTAAAACAATTTATCAAGTCAAGTATCAGCTATAGTAAGATTGGCACTGTGGCTTACAGTACCAATTTTGTCCAAATCCATTTTCTTTTTATCGATTTCCGTGATATTTAAATAGCAACTCAACAGAATAGCAATTCAAATATTTAAACATACAATGAATAAAATGACACTAAAATAACCAATAGAAAATAATTACAAATATAAAAAAAATAACCAGCAGAAATACAGAACAGATGTTCAGAATTTAGGCCTTTGGGGATGCACACCACTCTGCGTAGTGGTTCTTGGTGGCTAATGAGATACAGTCTTCCTTTTTTACGGTTAATTGGTTCCAGACTCTAGCATGATAAGTGTAGATCCAGTTATGGCACAGGAACTCTTGTTTACAATCTTCTAAATTCGTTTTTTTAACATTAGAGCCCCCTAGACATGAAATACACCGATATAGTCATCTTATAGATATAAATCAGAGAGACATTAGCCATAAATACATTAACAGACTCACGCGTTAGCAGTTTTTTTTTTCTTTTTGGACCATGTACTTCCCGTTATGGCTATTGTCTCAATGTAAGAGGGCTTTAAATGGCGTTCACACTTGTATTAGACACTCACTACAATATATAGTAGATATGCTTTTTAAAAACTAATCTCCAAGAGAAATTTACCTTTCAGGCAGCTGTTCACAAATGTCACAATAAACGCAATCACAGAATATAACAATCAAGGCAAGGCAGGGGAGATAAGAAAATAATAGAATACATAACAGTAGATATAGTAGACATGATAAGAGTAAATAGGACATTTAAGATGTAAATAAATCAGTAATTCAATAACTCAATTTGTGTCACAATAAATGTGTTCCCTAAACGCAGTGGTCCCAACCGCTGGTCCGTGGACTGCACAAGAAGTAATGAACTACTTCTGTTATCAGTCTCAACAAGCTTTTATTTTGAAAAATGACCAGATTCTCTTGGTTACATCTCGATCACTTGAGTGCCAAAATGTAAGTCGTAAAATGAATTTTAAAAAACCCATTTTTGGAAAGTTTCTTTGCAAAGGAGAAAAAGCTCAGTGAAGAGACAGGGGAAGAGCCTACGACTTCCAAAAAGAGAAAGCTTTTGACAATATGAGGAGTCCTACTTGCAATATGGATTTATCGCAGCAGCGATACCCACATACCAAGCCCGCATTGCATGATATGTGAAGAACGGCTCTCAAACGAGGCAAAGAAGCCTTCAAAACTGCTTCGGCACGAGGAGACCAAGGAGACCAAAAACCCTTAGCACTTTAATCCCCCTATTTTCTATACTATTAAGAAACTAATATTTATTATCTATCTGTACTGTACAGACCTGACTGAACTCAAGTGAAACCAGAAAAATGCAACAAAATGGCGAGATAAGAAGCACACAAGCATTTTGAAGAGTCAAATTGCATGTTTAGTACTATGTTTGTTTGTATTGGCAGATGGTCTGCTTGAGTCACCTGGTAAATACTGAGAAAAAGCAAAAAAGAGAAGAAAAAACACGAAAACTAACAAAGTGGAAAAAGACTAAGAAAAAGCAGTGACAAAATGGAAAAGCATTTGTATATTTTGTAATATGCTTTAAATTTCCACATGTATTTCCTTTTTATTTCGGCGCTTATAACACTTTAAATGCAATTGTTCATAATCTTCTAACAAATGTGAATGAGAAAAACTCCCCAAGATAGATTTAGTCCTAATATCATCCTGGGTGATTATTTTTACCTAAGAGAATCATCTCAACACTGCAATTGATAAACATTGTTTTAAACAATTAGTGGTGGCCTTTTCCTTTGCTCCACTGGGGTACTTCTGCATTACTTTCCTCCAAACCGCGTCAAGTTTGTTTGGCTCCCGTTTTCCAGAATCAATCTGCACATGCGCAGTGACATGGATTAGTCCAGTCGTTCCCAAACTTGTTTGGAGCGCTCCACTTTTGGAGATAAAATGCTTTCCAGTGCTTTTCAGTTCCTCCCCACCCAGAAAAATGGTAATAAAAGTGTTCGTGGTAGACCTGCCGGGCGGCCCCCAGCTTGAAAACCTCTGCATCAGAAGGGGAGGGGTCAACTGAAACGATCATGGTAAGATTATGCATTTTTCTGTAGTCTTTAAGCATGTAAACTAAGACTAGAACAGTAATATGTACTTTAAATGGAAGCAAAATAATGAGTTTGAGACATTTTGGGGGGCCTTGGAAATCTCGTGGCCACAGTCAATGGTTTGCCTAATGTTAAGGCCACCCCTGATAGGGCATCCACTATGTTGGTGCAATTATAGTGTACATATAAAAAGTAGGTAAGTGCACAGTAGCGCTTCTTGGAACCAAATACAGCATGTTAATAATAGCACTTTTTAAAAGACGCTTCCAATAAACTATATTTACATGGTTTCAATACAGTACAATGAGCCAACTACCAAATACCTTGCATAAGAGTGTCGAGATCCAGTTTTTCCAGGAAGCCAGCCATGATCTGCCCGCCTAAAGCTTACATCCACAAATAAAGGCCGAGATCAGTAAACATGACTAGAAGCAAGAAAATAGATAGAAATTGACTATTACCTTGTGGTAGTGTCTTCACAATCTCCAGGATCTCTTTGATGATCTGGAAGTGTGATGTTAAAAAAAAGGATTATTTTTAATCATTTTGTATCATTAAAAATTGTACATAATGTATATTGGTTGAAACTACATCAAAGCAGTTTTTGGTTAAGACAGAATAAAGGGAGCGTATTTGTGTGTCTTGAAATAGAGTATTAGGCCTGCAGAGAAACAAGCACATTTGTAATAATTCCAGAAAAGTTTGTTTGCATCACACACACACACACGCACACACACACAATCGGCTGTGGATTAAGCAGATAAAGATACATGGATTTGTATTGTTATTTTATTTTTGAAACAGTGCCAGTGATTAAACAGTGTCTGGACCCATCTTTTTAAACATATTGACCAAAATCAATGCTTTTTATTGTGTGTATTCGTGCGTGTGTGGTTTGTGACCGATGATTGAACAGAATACTTTGGAAGCTTGTTTCTGCCACTAAAAGGAAATTTAGGAGATAAAAGGAAGAACGTATTCGATACCAGACATAATTTCTTTTTCCTGGACCACACTTCAGCATCACAAAATCATTTAACTCAGAACGGTGACAGATTCTTTGACCGGCTAAGTGCACAAGTTCAAAGCGGTTGCCTCGCAAAAACGCCACACAAAAAGCTGGCCCCGCAAATTCGCGTCCAAAATTTAAAGCAGGTCTCAATGATATGGCTTCAATATTTTGTGGCACCTTGAGGAGCCTAATGACAGCAACTGCAGGAAACAAGCATAAATAAGGCAAGCTTGGAAACACAGATGAAAAACAGTTCAAGAGGAGCTTCTGAGAGCCATGAGGAGTTCAAGAATCTTAGAAAACAAAACAATGATATAAAAGGTACATCGGGGTGTCTCGCAAGATTAGTACGATTTCTCGCATAGAAAAAATGTGTTGTGGGCAAATGGCCTGCAACGATAGCTTCAATGTTGATTTTTACAAACAGTGAGCGTAATGGTCGAACTGTATGTAGGGACACCCGTAGTCTTATGTCATCTGTTCCCATGTAGTCTCCTGTCCTCATCTCGTCAAATGTTCTTAATAGTCTTCCTGTAGTGTCATGTTCTGGTCTAATCATCAGCCTTTGTCCCCTCAGAATTCAGAAAAAACCCTTTGACGCTGTGAGACAATGCAGTATGGTAGTGACGCTCGCACATTGTAGAAACCGTGTGTTAGAAACGGCTCTCACTGAATAAACCTTAGCATTTGTACTAGCGGCATTTGTAATACAGCTGATTGTGCAGGTGTAGGTGAAGAGGCCACCGCGTGACTCCTACCTGCACAAGTGTACTGGTGAAGTCGTTGATCCTTCGCACCACCTCATCAAGCAGTACCCGGCTCTGGATCGCACTCTCATCAAGTACGTAGTTGCTTCTCAACAAGCAGATGGTCCCGGCACTTCAATCATACAAATTCGATAAGACTCACATTATTGACAGTTATTATGTTCATTTGTTAAAACCATACTCACAACATTATGACTGTGGTGATGAGAGCGCTGTAGTAGAAGATTTTTCTGTGCTTCTCAAGGGCAGGCGTCACTTCCGTAAACTTTTGGAAACATTTGTTGCAAATGGCCAAATATAAGCCCACTGCAGGCATCGCGATGATGTAAATGACGCCAAAGCATGCGAACACCAGGAAGCCCGCCTCGTACGTCAAGACCTCAATACAAACAGAAAAAAGGTTAGGAAATGCATATTGTGTAGTCGAGTTTATACTGAGGATATAGAGTATGTATGTTTATTTCTGATTTCATTTATGGCACATTTTTAAATGTGCCCAGGCCGTTTTATGTTGGTTACACACTGCTGTGGAATGGCCTTCCACCCCTCAACCAGGAGTCTTTTTGAGTCAGCCAATGGGGTTCTGTTGCTCACTCTGGCATGACTATCACATCCACAAGCTCCACAAGTGTTCAGTGGTACATTATTCCATCTAGACCCAAATTGTGGATGTAGCCTGATAAACAAAACAAGGGGGCGAGCATTGAGGATGAAGTTTGACCCAAGACTCTATAAGATTCCCACTTGTGCACTTGGGATCGTTCTCTCTACATTGTCATTTTCTTGACAGCCCTCATGTAGTCTCATTTTCTCATCTAGCCCACTGTTCTCTCCGGATGTACAGTACACGTACAGTATGTATCCCTCTTGTCAACTGTGACCAAGTAGTCTTGTGCTCTCATCTACCCAAAGTTTCTCAAAAGGTCTCCTCATGGAGTTATGTCCAAAACAGTCATTGTCACATATCCTCATCTAGTCAACTGACTAGGGGTGTCTTAAAATAGTCACCTATTTGACAATTTGGAGGACTATGATTATCAGTCTCTTCATCGAAACGTAGCTGTCAAAATAGGCTACTCGTAACAAAAACAGGCGTTCCATTTTGATAAAAATACAGCCTCTCTGACAAAGAATTGACAATGAGGTGTGTATTTCAAAGAAGACCTATACGGTTGCCTGTTGCCCTAACCAAACGTCACAAGCTGGCAGTGTAAAGTCAGATTGCTGATGTGGAGCTCTACGCATTAAAAGCGCAAATTAATCTCATGCATGTGCAAGCCCTAAAGCCACGGGATTGGAGTTCACCCTGTTTTAGAGTGTGTTTGTTGTTTATATTTTGGTCAAATAGGCTTTATTCCTACATCATATCATCTGCAAAGATATACAAATTCTCCTCCCTGAGCCACCACCTCATCGTGGTGGAGGAGTTTGCGTGTCCTAATGATGCTAGGAGCTAAGTTGTTGGGAGCTGTCATGCCCCTGGTAGGGTCACCCATGACAAACAGGTCCTAGAGGAGGGACCAGACAGAGAGTGGCTCAAAAGACCCTAATGATGAATAACACAATTGGACTTCGTTTTCCCTCACCCGGACGCAGGTCACCGGGGTCCCCCTCTGGGGCCAGGCCTGGAGGTGGGGCACGATGACAAGCGTCTGGTGGCCGGCCCTGCAGCCATATGGCCCGGTCAGGCACAGCCCGAAAAGGTAACGTGGGTCCCCCTTCACGTGAGCTCACCACTCGTAGGAGGGGCCATAGGGATCAAGTGTTAAGTAACCTGGGAGGCGGAGGCCTTGGCGGTCTGATCCTCGGCTACAGAAGCTAGTTGTTGGTACGTGGAATGTCACGTCTGTGAGCTGGTGCGTGAGGTGGAGAAATTCCGGCTATATATAGTCGGACTCACCTCAACGCACAGCAAGGGCTCTGTAACCAGTCTTCTTGAGAGGACTTTATTCCACTCTGGTGTTGCCGGCAATGAGAGGCGACGGGCAGGGGTGGCAACTCTTGTTGGACCCGTTTCCAATGAGGGTTGGATTCGGTTCATTACTTTCATGGACAGAATTTGTAGGCACAGCCAGGGCCTTGAGGGGTTTCAGTTTGGTGGCCAAAAAATTCGGTCTCTACTTTTTGCAGATGATGTGGTCCTGTTGGCTTCATCGAGCAGTAACCTTCAACTTTCACCGGATCGGTTCGCAGCTGGGTGTGAAGCGGCTGGGATAAGAATCAGCACCTCTAATTCCGAGTCCATGGTTCTCGCCCGGAAAAGGGTGGAGTGCCATTTCCGGGTCGGGGATGAGGTCCTGCCTCAAGTGGAGGAGTTTAAGTACCTCGGGGTCTTGTTCAAGAGTGAGGGAAGGATGGACAGGCGGATTGGTGCGGCAAGTGCAGTGATGCAGACTTTGCATTAGTCTGTCGTGGTGAAGTGAGAGCTGAGCTGGAAGGATCTACGTTTCTACCCTCACCTATGGTCATGAGCTTTGGGTAGTGACCGAAAGGACAAGATCGCGGGTACAAGAGGCCGAAATGAGTTTTCTCCTCAGGGTGGCTGGGCTCTCCCTTAGAGACAGGGTGAGAAGCACTGTCATCCGGGAGAAACTCGCAGTGGAACCGCTTCTCCCTCCGCATTGAGAGGAGCCAGATGAGATGACTCGGGCATCTGGTTAGGATGCCTCCCAGACGCCTCCCTGCGGAGGCGTTCAGGGCACGTCCAACCGGTAGGAGGCCTCGGGGAAGACCCAAGACACGCTGGAGAGACTTGTCTTTCAGCTGGCCTGGCAACGCCTCGGCATCCGCCGGGAAGAGCTGGACGAAGTGGCCAAGGAGAGGGACGTCTGGGCTTCCCTGCTTGGGCTGCTGGCCCCGCGACCCGACCTCGGATAAGCAGAAGAAAATGGATGGATATACAAATTGATGTCATCTAACTTCTAGGACAGCCAATAGCTACTGTTCTTACCAAAAAGTTGGCCATCGTGCTCCCCAATACCTCCAGTACCTGAGTCTTTACACCCCACCAAGCCAAGCAGAAGTGCTTATAAAGACAGTGTTGACTACTTGCCGATTTTGTCGTCAGGTCTAGCAACGTTCTAAGCGACTTTTGTGGCGTCGTTTTGTGGTATTGTGAAAGCACGTATTGTTTTGCATTTTGAGCGGCAGCGGGTGCTGTTGACAGGTCCACCCCGCCTGAAGGCAGTCACAAGTCAGCAGTGTAGTTTCTGTGGCACACAGAGCATGATGTGGAACTCCACACATTGTAAGCTCGGCTTCTGCATGATAATTGGATGATCTGTCTGTTGTGGAATCCCTTTTTGATTGTCAGTGAAATGAGTGAATCAGCGACCTTGAAGTACAGTATAAACCTCCACCAGAGTGTTTCCCAAGTTCTTATTCCATTGTTCTGAACTGATCCAGAGACCTTACTGATCCCCAGCAACTTTTTTGTCTTTAACAACTAAAAACGGATGGTAGATTTTACATTTAAACACATTTATGATGTGAAAATGAGCATCCCCTCCTTGAATGACCAGCAGCCGCCACTGGAAATTAGCTATGCATATGCAAACGAGCTAATGTCTGCTTTGACACGCTGAACTTCAGACTATTTCCAAGTTATTTCTCCTATTTTAACAACAACAGTGACACTGACTTAATTTTTGCAATTTTTAAGAGATTAAAAGTCCATTTTATTTTTTGTCATGGTTTCTTTTTAGCCCTTTTAATTTCATTTGTTGCTTAATTTAATTTAAAAGCCTGATATTCCAATTAAAATGTTATCTTGAGAAGTTAAAGTTTACTTCTTTTGACACTGTGTACTCTCATTAGGCCATATATTATCATTACAGTAACAGAAAATGGTCTCAAAATAATGTTGACAATATTACATGCATGTTATGATTATCTTGATGAAAAAATAGTGTCAAGATATTGTTGACAATAATATTCTTTCTTAGTAATAACATGTAGGACAATTATCGTCCAGATTTGGCCACTGAAGATCAGGTAGCCAAATCAGGATGATAATTGTCCTCAGTCTCCCTGGGAAAGCCTATCCCAGGGTGCTGAGAGAAGGGCACAACCGTTAGTTGAACCTCAGCTACAGGTTGTCTCAACGAGACAATGTGGTTTTCATCCAAGTCGTGGAACACTGGACCACCTCTACAATCCTGCGAGGGTACTGGAGTGTACGTGGGACTTTGCCCAACTGATCTGTTTTATGGACTTAGAAAAGGTATTGGACCACATCCCTCGTGGTGTCCTGTGGGGGGTTTTCCGGCAGTATGGGATTGGTGATGCGCTACTACATCTCATTCGGTCCTTGTACAACCAAGAACCTTTTTTAGATTGCCAGCAGTAAGTCGGGCCTGTTTCCGGTAAACGTCGTCCTCCGTCAAGGCTGCGATTCTGTTCATAACTTTTCATCGTTCCATTTTCTATACCGCTTATCCTCATTAGGGTTGCGGGTATGCTGGAGCCTATGGAACCCATGGGCGCCTGCCTCTGGTGTCGGGGAAGGCAATGGCCCGCGACTGTTGTGTCTGGGGCGGCCTGGAGCTCCCGGGGTGTTGAGTATGACCCCTGTTTTGGGGGGTTGGGTGGCTTGTGGGCCCGGGGGCTCGGGGGCAGTTGTTCTGCTTGCCCGAAGCTGGCCGGCCCCCGGCGGGTGTTCCGGCAGTTGGTGCCCGGGCCCCCCTTGTGGCCTTTGCTCGGCTGCCGAGTGGCGTCCGGCCGGGTCTCCCTTGCACCTTTTTGGAGTGGACTCGCGGTTGCCTCTTGGGGGTTGTGGGGTCGGGCCTTCCCCTCTGTAGGGAGCCTGCTGGGGGCCGTGCTCCGGCGTCTTCCTAGTCGGACCCTTGCTTTTGGAGGGAGTGTGGTTTGGGATGCATGGCTGTGTTCACCACGAACATCTCCTCATTCTCTGTTTCACTCTGATGCAGTTATCCTGTCACTGCAGAGTAATGCTCATTGTTCAAGAGGTTCTGTTTCTTTTCTCGTTTTTCTTGTGATGTTTATCATTATTAGTACATGTGTATGTATATGTGTATACATATATATGCACAGTGTATGTGTGTGTATGTATGTATGTATGTATATATACATATATATGTGTGTGTGTGTATATATATATATATAT
The DNA here is from genome assembly GCA_024372805.1 of Oostethus manadensis. Taxonomy (NCBI): domain Eukaryota; kingdom Metazoa; phylum Chordata; class Actinopteri; order Syngnathiformes; family Syngnathidae; genus Oostethus; species Oostethus manadensis. Next base: position 7,765,790 of record QODF01000041.1, read on the forward strand.
ATGTGTGTGTGTGTGTGTATATATATATGTATATATATATATATATTTATATATATTAGTATTATCAATAATTTTTTTCCCCTGTATTTTTTGCTCTGTGACTGTTCTGGTTGTTGCTGAAATTGTGATTATCATTGTTGTTTATAATATGGTTGAAATATGTTTGAGGTTCTTCTGCACCCTTTCTTATATCCCCCACCCCCCACCCGTCCCTTTTCAGGTCCGGCATCGAAATGTGGTTCAACAAAATTCATATAAACGCAGTCAAATGTCAAGGGAGACTCATTTGGATTATGAAGTCTCCCTTGGCAAAGAAATTTTGCTCAGCATTTAAAGGCAACTTGACTCCCATTCAGCTGTTATGATGCTGGACAAGACAAAAAAATAAAAAATAAAGAGTCCTCATGCAGTCTCAAGTCATCAAAACGAGACAAGGTGAGACAAAACCCCAGAGTTTCTAATGCCACATATGCCGTGAGTAAAAGTGCATAGCACACACATGCTAAAAGACCTACCAGTAAAAAAAAATATGTCAATAAATAAAACTCACCTTGTTCATAAACTCCTTATCAGACAGGATACTTTGATTCTTTATGGCACTCAAAATCAGATCTAGAAAAGGGATCCAAGGGTAAAAAAAGATTACATTTGCAGCACATTTGCATTATTCATTTCAGATAAAACCAAGTCTTAGCATGGTTAGGAGTGTGCAAGAGTGCTGGTGTGATTACGCAATCAATAGCGGGAATGCAATCGCTTCTATGTCTACTTTTTGGCAGTCACGTGTTCAGCATGCGTAATCTATGCCATCCGTCAATCTATTTTACGGCAGCGGTACACGGTGCCTCTTTATATCATATCCGTGGCCTAAGTGGATGAATTATAAACCCTCTTTTGTTGGTTACCCAAGTTTTTTTATTTCATAGTATTTATTTCTGTATGTTACACATAACCCATGTTTTGATCTTTACGTCTGCGCTCCGTCTTTACGTAGCTCAGTCTTGGTGAATAGACAATAGACACACCCTCATGCTAACAAAGTCTTTTAGTAAGAGTCACTAATAAAATAACCCCCAATATATTATATACATATATATGTATGAAGTGTGGCAATTGACCATTAGTGTTCATTCATTCATTCATTTTCTATGCCGCTTATCCTCATTAGGGTCACGGGGATGCTGGAGCCTATCCCAGCAGACTTTGGGCGAGAGGCGGGGTACACCCTGGACTGGTCGCCAGTCAATCGCAGGGCACATATAGACAAACAACCAGTCACACTCACATTCATACTCTAATGGACAATTTAGAGTCGCCAATTAACCTAACATGCATGTTTTTGGAATGTGGGAGGAAACCGGAGTACCCGGAGAAAACCCACACACGCACGGGGAGAACATGCAAACTCCACACAGAGATGCCCAACGGAGATTTGAACCCAGGTCTTCCAGATCTCCTGACTGTGTGGCCAATGTGCTAACCACTCATCCACCGTGCGGCCCACCATTAGTGTTCATACACTTAAAAAATAGTAGCTACCAATGCACATGACGTCATAAAAATGTGTGCGCGCAAGGACGCACATAATCGGTTCCATTTCCGGGACAGATTGCGTGATGACACCAGTGACTTGTGTGAACGTCACTCCACCATTGCATTAGTATTCTACTACACTGGCTACTAAGTGTTAGGAACACTGATGAGACAATAGTCACCACGTAACCTGTCAATGCTAACATTTTACGTCTATATGTCTTCAATAATGCTCAAAACAGGTCTTAACTTAAAGGGTTTTTATATGCTCTATGTAAGAAAATATTGAAGTATTTTGCTTGGCGGAAATTCATTTATCACAGTCGGGTCTGGAACAAATTAACCGCGATAAATAATGTGCTGGTGAAGTGTTTTAACACAATCCATACCGACAGACTGATGTCTCACGGGATGTCAACCAAGATGGTGGTGCCACTTTACACATGTGGACTTAATAAAAGTTGAATTGGCATACTACTAATACTAACCTTTAGGAAATGCATTGGGCTGGACACAACTGAGGAACAAATGGACCATACCAGCCAGGAAGTTGCCGTTATTGGTCTGACCTGAGGGCAGGACCGTAAACTCTGTTAGGTTCTTTCTAATAGATGTCGTCGGGCAGTTATTATTCTGGGCTATGCAGAGTTGTAGCAGCCATAGTCCCACTGCAAGCCTGAACACTGCAGCCACGCCTTGCCACCTCCAAACCCTTGCTCTCCTACACAAGTCCATCCTGACAGTGCGAGAGTCACCTGAAAGCAAAAACAGCGTCACCTTGTTTTTAATATGTTTATTCTGACATGCTCCATCACAGTGCGGCGGAAGTGCTGACATAGTGGCAGATAAAAACAAGACACTGAGTATGTGTTCATAGTGTAAACACAACTGAGTGCTGTGTTCCCCTATAACAAAACACACCTCTCCAACTGCAAGACACAGCTAAGCATTCAGCAATTGTCAAGTTCTCTTATAATATAGCATGCCTGAACCTAAAACGGCTGAGAATCAACTCCTCTTGTGTTTCGGATCAAAGCTACAGCAGATGGGCAATGCTGTGACATCCATCCATTCATTCACTATGCTGCTTATCCTCATTAGGGTTACGGGTATGCTGGGGCCTATCCCAGCGGACTTTCGGGCGTGAGGCGGGGTATACCCTGAACTGGTTGCCAGTCAATCTCAGGGCAGAGAAACAACCATTCACACTCACATTCATGCCTATGGACAATTTAGAGTCATTACAAATTGGATATCTCACCAGCAACCTATCCAACCTTTAGTTCCAATTGTTTCAGTAGAGTCCTGTGTGGGGTTTTTTTAAACTACATGTGTGATCACATCGAGAAGAGCCAGTTGAGGGGGCTAAATAGCATTATTGCCTTTCTCAGGACCATCATATTGAATTAATACCAACACAGTGAGTATCTGTGTTCATAGTGTAAACACAAAAGCACTGTGTTCACCTTAAACAAGATGCAGTTGCAAAACACAGCTAAGCATTCCACTTCACGAAAGAAAAGATGCACGGCATCGGTGATTGTCAAGTTATTTTATAATATAGCCTACCCAAGCTTGAAAAGGCTGGGAATCAATTCAACTCCTCTGGTGTTTTATATCACAGCTCGACTATTTACAGCACGTGCTTCGAAATGAAAATCTGTCGTCCTGACAAACAACATCTTACATCATGCATGTCACAAAGTTATAAACATAGTTTTAGGGTTATGACATCAGCTACATCATTAACAGCACATTAGTTTAAGCCGTTCCGAACAATGTGACAAACAGCATCATTATTGGATTATAAAAAGCATCACAAGCTTTGATGACTTTTATGGCATATTCTGTTTAACCACTTTCAAAAAAGTCCACTTTAACCTAAGCGTAGTGGATTAGTTTATTTTCCAACATGCAACAAACAAAACAATGAATAAAGTTGTAATGCTAAGAGAATAAAGTCAAAATATTATGGTAATAAAATCATAATTAGAGGAATAGGAAAATTTACAAGAATAAAATTGAAATATTAGGAAAATGTAAAAAGCAGAAATGAAAAATATATAATTTTACAAAAATAAAGTAAAAATATTGCAAAAAAGTTGCATTCCAACGAGATAAAAAGTTGCAATTTTACAAGAATGAATTCATAATGAGGAACAATAATGTCATTTTAGAAGCATATTGTTGAAATATTAAGGACAAATAAGTTCTTTTTTAAAGACAAAATACAATGGAGAAAACAAAAACAAGTTTAATAGTTGTTGTTTACATTTAAAAGAAAATATATGAAATTTGAGAAAAGTGGATATTATGTGTATATTGTATATTATTGTGTGTATTATCCATATATTAATATATTGTGTAGATTATCCATAATAATAATTGGAAAATTAAAAACAACAGCAAGAATGGGGAAAAAGAGCAAAGACCAAAGTTCATACTAATAATACGCTTTTTCACTTACTGTATATCACAAAGATGAGATGCAGTTTTTTTTATTAAAATATACAGGATATAATGTCTTAGCATATCTTTACAAAATATCAAAGTGGCTCTTGCATCCTTTCATTTTTTGCTATGTGGCCCTGTGTAAGAAGGTTTGCATGTACTGTACACCACATCTCAAGTGTGCTAATGCATGCAGCGTCTAATATCAAACAAAATATATAAAGTGAGGGACATAACTATGACTATAAAAAACTATTTAAAAAACTATGACTATAACTCTTTTTGGAACGCATTTTTCTGGATTTTTTTTTGTCATTGTTGTCTCTCAGTGTTCAAATAAACCTACCATTGAAATTATAAACTGATCGTTTCTTTGTTAGTGGGCAAACTTATAAAATCAGCTGGGGTTCAAATAGTTTTTTCCCTCACTGTATATGTATCCCTAGGGACGCAAATGAGTGCTATTTTCTTGATAAAAGTCCAGTGTCAGAAATACAAATGTAAAAGACGGGAAATTGCAAGGGAGAAATGCTCACCACCCACAACACTTTAAATATTCCTGTTTTGCTGTGTGCAGACCGTCCCAAGCGGAGTTGATATGACCTGCCGGTCCTGAAAAGTTGACTGTGCAGATTTTCTCTCCTGAAGCACAGTAAGGAGAAGGAAGAGGAGGGTCGCTGGGATAGATGAGGGTGTGACGTCCAAAAGGAGAATGCTGTGAAGGACGTAAATAGAAATGTGATCTTTTCCCACAGACCTCCGTGCAATACGGTACAGGGGAAAAAACTGCTCTTATTATTAACATGCCAGCTATGAAAGAAATGTATATCTCCAAAGCAAGTAGAGCTGCAACGCTGAATCAATTATCCAATCAATAGATTGAATCTATTATTCTACTTTGGTAACCTGAACAATCGTTACATTTCAAAATGTACTGTGAATATCCTGATTGCAACCTCTGAAATGTGACTTTTTTTATTTCCTTGGTCATCCGTGAAAGCAGACCTGTTAGCAGAACTGGTCACACACATCAGCTTTGACTTTGGAAAAGAGAAATGGAGATTTGTTGCTTCTTCGTGATATCTTGTGGAGCAAGCCCCTGCAGAGATGTGTGTGTACGGCATGTCTGAGAACAATCCCATGCAAAGGATGGGATTTATCCACTTGTACCTGTGTGTAGGAAAATGCGTACATGTATGACTTTGGGATGGGAAACAGTCCCTTCATGCTGCTAAGACGCGGAAATTAGAAGTGTCGTTTTTTTAATCCCATTCATCGGGGAAAAAAACTGACCGATTAGTCCGCTACTAAAATACTTGGCACGAAAAGGGAAGAGAATATTACTCTCAAGTTTAGTTTGCAGGTGGCTCCACTCTTCAGGCATCACTTCACAAGTCTGCAGCTGTCCATTGCGATGACATATTTGCATGAAAAGCAGTCCGTGCCGCAGAGTAGGCAAAATAAAATCTCAAACCATGTCCGTGTCCCCATGCAAATCACGCAAAAGGGGAAAGGATATGCTATGTAGAGCCCATCAGGTGGGCCGACACCACCCCGCGTCACATCAAGCCGTCGGTTACATGCTGACCCTTTAATGTGCTGCAACACCAACAATTTTAGGCAAGAGGCCACCGCGTTCAGTACTACGAACAAAGTTTTCCAACTGACTTTATGTCACCCAACGCAACTCGTGCCGAATGAATAGTGAGGATTACCCAATGAGGATTTCCCTTCATCACCATCATGGATAATGACGAGCAATACTCGTTTCATGCTCATACTTGGTGAAAACGCGTTATCCGTAACGACTACTCGTCTAACACGAGTATCCAGTTCATCCCTAGTACTGACGAAGTATGGCGTGCTGTACATGGTCATACTTTTCATTAGGGATGACCATTGTTTTAGATGTAATGTGTCTTTTCCGAGTAACAGCCCATCATTGTCCGTAACTGTCATTAAGGAGATTCCTAATCGGGGGAACTACTTACTGTATGTGTTCACTCTTCGCACGCTGTGATTGGCAGTTACACACCGCGGCCGCCTTTGGAGCAAGTGATTCGTGACACCCACTTGATAGTCGTTCTACCTCTGTTGGTAGCATTTACATCGTGAGTGCGGCGCGCGACTCCTAAATGCTAGGTGCGCTTCATGTAAGGCTGTTGTACGTTTTATTCACCAGGGACATACGTGAGTGGGCATGGCACGAGGCTCGTGCCATGCCCACTCACTTTGATTGCAAGATGGGCGTACTGGCTTCCTACGGCACCCACGGCTATCATCACCGGGAGGACCAGAGGGTAGAGCAGGAAAAGGCGTCCGTTGTGACTGGGCAAAGTGCATTAATGTCGGATACGCCATGTGAGCAGCCGCCGTGCGTCCATGGAGGTAAAAAAACGCTTAAAGTTACTTGGTAAACTTGTTTCCTAATGTACACTGTGTATTTCACAGAGTGTAAACGACTCCTGTTGGGTCGGTCACTGCCTGTGTTCTTTTATCGGTCTGCTTGCTTCTAATGTGGCTGGCCATAAAAAGTCAGTTGGAAAACTTTGCTCATAGTACTGAACACGGTGCTTTTGAGAAAAATACAGATTTTTTTCCCCTGTTTGTCACCACTAGATGTTTCCATGAATTGCCAACTTCACACAGATCATTAAAAATAATTAAGTAATAAAGTCTTCACTTACACACACACACACACAATTTGAGGCTGTAAATAGTTTTCAAAAAACAATAAATATAGCAACTTCTGATCAATCGGAAGGCGGGGTACACCCTGGACTGGTCGTGGTGCTGTACTTTCTCATCCCCAATTTTTCATACTTTTCAGTTGACCAACATTTCAAAAATCTTTTTTTTAATTGGTCATAAGTAAGCTTCCTATTTTCTGAGATACTGAATTTGATATTTTCATGAGTTTTCAACTATAATCATCAAAATGCCAAAAAATAAACACTTGAAACATCAAATGTAACTGTAATGCGTTACACTGCAAATATAAAATTAAGTGCATTATCTTAAATATTTGTGTAAATATAAGTAATTGATAAGCTTACTGTATTATTGTGAAGCTCAGTTGCTATTACATATATTCACCAGAAGAGTGTGCTACTCAAACCACACAGTCAAGCCATCTTAATTCCAGACGTGTTATTGGAGCTTCAATTGTGTTCACCTAAAAAAGTTGTCAATAGTCAACGTGCAATGGGAGAACGTTTTTAAATCAACAAAGGAACACATTTATTTATAGTTCTAAACGTAATTAAGGTGTTTTTACTCACTTTTCGGTCACCCCTACGAGGTTGTGCTTTTTTTCCTACAGAATGTTACAACTGCATATGCAAATGATATGCAAATTGGACGATGACGTCAAGAAACGACTTTTAGTAGCTGCCAGTTGCTACTTACATTATAATTAGCAAAATCATAATCATGGCCACCTAGGTTACTAGGAATAAGGATATTGAAGATAGGAATATTGAGTGAGGAATAAGATATTTCCTTTTTTCTTGTGATGTACAAAGTGTCTCGTTTCTTTTCTTTGAGTTTCCCAGGTGGCTCCTGAACGCAGCATTGCAATAGAGTATAGCCTGGTTTGATGGTGTTCAGTCAGCGCTCCCCCTGCTGGGGAACACTGCAAATGACTTCAAATAGTGTCACATCTTATTATCTCTAATAAAACCATCAACAGGAGCTCGTGGTCAGCTCTAGTGACGCAATATCCATTATTTTCCACTGTTAGCATCTATTAAATGCCAATCTTATCTTTAAAAACAACAAACAACTCAAAATGTTCTCTAAATGTGATTTTATTTGTGCATCTGACACATGATTCAGATGGACAGGGGGCCTACAACAGCAACAAAAAACTTAAATATTTTTTGATTGTGAACATATTGAACCATTGTGAATTTTCGCAGGCACTGCCACTTTACCAGCTTTTATTGACTTGGCATACCCTAAAAAAAAACGTCCACAGATTTTTCATAAGCACTGCACAGGTGGCTTGGACTTGAAACAGCATGTCAGTACATAGAAAAATAAATACAGTTTGCTAAAATGAGGCCAAAATTCTAATTTTTTTTAAATCAGTGATTGTACCATTAAGAATCACATTTAAAAAACAAACTTAAAGAGGCAATGTATCTCTTTACATTAGATTGAGCTTCTTTAAAGTTCTAGGGAGGAATACATAAGGTAACTATTACAGAAAGAACTAGCTAGAAAATATACAAGCACAGACACAAACAAGCCAACAAAATGATTCTTCATAAAAACAAACAGCGCAGTGTCATTGATATCTAAAGATTCTTTACATGTAGCGCCTTGGTCTGCAGCTTTCTTTCAATTGGGATTAAAAACGTTGCTGGGAAACTTAATACAAAAGTTGTTTTTATTATTCCTCTTCCTTATTTTACAATGGTTTCAAAACGTGTTTTAAAATATCAGAGTAGCAAATTTGAGACGTGTTCTGTTCTCTATTATAAGAGCGAAAACGTGCCTGCAGTGACGAGATAACACGTACAAAGCAGGCTTTTTTTGTTGTCATTAAAAGCCTTGTCTTCCTCAAACCAAAGGACCTGACAGATGACAGCGTGACACAGATGGAGGACTTTACATGAACATTATTACCATCACAAGAAGAAAGATCGAACAGCAAATATTTAGAATATACTGCAAGGTTCAGATGTTTTACAGTTCTTACATCAGCAATAATAATGAAGAAAACAAAACACAGTTCATATCCATAAGAAAAATAGATTGGAGTAAATTGTGAAAACAGTGCAATGAAGATTTCTGGGGCTGTTTACAAAAAAAAGTCTACACATAGAAAAAGAAAACACACTTGTGTGGAGTCTGGTCCAGACATGCTGCGTACCACCTTTTTGCTGTACCTTAATGTTGCATGTTGTATGAGTGAGTGAGAGAGAGAGAGAGAGAGAGAAAGAGAGAGAGAGCGAGAGAGTTGTGTGTGTTTTAGAGATTGCGAAGTGGTTCTCAACTCCGGTCCTCAAGCTCCGGCACTGTACAGGTTTTTGTTCCAACCAGGTCCTACAAAAACAAATAATTGAGTTTTATAAACCGGATGGTGAATTTTGATACTAAAAGAGTGCACACAGTTTTCTGCAGCCTGCAACACAAACAAACAAAAAATTAACAAATGAAGTCTAAGCATTGGGTTACGCCGACATCAGCACAACAGATACAGTTAGGTGCGGCATGGAACACACCTGAGAGACCCGAGGTTGGAACAAGAACCCACCGACATGGCAGATAATGGCTGAAAGGCAAACACACACGCTGCCAGTGTCAGTGCGCCTTTTAAGGTGGAGCAGACGAGGGCTGGGCTTGAGCACCACTGAGCATGAGTGAGGGCTATGGTGTTCATCATGAGATAGCTCGGAGACGCTTCAAGTGCCCTTCCCTCTAAATCTAAATCCTTCTTGAAATAACAAAATGCTGCCTCTATTAATTAAAAGTCTGTCTTATCCCAGTGATTTAAAAAACAGAACGGGGCGGCTGCGACGTGAGTGCTTTACTGGGACGATTGGGAGTCATTCTTGCTCTCCTGACTGGAGGGGGGCTTGCTGTTCCAGGGGGAGAGTGCCCCCAGCGTGGGTGAGCCGTTGAAACTGTCCTCATCCTCCAGGCCATTTGCCCCATCGAACTGTGTGTTCTCCAGACGTGTGATCAGACGCTCGTCCTCGTCACCAAACTCACCTCCCATCAGAGTGGGCTCTCCCACCATCATCACGTCCTAAAGGGGACAGTAAGGGCCGGTACATATTATCCCCATTATACAGGGGCGGCGAGCGGTGGAAGTGCTGTTGTGCTTTTGTCCAGTGTGCTCGGTGCGTTGTAGCTGGGGTTTAAACCAGATTTACAAATCTACACAGACTAGACACAGAGTGACTTCAACAAGGCAAGCCCCACTGCTCTAGCCAGCATCCAAGTGGGGGAGGCGTACTCATCTTGGTACTATTTCTACTCCTATGTCAGCCACTATGTACGATATCCCACAAAAGTGAGTACACCCCTCACATTTCAGCAACCATTTTTATTCTATACGATTTTATAGAAATTAAACTTGGATATACTTTATACTAGTTAGTGTACATATCGTACCGCAGTACAGAAATGGGGAGCTGCCCTGGAAACACGAATCCCAACATTTACCGTGGCATCGTGAAACAGAATAATCCCCTCCCTTGGCAAATTGGACCACATGACAGTTTTCCAACATAACGAGCCCAAGCACACTTCAAAGATGACAAGTGCTTTGCTGAGGATGTTGGAGGTAAAGGAGTAGCAAAGTATGTCTCCAGATCTCAACCACATTGCCGGTTCCCCGGCTGCCTGGAGGGCCCCAACATCCAAATGTGTTGCAATTTTGCTCTCTTAGGTTTTTTTGAAAAATATGAATGTTTTGTAAGATCTGTTCTTGCCGCACGGTCGACGAGTGGTTAGCATGTTGGCCGGTTTCCTCCATCATTCCAAAAACATGCATGTTAAGTTAAATGACAACTATAAATTGTCCATAGGTATTAATGTGAGTGTGAATGGTTGTTTGACTGCCCTGCGATTGGATGGCAACCAGTCCAGAGTGCACCTGGCCCAAGTCAGCTGGGATAGGCTCCAGCATACCCCCGCGAGCCTATTGAGGATAAACAGCATATAAATTTTGGAGTTCTGTGATTTCTGCGTTAACGGAATTGGCCAATAAAAACTGAATTAACTGTTAAACGCGGAATCTCACGTAAATTGGCATCATGTGAATGAAACGCTGTCATCGTGAGTAGAAGGAACGTTTGTGTGTGGAATTACATACACGGCAGCAGAATCTCACTACAAACACTAACTTGCCAGCTCCAATGCTGAAATGTTGAAATGACGATAAACACCGGTCAAAGTAGGCAGAACTTCCTCTTAGCTTGGAAGGTAACATGCTAGTGCGGTTGTGTCTACACGTTGAGTTTATTTTCATCATGTCGTGTTTTACCGCTTTAATTTAAGGAGTGTTGTATAATGCAGGTTCTGAGTGGAAAAAAAGATGGAAACACGTTTGTTTTTGCACCTGGCTCGTTAACCGTAAAGAGACACTCACACACAGAACATCCTTCCGGCCTTCAAAATAAGAACGCCTTGACACATGTTCAACCGTAAACAAAATAAGCGTGTCATAAAAATGTCTTACATACGTAGCTGAAATTGCATGAATGACTACATCTTCCTCAATCACAAGCACGGACTTAAGTTTGTTGACGATTTGTAAAATGTGTGCAAAGACTGACATCCCATTAGAAAAGTTAGCAATCTACATCCCATTTCTTAATCCCTGGACTAAAATGTCCATGGACTGCATCAGTAAATGTAAGGTTTTTTTGCAACTTCATTAACTGACCTTATAATCACTAACCCAAAAATCACACACATTACGCTGATAAAAAAAAAAAAAAAAAAAAAAAAAAAATTAAAAAAAAAAAAAAGAAAAAAAAAAATTAGGGGAAAAAAACGGATTTCATAGGGCCTTAAAAATAGATGGATGGATGATCTGTTCTTTTAAACTATTGGACACATCTCCTAGCTGATAGTGGTGTTTGTAAATTTGTTTGGGTTTCAAAAAATGTAATTTAGAGAGTTCCATACAGCCTGCTTAAGTTATATCCAAGCTTCATTGCTATAATACATATAAAATAACAATGTCCCTTGAGAAGACTTTACTGTACTAAAATGGTTGCTGGAATGTGAGGGGAAACTCTTTTTCTGAGAATGGAACATAAACCACTGCGGGCCACTCACTGGTCAAGCCGATTCATGTATACGCAGCTGGCAATGACAAAACAATTGTAGTAAGATTTAAAGTCTCCACCCAGCCCTCAGTAAATACAAGATTCTCATTCTCCATTGTCTTTGTTTGTTAGCCTGTGTACCGACTGGTGTGTTGAATGAGATGTGGCTTTTGCGGTGGAAAAGAGTTTTTATATTTTTTTAAAGGAGGGGAGGGGGGGGTTCAATCAACCTCGGGTCTCAACCAAACAAAATGCTGTGTGCTCCGACAAGCTCAGTGGCACAGCAAGAGAGCAAGGCGACATAACCCAAAACCAGGACCAGGGCTTGGCCATCACCTTTCCCCGCCCAAAGCCGGCCTCAAGATGAGCGCTTCCTCACACCCTGGACCTATGGGGTCTCGTGGATGTCATGCTTACAGGTACCTGGCTGGAGAGGGAGAAGCTGTTGGCTGGACTCTTCTTTTTGCTGTTGCTGCTGTTGTTACCGCCCCCGCCGGAACTCACGTTGCTGCCGCCTGACACTTTCCTTTTCCGCCTCTTGTTGGGTGCTTGTCTGGCGGGCTCAGCTACGAGCGGAAACAAACTTTTATTATTAGGCTTTTTGTTTGGTAAAAGGAGTCTGATAAACTTCTCTTTTTAGTTTAGAATTACCTGGAGGTGCTACCATCCTCTGCCACTTCTGGAAGAGGCATGTCTTCAGGCAGTCTCGAGGGCTCAAACTGTACGTTTTGTGTCTTGACATCAGCTCTTGCATGGGTTCCAATATGACACATAGCTTTGAGCACAGAAGAATAATACATTACTAATAAAAATGAGTTCTAATGTAAGAAGTTATAAAATCTATTAACGGGAGACGCTTCCTTACACGGAGGTAGTTGAGAGTGGAGTTGGACAGCCCACATCTTGTGATATTTTTTGCCAGTTGATCCAGCATTTGGGGATCCTGCATGATCATGACAGACAGCAAAAGGGGTAGAATTAACTCTTAAGAATTCCTCCAAACTTTACTCACATGTTTTCCTATGACAAAAAATGTTAAATATGATGTTATTTGTTGTTGTTCTACTCCAGGTGAGTCAATCCTTTAACTAAGACAAAATAATACTGTCGGCAGGGCCAATCACTAGTTAAAATCACCAAAAATACTATTAGCATTTACTGAGGTTGCTTTAAACTTTACATTTGCTTTAAAGTTAAAGCAAACTTTAAAGGTTTTAAAAGCTTTAAAGCAAACTTTAAATTTTAAAAAATGCTAATAATATTTTTTGTGATTTTAACTAGTGATTGGCCCTGCCGACAGTATTATTTTGTCTTAATCAAAAAAGGCTGATCAGAGATCAAAAGCGACACAACAACCTACAAATTTACACGGGTAAATTAGAGCGACGCACCCAAATACTGCAGTGGGCATCTCTCCTGCTGCAAGATGCAAAGGTACTTAACTTTGTAAAACAAGGATGGCATAGCATCCTTTTTTGATGCAAACAAATAAGTGTGACAAAAACATCCATGTAATTCATTATCAATGACTTGGGAATCAAATCATATGTAATACAGAGTGGCGCCAGTTGGACTAGCGTGTAGCGCTGAAGCTAACAAGCTCCCAGGATGTACGCCGATGCAGTAATTTTACACTTGATCGCTGAAAAAAAAAAAATTGTCTGTCAAGTTCTTTCTGTCTTTAAATTCAAAAGTAATTCAATTAAAAGATGACAATCTTATATTGTCCCTTTGGGGTATCGAAATTATCGTACTTGAAATATGTTTTAATAGAATAATATAGTCTTATAATAATTAATAATTATTTAATTGAAGTAGGTTAAAAGTTGGAGTGTATTATTCAAAATATTCTCGCCAATATTTTCAATTTTACTGCAAATGACTACCGGCTCCAAATATTATCGGCCTCCTTGACGACTAAAAAAATCAATATCAGCCCTGAAAAGATCTCTAATTTGAACCCTTTCAAGACTGCTATGTTGACTGTCTTTTATTCCAACAAAATAAAAATATAAACACACTTTGTCACAAAATGTGTACAGGGTTTCAACATGTGTGGTTTCTGTCTTGTTAGCGTAGCACGCACGTGCATGGCCAAGATGCTCCTGGGGAGAACCTCTCTGTGTTGTCTGATGCTGAAGTGCCATGTCTTGATCCTCATCATGTCATCAAACATGAACTCCAAATACAGGCGGCCCTCCACACAAACCTTATCCAAGAGGCAAGCAAAATAAGGTTCATAGATATAAAAAGTCTCAAGCAGAGGGATGTAGAAAAATTGAAGCCATACTTGTGTGAACATGGGCTTGCCGTTCTGAGTGACCATGGTGCACTGGTCACAGTCGAGAGAGACAAAGTTACTGTGGAAGGACTCCTTGGGATGCTTCAAGTTGTAGAAGAGCTCAGTGGCGCCCCCTTCAAAAATGCTCCGAAAATATCTGGGAATCAATGTCCTACCAATAGCTACAGAATAGACAAGGAAAATCAATAACAGAGTTAAAACATCCTCTAAACCCCAAACTTTTTCGACATGGAAAAGTCAAAAGATGTGATGTGATATTTTTTTTAGTTTGTAAAAGGGCTATCGGACATTATGTACACATTTAAAAGATAAAAACTATGCGTTAGCTTTTGTCTTATAGGTGACAAAGTGTTTTGACACTTAATATTACACATTTTTGCTCTTTTTTGTTTGTTGCTGCAGCAGTTTTTTTTAAGTTTAGTTTAATTTTTAGAAAGTGCCGCATGCCAATAAAAAACAAGAGACTCCCCCACATATGGCCCTGAACTGTACTTTAGACACCCCTGCACTGAAGTAAGGATTAAATGCATTAATAAATAACCATAAAGTATTTCCTCAAATTGTGCCCTCCATTCTATTAGAATCTGGGCTGTGCCCTAAATAGCTGGTTGCAATGCTCACAAGAACAAAAAGTGCCTCAATACCAGGACAGTTGTCCCTCACTACAAAGCGAAGAACAGCTCCCTGATTCTCTTGCGTTTTTTCTTTAAAAAAATTCTAAAAAAACCCACATTGTTTCATGGTTGAACATGGCCAATTATTGGCAAAAAAATGCACACATAAGAAAACTGTACTTATTCTTTTCTTAAATTAACCCTTTTCAACCATAAAACTGGTTAAATTAACTAACAATACATGGCAGAAGAAGCGTTCCATGTGTGAATATAGTGTCAATAATTTCTTGAGACAAGCATTGGGCTTGATGGCCAGAACGGGCATTTATTGCAAAAACAAGAAATTGCTCATGTGTGAGTCTATGTTATCTTATTTATGTCTAATATGTCTCTGATTGTGTCTACTATATTGGGTAATACAAACGTAGAGGTGTTATTTAATGTCTAGAGGGCTTTAAATAATGCTAAGAACAATCGAAGATCGTAAGCATGTTTTCCATGCCCTAACTATGAAAATATTGAATTCATTAATAATGAATCCTTATTCGAGGGAATTCACTTAGCACAGTTGGATCTGGAACAAATTAGGCACGACAAACAAGGGACGAATGTAAACATATTTTTCAGTAGTTGAAAGGTGAATTTGGGTTTGGAGCAGTGCTTAAGCACGAGCACAAGCATGGGCACACAATGTAGTCGTGTTGTAAAAACTCCATTGATTGTTGCCACTATACATAATCAAAATAAAATAAACGACTAGAAATTTCCTACAAAGTCAAGAAAGTTGCATGCAGTTATGTATTACAAAGTGAAGACGTTGATAAATGTCACATTCATTGTACGTACAATGCAGATCAGCAGGGGGCAAACAAAGGAAAAAATGCATTGAATTATAGTATCAATACTTATCGGTGACAACTGATACAAGCATATATTATCAATCAACAACTCTCGTTATAAATTCCTGCTCATCTTACTGTATCGTTTGGGTCCATCTTCCAAGCAGAAAGTGATGGTGAGCATTGCATCGTCCTCAAAAAACTCTGTTGTGAAGGCATCCCACCACAAATTGTCGCAGTCCTGACAGAGGAACCACAAACAACTTTTATATCTTAGTCATAATTGAATTTATATGCCACCTATAATGCAAAATTCATAATTGAAACTTCTATTTCCTCAATAGAACATTGCTCTGGACAAAGTGTCTTGTGAATTAACACGTGACAAGATTTATCTTTCAGCAAACAGTCCTGCAGGTACTAGACCTGGGATGATAAATGAATGAATCACACAATTGAAAATGATTGATAGGTTTGCAGGCCTCCGTATATTGCTGTGTGCATGCGTGTCTGTATATATACATGTATACATATACACGTGTATATATACATGTGTACATATACACGTGTATATATACATGTATACATATACACATGTATATATACACGTGTATATATACATGTATACATATACACATGTATATATACACGTGTATATATACATGTATACATATACACATGTATATATACACATGTATATATACATGTATACATATACACATGTATATATACACATATACATATACACGTACATATACATATACACGTACACATGTACATATACATACATACATATGTACATATACATACATACGTACACATGTACTTATACATACATACATACATACGTACATATACATACATACGTACATACACACATACATACACGTACATACACATACATACATGTACACATATACACACACATACATACATATACACCCTTATATATACACACACACATACATATACACATACATACAAACATATACATACATACACACATATACACACATATACACATACACATACATATACACCCTTATATATACACACACACACATACATATACACATACATACATATACACATATATACATACATATACATACATACATACATATACATACACACTATTTGAACCCCAGCGGATTTTGTAAGTTTGCCCACTAACAAAGAAATGATCAGTCATAATTTCAATGGTAGGTTTATTTAAACACAGAGACAACAATGACAAAAAAAATCCAGAAAAATGCGTTTCAAAAAGAGTTATAAATTAATTTGCATTTCCATGAAGGATATAAGTATTTGATCCCTTTGAAAAACATGCTTCAGTACAAAGTGGCAAAACCTTTGTTGGCAATCACAAAGGTCAGCCGTTTCTTGTAGTTGTAGTTCTTGTAGTTGGGCTGATTCCTCACCGTTTTTGTTATCATTGAAACTCCACGAGGTGAGATCTTGCATGGAGCACCAGACCGAGGGAGATTGGCAGTTAATTTATGTTTCCTCCATTTGCGAATAATTGCACCAACTGTTGTCACCAAATGGCGATGGTCTTGTAGCCCATTCCAGCCTTGTGTAGGTCCACAAGCTTGTCCCTGACATCCTTGGAAAGCTCTTTGGTCTTGGCCATGCTGCAGAGTTTGGCATCTGGATTGATTGATTGCTTCTGTGGACAGGTCTCTTTTATACAGGTAACGAGCTGAGAGGGCTGCCAATGTCAGCTTGTTACTTGTATAAGATCCACCTGGGAGCTAGAGATCTTGCTGACGGATAGGGGATCGAATACTTATTTCCTTCATGTAAATGCAAATTATTTTATAACTCTTTTTGAAACCCATTTTTCTGGATTTTTTTTTGTCATTGTTGTCTCTCAGTGTTCAAATAAACCTACCACTGAAATTATAGACTGATCATTTCTTTCTTAGTGGGCAAACTTACAAAATCAAGTATTTCTGTATCCAGTCATATTTTTTCATTGTACTTTTCTTTAAAATAATGTTAAAATCTTGTTGTGTGGTTCTAGGACGTCTTGTCTCTGTAAGATTGTGACACCTCTACTCTGGACTAAAAATGAGATTGCAAACTTTGTTAATATGACATGTTTGGGCTCCTGCGAGATGACAACCAGTCCGGGTATACCTCCCACCCAAAGTCAGCTGGGATAGGCTCCAGCATACCCGCAACCCTAATGAGGATAAGCGGTATAGAAAATGGAAGCATGGATGGATGTTTGGGCTCTTGCTGAAGATGGAATAACTGTACATTCCAGCTAAAATCCTTGACATGTGTGGAGATTATCATGTGTGTTTGTTGGCGTGTGTGCACACTGATAGAAAATGTGCCTCTCATTACTGCTACTCAGTTGGGCGCTTGGGCATTTAAACAGCTGGCACTCCAATTACATTTCAGGTTGATCAAATAATCTTATTAGAGTAGAGAATGTAAATGAAGTCATAGAGGTCTCTGGATTAATTTCCACAAATACAACAGCAGCTGTGAGGTCAAAGTTATTAAAATAAATGAAAAAATGACTGCGTTTGTTTATCTGTCCAAATAAACACACAATGCATGTCTCACCTCTGTCCAGTTCTGTAGCCTTTTGTTAAGCTCGTACATACGATAGTCTGTCTGATTTCCGTACGGTGTGGGTCTCCTAAAACAGGTAATAAGTAAGGCAACACCCACAGTTTAAGTAGGAATTACAGGAGATTTACAATGTTAGTTTTGGTAGGTAAAAATTTGACAATATGAATTTTGTTTGCGTTGGTTTGTACTCACCCCATTCCTGGTTCCATGTATGATGGGGGGTACATGGGTGTAGGCCTGATAGAGGACACAAAAAAATCATTAATCAGGATGCATCATCTTAGGGAAGTCAGATGCATTATGTAAGTGCAGATTCGGGTGCTTTACGTCATTATGTTATGATTATCAAACAACAATCATATAAACTGCTCACAATGTCCCTAGATGCCAAATTGCAGTCAATTTTAAACCTCAAAGCACTTCAAACTTTGCCTCAGTGCACATGTAGAAATGTCTTTAAACAGTAAAAGTATAACCGGAAGGTTACTTTCACATTGCAGAGTTCAATGGCCATTTAGATTTTTTTGTTAAAATGACATCTTTTTATGTTGATCACATTACCAAAAAATGTGACTTGTATTTATGTGGAATGTCAACGCAATGTACAATCCACACATAATACGATGTCACACGCCGTGCAGTGTTTATGGAATGGCCCCAATTTGTGATGTCGACCCTAGCATGTTTGTGTCTATTTCAAGGGATTTGTGCGATTGGGGTAAATATTTTAATAACAAATTATGTTGCGTAGGATATTAAGAAAGAAGACAAGAATTTTAGCTTTGTCAGTTTGTAGGGCACTCTCTGAAACATCTGCTCTGAGGAGCGTGTAGGTGAGTAGTAAAAGGCTTGTCGCGATTTTAAAGATCATTTTCAGGTGACAAGAAGAACTCTTGGCTACATCTGTGAGTCCCAATGTATTGTGTATTTCCCAAATACATAAATTCACATGCTACAGGATGCAAAATCTACAAGGGCCCCTGTCTTCTCACACCGGTGCCGCTTGACGCTAATGAGGCAGCTAACGTTGGTGCTATTTATACTGCGACAGTTAAGTTGCCTGACATTTGCCAACAAAGCTCATGCCTTACTAAAGCCTGGTTCTACCTGCAAGGAATAACACGGGACATGACAAAGTATTTCCACATAGTGGCCGCACTGAACCTCCACTTTCCCGCCAACCGTAGGACAGTATAACGCAGTGCTCCTCAAACACTGGGGTGGGGCCCCACGGGTGAAATAAAAGGCAGGGAGTATTTTTAATGTTACTGCAGACTTGCCAACATGTACACATTTGTACATTTGTACTCAATGCAATTTGACTCTTAAATACGCTTATATGCTTTATAGCTCTCCATTTTGTTGCATTTTCCTGGTTTCACTTTCGTGTTCAGTTTGTACAGTACAGATTAATGAATAGCTCTTATGAGTTTCTCAATGGGGGGGCATGAAAAAATGTCTGTCCAGTTGGGGGTGCATGACAGAAAATAGCTGAGACACACTGGTATAACAGAACATTTTAGTGATTTTGAAACTGTGACAAAACTGTGAAACAAACAAATTGCAAATTTAACTGAATTTGTATTGCTTTGCAAAATACATATATACTAAAATAGCTGTATCAAACGTAAAAATGCATCACTGTCTGAAATCTCCCCACAAAAAATCATAGCCTATTAGCGGGACTACCTTAACACATGTTGTGATAGTGACAATCTAAACCTGGAAGAGATTATTTCTGTTGAATTAATTAATTATGACTATGCAGTGGGTTTCCTGTGAGAATTTTTTTTCCAAAAATGGAACAAATGATCACGTTAGCGCCAATGTATTAAACATGCTTTTGAGTATGCTGCAAAGTAATCTGCAACCACAAAACATGAAAGGTTTTCCCAATCACATATAGAAATAGAAACTTCACACAAATAGAAACAGAGCATTCTATAGGTATAATCAGACAGGGAAAGAGTACTATAGTACTCAACTCAAAATACAGTTACTGAAAAAAATCTACACAAGCATAAAAAGTAAGTGAATATACAATGCAGTCAAAGTTACTCTTAAAAAGTAACAGAGAGCGTGTTTTCTGTGTAGTGCAAAAAACAAAACGGTTGTACAAGGTGCTCTCTCATGAAGCAACATCTTGATGGTTGACCTGCTCATCTTTCACTACTGTTCCCTGCTGCTTAAAAAGCACAAAACATAAGTCAATTATAGTAACTTGAGTAAATGTCATTTGTTTCCTTCCATCTCTGGCTGTGGGGCTGAATTGTAATGTAGTTGTTGTGCTGGATCGCAATAGACTACAGGTGTACCTAATGTTGTGGCAAATGAGTGTAGGAAGCATTACAGCAGAGTCGTAATATAGAAATATTGTTTAAGGAGACTCACCCCACATCTCGGTCCAGCATAGCGCCTGGGTGGAAAGGGGGAAAGCTGCCGCCGTTGGGGGGTTCCTTGGGAGAGTACAGCTTGAATGACTTTGACGAACAGCCTGCACACAAACACAGCAGGGAACAGGAGGGGGCAAAAGATTTAGAGAAGATTGCTCCAATGTAGTTGCTTCCCAAATTACAACATCATCGAAGTAATCCAACTCTGGGTGTTTTTGCTCGCTCCAGTAAAAGCGCAGTGACTGTTTTATCCACCTCCCCTTTTCCAGGCTGCTTTCATTAGCTAATGCATCTTCAATCTGGTAAATGGACAAGAAAAACAAACACGATCTGGCCGCTTCTTGTATCATGCACGCAGTTATTGGGAACCCTCCCCTTCGTAAGAGCCGATCACCATCTGAACTAGTGTGTACATCTCCCCCTCTAGTTGCCTCCTCCACCCATCCCCCCACTACCCACTCATTCTGGCTGTTGTTAACCCTTGTCTGCCCAGATAAAGCATTCAAACAATTTGGGGTGCTGGGAAAACATCTATTCTGTGAGACCTCACACAAGCAGCGGCTGCATGTAATTGTGAGTAATGATACCTTAACCACTACCAGACAGAGATGCGGAGAGGGGCACATTCCTTGGAAATATGACCCTGGCTGCCTCATTAGAGCCAGCCACTCTTTTCACAGATGCTTTTATTAGGCATTAATTATGGCACTGTTAGATCGTTCTAGTATTACCTTTTGTTGGCGATGTTTTCCAAAGGCAAGCTGAGGCGACGCTATGTTAATTTGACCCGTCACAATTCATGCACACCGTAGTATGTCAATGTCAGCTCGGCATATAAAAGGCAGCAGTGCCAGATTAAAACCAACACAAGGAGGGGAGGGTGTGCAGGGGGGATGACTGCAGCATTGCCTAAATGGGTTTAATCTTCCCAGTGAGCAGGCAGCCAAGCATCATTTTTGATGTTAGTACAAGACAGCGAGAGTAGCATGAGTGGAGAACTACATACCGCAGTGACTATGAGGACTTACCTTCTCAAGAGCACTCAATGCTTCACATTTGACCCCAGAACTGAAACACGTACTAGTCTGCTAAATTCAATCAGGATAGTAGATTGATCACAGCCACAGACATGCTTTCCTTCCCAAATGACAACATACACGCGAGTGCCACCATGTGACGGTGCATCAACAAATATCTGAAGCTATTGTGCACTGGTGTACACAATTTGCCATGTTTTCACCAATTCACATCCTTAAGATGATACCTAGACACATCTAGCCTTCCCTAATAATTTGCAGGGTTTCATTATCCACTTGCATTAATGAATGGCACACCTCAAATCGACGGCCCTTTTAAATAACCGCAGAGCCACTTGGTGAGTTAAATTATTTATTGACATGTGTCTTTGAATGCCACACACACTGCATGTAGAGAACGCTGAAGTTTTCCAGGCTTTCAATGAAAAATCTGCTGAACATGTCAATAGAGTCCCACAAAAAATACTAAATATTAAAACTTAAACAAATGTCAAGAAAGAGAGCAATTAGTTGCTCCAAAAAAAAGCGTTGGATTTATCCTCTGAATGACAAAGAATTTTGAAAATGCAAACAACCCACACTGAACAGTACTGATTTGCTATTATTAGGCTTACATCTAACAAATTCCCTTGGGCTATTTGGAATGGCATAAATGAACACTCTCACTCACTATGAGGGACTATAGCAGTTTTCAAAAAGTACAACAGAATCATTTTGACAGTGATATATTGTTCACAATAGCAGCCATATAAGAATCTGATATATAGCAATAATGCAACTTTTAACTGATATCCTGGTGCAGCTTTAATCTGCCATAACAGATCAGTGCAAACAATGGAGCTGCATCCAAAAACACGTATGCTGAATGTGATAATAAGCATACTTTCAACAAATCAAACACATGTGCAATGTCAATACATCTTCGAAACTACTGGATGGGTGCTCTTCTACAAGACGCCATACTAACTAACACACCGGGCTCGTTGTAAACGGATCCGCAGGGCCGCATCCATTAACAGAGAAAGGATGCTAGGCTATCAACCTTGTTGCTAGCACACCCACTAATGCAGTAATGCCCACCACAGTATTTAACAACCGGCAATGACGCTGCGGCGACAAAAACGACAAAAGGGAGGCGTGCGCGGGAGATACCTGAAGAGAAAGGTCCACCGAAAGGCGGTGTTGCTCAACACCCTCCACTCGGCGCTTTTAGCTAGCTTCGATGCTAGCCAGAGAGGCTGGATGCCGAAAGCTCCAGCTCTGTCGCTTGATAAAACACTCGAGTAGTCCCACGCGTGAGACGGCAACTCCGGTGGAAAACTAAAGAACCCCACGAGAACTTGAAAACAATTAATGATGAGTTATTTGTGTTTTAAATAATCATTTGCATACGAATGTGTTGTATCCATCTATTACTACTACTACTACTACTATTACTACTTCAGGACCCTTTGTTCCTGCCAGTCGGCCGACTCCAGGGGAAGAAACAAGGCCCGCCTCCAATAGGCCACGCCCCATACGTGCAAAAAATTCATTTACAGGCACAGTCAGAGCATTCATTCAACAAAATATTAATTAATGGGGCGTATAGATCACTAACATAGTGATATACTGATGTAATATATATATATATTACTGATATATGCAGTAAATACAGTTCTACCCAGAAAATTAGTTTGTTTAAGCCAGATGTGTTTGATGTACTGTGTTCGAAGTCTAGCCTGTAGCCTTTTTTTAGCTCTTGGCAATGTCTAAAAATACAATTAAAAATGAAACACACACTAGTCCAGGGGTGTCAAACTTTTTCTACCGAGGGCTGCATACCGAAAAACATCTGGTTACATTTTCTGCACAAAAGATTCAAAAACAAATCCAAAATAGGTCCATATTGATTTCTTGGTTCTTTACATGATATGATATATGCTACGGTACCTGAACAAAACATCAACATCTTAGGCAAGTTAGTGTAATCTCTGATCATAAATATTTTCTTTAATATTGAATACATTTTATTTATTTATTTATAGGCATATTTAGGCATAGGCATATTTTAGAATATGCCTATAAAAACATGCTGTGATCTGAAAATGCAGTTTAGACAATCCTGCATGAGGGCTGCATTTCAATGTGTGCACTTTCATACTTACACATACCATTTCAAGTACATACGTGCATTCACACAGAGATACCCAACGGAGATTCGAACCCAGAACTTTCTGACTGTTAGGCCAACATGCTACCCATTCATCCATTGTGCGGCCCCAGCTCCGTATTTCTAAACAAAATTAGCTTTCCCTCACACCCAAATCAACACTTCCTGGGAGCCATTGCTCAAATTTGCCCATATATGTAAGCGGCATAGAAAAATGTATGGATGGGCGTGCATTCACTCTGAGAAGTACAACCAAACGCAGTGCGCCATCAGTACCCGGACATAAATGTGCAGGGATCAGTGTTTCCCAAACATTCATTTATAATGGCCCGCCATCAATAATATTGGACCACCACCTTGCTCAAAAACACATTATAATGGGACTGTTTGTGCATCTTGTTGTTACTCCGTACAGTAATTGCCATTGTAACTCTGCTTCTTAACACTCTTAACACTCGTAACACTCTTAACACTTAACTCTGCCTCAAATTCATATACTACAACTCAAAAAGTCACGTCCTATAACACATCTGTTTATCAACATTGTGGTTCTCTAGTTGCACAGGTAATGATCAGGCACTTCGGATTGCGAAGGTGGACTGTAAGGGACAGCCAACATCTAGGATGCCGCCACAATGCAAATTGACAGAGGGTCATCAAACCAAACGATAGTATTACGCAACATACAAACCAAAAAATAAACAGTACAACAGGTAGAAGGTACGTTAACACACAACAACAATGAAAGACCATTCTATGCGGCTTACAATGACAAAGCACTAACAACAAACATGTAACTTTACCTGTTATTTACAAAGTTCCTGCAAGGCATGCTGGGTACTCCAGTAGCAACTTTTTTTTATTGCCTCGTGTGTTAAAAGTCAGACACGCAGCACAAAATAAAATCAAGTCAATAACATCATGTTTCGTTGTTAAATAGGGCATAAATAAGGACATAAAAACATGAGGGGAGGAATGAGCATAACACAGCTCAAAAGAATAGAAAGCCCCTGAATACTGTATAACATTGAAATTTTTGGTAAGAGTGAAATGATAGTCATGGATTGGGGATATCACTACTCTGTCAAAATTTGCACCCTTAGTAATTAAGATATTAGCATAAGGACACATAATAAATTCTAAGTAGGTAATTATGTTATCCATTTCACCAGAGGGCTTCCACAGGTGACGGCTATTAGCATGTAGCATTCTCTTCTTTTACCCACATACCTGAACAAGCTGAAATGACCACAATCGCCCCCAAGTGCTTCGGAGGCATGCAGCATTTGGCCAACAATCAAATTAAACATACTGAACGGAAGAGAGGACTTCACACAGAAGTATGAGAATGGAGAGATGAATTTAGTATCCTTCGTAGTGCCAGAAGACTTCAAGGAAAGGGTAGCAGTTTGAGAATAATACAAAAACAGGCAATACTTTGGTTCAAGGCAAACTTTTTTAAATCGTACAGTAAGAGACTCTTTTAGCCCAGGGTAAGCAGAAAACTGCTAAATATTCTCCACAATATTTTTTGCGGTGCTTGTGAAACCATAGCAATATGGTAATATGTGGTGATTTGGATGAAGCAAGCAATGGAATCTAATTCTTCAGTCTTAATCATCATCTGTGAGTAATGAAATGATGACTATAAAATTAATTAATCCTTTGTCCTGACCTCCTCCTCCATCTTAAAACAGCCTCTGCCTTCATCTCCGTGGCTTATATTAAAGCTCTGGAATATGATCAAGAGCTTTGGCAAGTGTGAACCACTGATCAGTGTTAATCAGGCTGGTTAATTCAAGGCGTCTTTTTAGTAAACGCTTTGGCAAAATGATTGACTCTTTGCTGATGGCTCAAATCCTTTTTAGACCGCAGTCCTGATCCTTTTCTCGTCTCATGTTATGTAAGGGAATAATCTGCAGCCTCACTTTTAATCAATAACCACTCTGATGTTTACAAGCAATAGATTTGATGGAAAAGAACAGAAGCCTTTGTGGTCTCTAAGTGCGCTTTAAAGCTCAATTGAGGCATTGGCTTTGTCAGTTTTTGTAATTATATAAAGCTGGAGGACAGCTGATGAGGGAAGTGAAGCGGCGGGAGTAAATACATCTGAAGCCCACCAGGGACTCATGTACGAGTAAAGCCCCACATTAGATCAGGGCGGGCTTCAATGTTCAGTCAACAAGTGAGAGGAAATACACTAGTTGGCACTACAATCTAAGTAGTTGTATGAAACCAGCTTTTTTCCTTCTGGCATTTCAGTTTTTTTCAGTCTTGCCATTTTTCTACAAAACACAAAGAGCTTTATTAGCATTTAGAAAATTGTAGGTGATAATACAGGAGGAATTAAGAGAATAAACAAAAAGCTTCTCTGGCAAAAAGCCTTCATTTGCATTCAATGATTGTCAGTGAAAGAAGCAGAGCAAAGTCAGAGCTATGCTGCCCTCTGATGGAAACCTGTGCAAAAAACCTACTGATGTACACCATTGAAACAAAAATTTGTTCAAGTGAATTAAACTATAGTAAATTATAAATTGTTTTAAATTGGTAATACGTTTTAAATTGCACTTTAACAAAACAGTATAACATTGCACATGAAATGATCCTGTCTCCAGTGTAAATGCCATTTATTTTTAAATGTATAAACTTAAAAAAACATACTGTTATATAAAGATTATAACCCTGCACGCATTTGCAATAAAGGGTGGAAAATTTTTGAGAGAAACTGTATATATTTGAACACCACAGGACGGCTGCATTTTGACGCCAAACCAACTTGCTTTAGAACATATATCGATTTAACATCGTTTGAAAGGTAATCAATTGATTTAATTGACACTAGGAAATAAAGTATTGGATTTAAGCACGGCAAGTTTTATATGGATGTGTTTTTTAGCTTTTTTTTAATGATAAAAGACATTAAATGTTACCCTTGTAACAGTCTGTTTTGGAGTGTATGGGGTGTATTTTTATTGGTATACATGTTTGTTAGCTAGATTACTTCTTCCTCTTTACTGTGGTATGGGACTTATACTAAGTGTTGGCTTAAGTTCAACTTTAAGCCTTTCAAACTCATGGATAGGATTGTCAGGTAAAAAAAGGTATGTAGTAACCGTAAAGTTATGCTGGTGTGCACATTGAACAGACCAGGAATGGAGGGCTTGTCGTTTAGGACTCAGTTTTGGGAGCCACTGTTTTGCTGGCATGTGTGCCAATATTTCTTGCAATGATAAGTGTGTTGATCAAACTCCTCGTAGCTGTAATAGCGCGTGTGTTGACGTTACAGTATGTAGGATATTCATTGACTTTAATATCTATCTGCAGATCAAATTAAAGTTTGTCATTTTTTATCAGATGGTATTAATCACATACTTGATTTAATTCAAGCAGTTAATTTATTCTTTGGTAATTTAAACTGAAGTGTTGGTTGCACTTTACTCAAATAAAATGTTTACCTGTTTGTTTATATCCATAATTAATGCATATCTGATTTCCTAACAAAAAGCAAAAGGAATTAAGGAAACTTTACCTCCACTGTCCAGCATCCAGCTATTTATTTCACAATCAGACTGGTTGAATTTTTTGCTAAAAAGTTACTGAATCGATTTCAAGTTACTGAATCGATTTCAAGTTACTGAATCGTTTTGGATTGTATTGTAAATGAACCAATATCGTCCTTGAATCGAATTGGCAATGGACATGTTGGTAGGTTTACGCTAACATTGAAAGTACTCCCAGCTTCTCATGCTCCCCCTGACTCCCCCAGGGGGCCCACCCCACTATTTGAAAAGAACTGATTTAGAGGCACACAAAACTGAACTTATTATATTGTTTTTTTATATTATTTATCCCTCCGTTATCACGGTTAATTTAATGGTTACAGCATAGAAAAGCTGTTTATGACTTTCTAAATATGGTTTTTAATATTATAAGAACTTTCTAGACAAGAAATAACACCTCTATAGTCACCTTTACACATATGTTACCTAATAAAGTAGACATAAAAAACTGAAAATAAGCCACTTAAGACATACATGCCATTTAAGACTACCGCATGTTAATATTCAGACAGTTCCATTGTATTTCCTGTACTTCCTGTGTTTTACTTAATGCATTTTAGTGAAGCAATTTTTATGCTTGAAAATTTAGGCCAGAAATACATACACATTTTTCACTAAAAGGCCATGGTCAACCATAAAATAGTGCTGATGAACATATTTTTGAAAAAATTGTGATATAGTGAAGCCGCGAAATGGCAAGCGATGACTGTATGATGTAACTGCGATGATATGAATGAAAATTAGCTGAAAGTGTAAGGGACTGGTTTGTGGTTTCTGCCCACTTTAGTTGCTGCTATGTGAACTTGAAGATCAGGCCTGATCAACTTATTTCACACCAAACTCATCTAAGCATGGCTTTAAGGACTTTGCTATCTGTCACAATGTTTGTAAGCAGTCAAAATATTTTGGGCATGCCTTGCCTGAGAACTAAATTTAAATTTGGTGGTGATTTGGCTAAACTCCCTAAAGTCACAGTGGGTTTTATGCAGGGTGCATCAAGCTGTGTGAGAAATTTAAAGTCAGTCTGACTTATCGGGTCAAACTTTTGCCTTTAAGAACAGCACCACCATTTGGGTTATTAGAAAAATAATCGCACAGGCGTCTCAGTGGGGGTGCAGGTTTTGACTTTTCACCTTTTTGTGGGAAGCGGCTCAGGAATAGAATCCTTGCACAAATATATAAATGTCCTAAGTGTTCTAATTTTGTAACTGTAGTGTAGTGTATGTTTTTTCAACACCACCCAAACTACCCAGTAATTCAAGTCTCTTGTTGTGCTAACATCCAGGGAATGAAATCATGTGTCCCAGGGAAAAAAAGGTGTTTTCCATGATCTCACTGCAACACACTGTGACTATGTGTGTGGTAGTGTGTTCTTCTTCTCTGCTGCTTAGCTTGCAGAGACAGATGGGAGCAGTATGTCTAGTTATTTAAAGACTATTGCTGAATAATGAAACACCTATATGGCTCTGTGCTATATTTGACAGGATTATTAGCACGGTTGATTTATAGGGGCAAGAAAAAAGAAACGTCAATGCCACACCTCAAGTCCGAACTCAACATTGTTGGTTGCTAATTCAAAGACAATGAATCAACGCGACTGATGATATTTTCATGACCTCACAACACGGCTGCTAAAATAGCTCTCTGTAAATCCTGTTTTATGGGGAATCATCCCTTTAACGACTCCCATCTGCCAGCGTTTACCTTGATTTGCATTCTCTCCCCGACACCCACAGTGTCGTTTGCTATCTGCGTTATTCAAATCCAATATCTAGCTTGTCAGCTGCCAATTGCCCAAATAGACATTTAATAAGTCTTATGATAAAAATATGAATGAGGATGATGGCTTGTATTTACAAAGTAGTGGCACCTCTCACTCTCTTCCTTCTGTCTGGTGCTCTCACAAGTCACAATGTGCTCTGATTTGTCAAAAACACATTTTTAATTGATTGGCACATGTCAGCCTTCCGCTGCCATGCTGAGGGCCTGCAGCAGATGTGACATCACAATAAATGGTCCCTTCTGCAAACCCCCACCTCCCTTTCCTATCGCACTCCCCAGCATCTCCCACACATTCCTCCTTTTTCTTCCTGCCTCTGCAGACACACGGCCATTTTGATCTTGTTTACAGTCTAAGAAGGGGAGAGAGGACGCATCAGGAGAGACACTTTAAGCGCAGTGATGTTGTGTAATCACTAAAAGGTTGTTAGGCTGCCATCTTGGCTTTGCTTTAAGTCACTACCCCCCCCTCCCCTATCAGGAGACATGTGACTTTCTGCATGAGGTAACAGCGATGTTAGTGCAGGGAATGACACACACACACACACGCACAGAGAGAGTGAAACAAGGGCAAAGAGTGAGAGGAATGGAAAGGAGGGAGGGGTAAGAGTGATGAGCCGAGGGGAGAGTGTGCATTTGAGGGGGATGAGGACGGGTGGGCATACATGCAATCTATTTTTACCATTTAGTCGGAACAAAGGATGTGATTGGCTGTGGTGCATTATAAGGGCGCAGAGAACAAAGCCGTAAAACAAGGCAAAGTCACAGCAACAGAAGGTCGTCAGTGCAATAAAAAGACACATAATGCAACACCCACGCAGGTCAGCCATCCTTAAAGGCTACTAATCTTTTGCAAGACCAAAACTGATAACCCGAGGGAATCAGGATATATGGCCATTTGTTTACTCAGTGCATACCCACACATGGACACCCAGCCATCAGTTTTCAATACCATGTTACGTGCTCCGGATCTCGTTAAGATGGAGGTTATCCCAGTCACGCCACGCCAGTCAATCACACTATTCACTCTGACTGGGAAGTGCACCAATGCTGATGTCAGCCGAGTCAATCACTACACTAGCAAATACAATTAATCTGTCCCGGGATCAAATTATCTCCATTATAAATCCAAAGAGCCAACCCCTTCCAAAAAAATTATTTATTGCATGTAAACAGTGACACATACCCGTGTTTCTCTGTTGGCTTCCGCTAGATACGTACCAGCATAAACTTGCCCCAGCAGGCTCTTTTTCCCCATGATGGGTGCTTGAGCGCACGTACTGTACCATATGTGATGCTTGACTGCTGCTTCACAACATGCAGGCTACAGCAAATTCTCTCCTTCACACACACATATGGATGTCATTAAATGTTTCTGCCCTACAGCGAAGTCTGTCAACAAGGGGGGAACAAAAGTAGAAGAGCTTAAGAAAGCCAGGAAATAGACCAGACCCCCCCCCCAAAAAAAAAAAAATCACCCCTCTGATATTATAGCTGATAGTTAAATCATTGATGTCCAATTAAAATGACTTTGACTGCCTTTGCGTCTCATCGGGGAGCAAGCACTGAGAGAAAACTATAACATGTGAGTGGAAGGCTCCTGAAGTCGTACAAATTGGAGAAAAAAGTCAAACAAAACATGGACTTCACACCGTCATCATGCATGGTGTCATATTAAAAATCGGCAAATGTCAGAAACTCCCCCTAAGGTGTTTCCTTTGGTTCCACCACAAAAGGTTACCACTGATGATAAAGAGTAAAAGTGTGACAATGGAAATAGAACCAGATAAAACATAAAAAAAGGTATGTATACACAGTATAATATAAGAAAAGTAATTACTTAAATGACAATTTCATATACAAATGACATTATATGTATGATATACATGCTGGTTCTAAAGATTTACAGGTATACATGTAAACAAACAGAATCTCTCAGCGAGGGGAACAGACAGATTTAGTCACCGTGCAGAAACACGCTGCAAAAAAACATATCATTTTTAAGAAATAATGGTGATCAATGAAGCAGTGATTGACTGCTGAAGACACATGACATCGCTTTTTTAATAGTTAATAGTGACATCGCTTTTTTAATAGTTCGACTATAAGTCCTTATTTTAGTAATATTAAAATGAAAAACGGGTCTTAAAAAAGAGGGACTGGCTTATATTCAGGTCAACGCAAGACATCAATCCTTGCAATACATAAGAAATGAAAAGTGATTGCTCAAGAGCAACATGTGCAAGCAGACATTATCTCCTATGGAAGCACAGTATAAAAACAGTAGTACACAAGTACCATATGACAAAGAAATCTCACCCTCTTAGCAGAATAAATCATCTTATGTACACCAACTGATGGTTGAACTAGAGAGTGAGCAAACCTAAGCATCTATTGAGCTCCAGATCAGCAACTGAAATCATCAGGAAGTACAATGAAATGCAGAAATAAGGCGCTTGACATGCACAGGAATCAATTTCCTCTTTGTGCATCAGAGTGAGAATGTTTGCCAAGTCAAGTATTGATATGTGGAGTGCTGCCTGGCGTGATAACAGAGACTCTAAACCCTTGTTTTAGGCCATGTCTGTTCAGAGCATAACACATTATGAGTGACAAGAGTTTGACGCATGGCCTGGGGCCGCTTTGCAGCTCTTTTTACATAAGTCATGTTTGTGACAGCAGAGGGGAGGGGGAGCGAGACGACGGGGCACTCACCGGGACAAGCGCAACCTCCAACAGACATCTTCTCACATGTTGGGGCCTCGGCTCTGAAGGAAACGGCAGCTCTCGGCCCTCACGCTGCTTGCATTGGGGCTGTGCTTTCTGAGGAAAACAACACAGGCAGACAGTGAGAGAGAGAGAGAGAGAGAGAGAGAGAGGGGTGGAGAGATAAGAAGAAGAGGGAGTGGTACGAAGCAGGGCCACCGCTCGCTCTCTGTCAGAGGCAGGAAGTTGGCAGTGGCTGCATCATTAACAGGCGTGTTGCAACACAAGTGGGAGGGGAAGCGGAAAGAGGAGTGAAACAGAGTCTTAATTGCACATGAGAGTGGAGTAAGTACGGAGCAGAAATGAGAGCGTGCACGCGCAGGTGTGGGTGAAAGAAAAAAGCGAGGGAGAGGCAATTAGCAGCAAAATGCACAAGATGGGAGTGTTTGCATGTGTGGCGGTGATGCATTGTCTATTTTTTTGCCAGTGCTGCTAAGGGAGATAAACATTCTCAGTAGGAGCCTGAAGGCGCCAAACAAACACATGCACGCGCAACCCCTGCCTCATGTATGACTGATTCCCATCTCTCCTCCTTTGCGCTCTCATTGGTTTCTTCTGCTGCAGAAAGAAGACGGGCGTTAATCACCGCAGACAGTATCGATTAAAAATGCAAAGCCCACCTGGAGAGCAGAGACAACAGAGGCCCGCAGTAGACAAGAAGAGCACATGCGAGTTCATTTGCACACAAACGTGAAGGCCCGTTTGCTCGCTTCTACCTGCTTTAATCCAACGTCCCACTGTCAATAGTGTCTCCCAGGTGAAAGTACCTTCACCTTTAGGCAGCTGGATGTAGTTCATTTCCATTCCCTATAATGCTTCTCAAGGTCAAGTGTGTCTCTTCTTTGTCAAGAAAAAAATGGAGGTTGCCCAGTGGATACATCATTGTTGTTTACAACTCTGCGCAGGCATTTGCCTATACTAGGCCGCAGCCTGAAGTTAGTATATATCTGTAGCTATAGGCAACCTCCTGAAGGTTATTAAGTCCACAAGATGGCAGGAGCTGAAATTGACAAGTCATTAGTGGCCAGCATCCTTTAACTTTATCTACCTCAGCCTACAATTTGAAATGTGGGTTGCGCTACTCAGCTGTAGGTGTGATGGTGATTGTGTTACACATGCTGTACTCTTATTTACAATAAACTCCTCGCAATATTAATGTTGACTTAGCAGTTTCCTCAACAACAACACTAATTCTCTTCTGCTGTGTTGTACAACATGTCCATTTTCCTTTGAACTTTCTAACGCACACCAAATCACAGTTAGAGTTAAAACATTACGTTGCTATACATAATGAGTTGGGAGAATGTACAAATAACTGCCCAGTCTCTTTGCAGTTTAATGCAAATAAGTCTCTGACTATAATTAGCACACACAGTAATCCTTCATTTATCACCCTCAACTGGTTCCAGACCAGACTGTGATAACTAAATGACTGCAAAGTAGGTAGTTACAGCATAGAAAACCTGTTTATGACCTTCTAAATGCAATTTCTAACATTATTAGGTCCTTCTAGACACCCCTTTAGTCACCTTTACACTTTTATTACTCTATTACCAAATGTAGCATATATAATAATAGTAAATAAACCTTTTAAGACATAAATCAGACTCATGTTAGTGTGTGTTACTATAAATGTGTTCCCTTGGGAAGATGAGTGACCGATAGACGGGAAGTGACGTCGTTGGTTCGGCGCTGAGTTTCAGGATTGCGTGAGTAACGGCTGCAACAGTAGCATCCGTTTTTATTAGGGATTTAAAAAAAGATTATTACTTTACTATGATAATAATTATTAATGTTTTTAAATGCGTCTTTTGAACGCCTTATATTTGTATTTTAGTGAAGCCATTTTTATGCTTGAAAATGCTTAATTTAGGTTAAAAAAACTAAACATTTGCTTAAATATGCAATTTTTTTTTTACTAATATTAGGTCGTGTTCATCCATGAAAAAGCATGATTTATTTATTCCTAGATTTTTGAAAAGCTGTGATAGGGTGACTTCGCAAAATTCCAAACGCGATGTGAGAAGGGACTGTCGGTGATCGATAAATGCAGTTGATTAAATATAGTTTTTACATGAATATGACAATCTCTCTGTAACTGTTCTGAATTTGTTTTTTTATGCTAGTATTATGCAGAACACGCTGCCCGGGATAGAGACTTAAATGGATCAACAGGGCCTCTGCTGGAGGCAGCCAAGTAATGCACTCAATTTAGGCTCAGTTGCTTCAAGCCACCATTAATCAATTCTATGCAAATTCCTAACAATAAATTAATAGTATATTCAAAAATAATAATATTTCACATAAACCCGCCACTTGGGAGTCCTATGCAAGTGAATGCGGTCCTGTCAAAACTGATATAACCGCAGACGGTCTCTGACAACTTGGTTGGCACACGACAAAAAAAGTACACGCACATGGATCTTCCACGCTACTGAAGATTCCTCATAAAAGCTCACATTCCTGACGCCTGTCACTCAGTGGCAATATAGCAACAAAGAGCAGTACGTGTCAGCCCTGGAATGAGAGCTGACAGGCACATTGGCTACACACCAGTGAACAGGCAGAGGCATCACAGTTGTGTATGTCATACACCATGTCAGACAATGTTCCAGGGGACCCAGACACAATGAATAACCCTGCGGGTCCCCTTCTTGTCACAAACTGCTATTCTGCCACATTTATTTTATGTGCATGTAATGTAATTTAAACTGAAATGACAAAGAGGCAGCACAAGAGAGAGGAAATATAAGGGAAGGTTGGGTGAATGAGAATGAAAAAATGGCTTCCAGGAGCAATTAAAGCCGCTATGCACTGTCAAGCTTGCTCTATCCTCCCTTGCACAGACATATGTGCGCACAGTGCCGACACATCAACAACAACAGCTTCTCTTGGAATAAAGAAGTTCCCGCGTCACCTCCTTGCACACTGCGTGGAACACTTAGGTGCACATCTGCTTGAACACACTCCTCTTATGTTGTGGTAAACACTCATGGCTCACGGCTCACTCCTTTGCTCTACAAATTGTAAACGTTTAAACAAGCTGTTTTTGCCCCTCCCGCTTGTCCTCCATCACATCTTTGTTTCTTTTCTTTTTCTCAACACACTCCATCTCAGCGCTTACCTTTCTTTTTTGCCCACGCTCGTCCAGCAAAAGTCCGCCAGGGTCAGCCAACGCAGAGGAAACCGAGCTGAGCCAGCAGGCAGAGAGAGAGCGATAGAGAGAGACAGTAAAGAGGGGGGGTGGGGGGAAGTGTGATGAGCAGATGCAGATATGAGACACAAATGGATGGGGCTCAAGCAGTGTGCAAATTGGATGATAAAAAGGAAGGAGGACGTGGTGGGGGGTGTTGTGGGGGGCTCGTCTCAGCTGCACTGGTATGACGCAGAGCCTCTTCTTTCTCCACTCCAAACCCACTGGATCGGAGGGCACTGTATCCATGGCAACGGCAGAGCAGACTTAGGTAGTAGTCAGGGAGTGCGTCAGACCACCGTGTTGTTGCTTAATCACTACGATGTGCACTTCACAGGCGCTTCAATGAGGCCTCAATTAGCATGATGTCCAGTGACAAGCAAACTGGTCTGACTTGTTGCCTACAAGAGGAGAAAGTAGGGAGACAGGATGCACAAGTTAATTTGGTTAAACTCCAGTTGTTTTTATTGGGCGGATGGATATCTTCTTGCTCAGGGGTGTCCAAACTTTTTCCAGCCAGGGCTGCATAGTGAAAAATGAAAGGATGCAAGGGCCATTTTGATAACGCAGCACACGTAGATATGCTAAGTTATATATACAGTATTTAGAAGAAAAAAACTACATCTCAGCATTGCGATATATGTGAAAATGCCTACTATTATCAACTTTACTCTTTTTTTGGTGTATTTCATTTGAACTTTCTACTTACATAGTCTTTGTACATTTTCTTTTTGTAACATTATGACTTCATTCTCAGAATTTTTTGTCTTTATTCCAATAATATTATAACTTTTCCCCCAACCTAACTTTCCAAAAATGATTTGTTTGGTTCAAATATAAAAATACATTACAATACACTTTTATGACTTTTTTCTTAAATGACGTTTTTCTTTATTATAACTCTAAGCTACTAAAATGACATTATTTTATATCCTAATTTTACAAGATTTAAAAAAAAATCTCATTAGAATAAAACCATTTTCTCATAATATTTTGAGTTTATTCTCATAAAATTACAGCTGTTTGTTTACATTACATCACACTATTTTTTCCTTTCTTTTTGTAAATTATTGTAAATGATTGTATTGTAAATATTGTAAATTATCATAATTATGGCTTCATTCTCAGAATGTTGTAACTTTTCCCCCAGTCTAGTTCTCCAAAAAATCCTTAAACTTTATTTGTTCTTTTGTTTCTTTCTCATAATATTTCAAATTTTCAAAAAAGATTGTCTTTTTTTAAAAAGTGGTAGCTTTTAATCGGTCTTTATAATTTGGACAGAATATTTTTAAATAAGTAATTTTGTTAATTAAATAATTAGTTATTTTATTTGGTGTCCATAGTCGATCTATATTTTTATCAAGATGCTGAAACTGTGAATTTCATCTACCTACCTACCTATTTATGAGAAAGTGTCAAAAGACTAAGAAGTTGTGGTAGGGAGTTTGATTTTGTTTATTATGCTTAATTGATGACAAAAATTAATACATTTAATAGCATTTATATGTTTCTGCACTCCACGTGACACAAATCATTCCTCAGATGCACGAGATGCATTGTGTGATGTCGCCGCACCAATTATGCTGACAACAAATCTTATCCCTAAAAAATGTGCAAATTGTGGAACAAAGACATTGCTTATCACCTTAGCACTTAAAGCCTGCAGTGGCACCACTTAATCGCAGCAACGTTAGCAAGCAGTGTTGTCAGCCCACACTGATCCAGATGACGGCGTTCAGAGACAAGACAAGTAAGATCACGTCTGACAAATGAAGAAACCCGTTAGAGAAATGTTTTATACATTATGTTTTTAAACATTAAAACTGCACGAGTTTACAAAATGCATTGCTTGTTGTGTCAAATATCGTTCAATCAAAATGTGATTAACTGTGATTAATTAATTACAATGCATTTAACTTATCAGATTACAAATAGTTTCAAAATCAAGTCTCGCCACTTCACTTGCATCTATTTGCACATAAATGGGGTGTTCTCAGTGCCGTTGGAAAATTTGTTTATGAATAAGCTTTGTTGTTAGCCTGACTGGTGTGCTGACATCACACCAAATCACATGTGCATAAGTATTCACAGCCGCTACTCAATACTTTGTTGATGCAAATGTCTGTCACCTGATGTTCAGACAGACCAGTTGTGATTAAAAGGGTTATTTGTATTCTCACTGTAATTAAATGTAGTTATAAAAGTACTTACAATGTCCTGGCCTTAATAAAAACATAACCCATTTGGCATGAGTAATAAATCACTAGATAATTATCACTTGTTAAGTAAACGAAAGCAACCAGTCTTATTGTAATATCCAATGTTACTAATGTGGCAAACTGTTGCAGAAACAGCTCTAAGTACTACACTTATAAGCTAATTAATGCCTAATGTCATGTCCCTTAAACTACCACTTAAGACTTAAAAAGTTTCTTCCTTCCTAAAAGTTCCTTCTAAAAAAGTGACATAGCATTGTATTTGTTTTTAAAAGAGTAATCTAAGGTGCAGATTAAAGAAAAAGATTAAACAAAAGGATGAAGGAAAAGGATCAAAGAAACTCATTAGGGAAAGGATGAAACTCATGACGAACATACCGAAATCCGTCTTCAGTTTGGTGAAGCTGGCAGTCATATTTGTAGTCCATTCGCTCAAAAAAGACCAAAAACTACAAAACGTGACCAAGTTACCTTTGACCTTAGCGTCACATGCGTCACTTTTGCCGGGAATGTATGACCACGTGTCTCCTCCTACCAATTCATGGGACCAAAAAGCTGTAGAGCTAGTAAGGGAGTAAACTTGCAAGATGGCGGCGCAGTGGGGCGCAGGCGAAGAGACGTTAACTGCCTGCAACATGGATTTTTTCCCTTTGGACACACTAAGCGAGGTAATAGACGTGTTTTGTGTGTTTCTTTCCTAAACAATTTGTAGTGTTTTGCGTTATATCTAAACGTGTGTTTTGTGTAAGACGAGCTGCACTGCACTGCACACGCTGAGCGTGGCAAAGTGACACGTGGATACAGCCGCAACATCACTTCAAAGCCAGTTTTGAAACTCCAATCTTGTTTTATCGATTACTGTTATCTACGCGCTCTGTACTTATATCATTATGGTAAATACATTATGTAGTATGGTCAAAGTCTGCGTTTGAAGCACCACAAGCTGCTAGCAAGCCGGCCGGCTCGACAGCTCCAAACCTGTAAAAAGCATGAAAAGGTAAAAACGGGCGAAGTGACAGTTGTGCGTCTTTATTGGCGACATGTGCACTAGTTGTCTTATCGGGTCCATTTGTTGTCATTCTAAGTCAAATAATCAGCAACTGCATCTCTAATGCTACTGTTAATTCATTCACACGTGCTGACAACACTGCAGCATGCTAGCTAGCAGCTAGCTAGCGCGCACACTGGGTGTATTGTTACCTTTTATACACGGATTGTTCGCATTAAGATAGGTTTAAAAAAAAAAAAAGTTACTTTCTGGTGGTGTCGTGTCAGCGTGGATTTTTTAGGTTACTTGCCAGTTCTCTGCTGTGATGTCATCATTGCGGATATCATCATTGATGGAATATACTTCGACCGATATTGTAACCAACCTGCATGATAATTTCTCTTAAGCACCATAACGCGACTACTTGAGATAAAATTTTAAAACACACAATCACATGCTTCTCTACTGCTATTGAATTGCATTTGTCTAGGCACGCATGCGCACAAGGCTCGCTAATGCCAGTTTTGCTATTTAGTGACTCTTCCTCTGTATATATACTTCTAAGGGAAACGTTTAAATATTGCAACTGGGTGCCCAGGTCCACAATGAATGCGCAGTGCAAAATCTTAATGGTATTTTGTAGTATAACACGTGGATGGGGCTTCCTACATGTGGCTCAAACATGTCTGCTCAGTGATTGTGCATGTGTGCACACAAACACGTGGGACATGAATGTTTATGTTAAAATATTAGACACAATCCAGTATTTTTTACAGCATATATACCCTATACTTTGACGAGGGTGGCCAAACGGAGGTTTTAGTAAGTTGAATGCTTCAGAACTGCAAAACTGAATTCTGATTGTCAGTGAACTGTACTGCATTGCTGATTTGGTGGCAAGTCAATTGTAATCTCTGATGCAACCTAACACTTTACAATAAGTTCACTGCCTTTATGGATGGTGACTGTAGCCAAAACATGTATATGAATGGCATTATTTTTTTAGTTTTAGTAAGTTAAGTTGGGTTGTTTCAATGTAGTGTTCTTTAAAAATTTATTTTTACTGTAGTCATGATGGGTTTGTTAATTTGTTTGTTCTGACATGTTGCCTCTGCAAAAAATACTAAAATACAAAAAATGACAACACTAATTTTGTATTTGATGTTCATTACTGTCACGCCGTGGGTGTATTTTTCTTGCACCACTGAAATGCATTGTGGGTAATGTAAACGCTTGAGTGACCATCGATGTTGACTCGCACCCTCAGCCCTCCAAGGGTACATACCACCAAGTTTGCTTGGAGAAATGGAACTACTCTTAGGGTGGTAGCAGGGATTCCCTGGAGGGCAAGTGCCTCAGGAAAAAAAAACAAGAGCAACTCAAAGTGCTATTGGAAAGCGGCCCTTGTCAGCAATTACTGAGAGCTGGTTCACTTCCTGTTTGACATGTTCCTACTTAACCATTTCCTCATATCTATTTCAAAATGTAAAATATGTATTTTTTTAATCACTTAGTTTATTTTATTTTAGGTGAAAAATAATTTTATAAAATGTATAAATGTAAATATAAAATGCATTTAGAAAATACTTTGCTGTTTTTATTTTACTTTTTCTAATCAATGACAACACTTTTCAACACATTTTCAGAAAGTAAAAAGTATTATACAAGACAAAGAATGTGTCCTCTTTTGCCTCTTTCATTATTTTGATTCTTATATCTTAGCTTTCACACGGACTAGATGTGTTTTTGGCATGGTAATGCTAGTTTTGTTTAGTCATGTGTTTAACAAGAGCATGCAATTCACCGTGTGAAGGGTGGCTTGCAGGATTTAATTTGTATGTTTTCTGTCTTTCAAGTCTCCCGAGCTGTGCTCTGGAGGAACACTGGAAGCCCTTCAAAGCTGCTTAGACCCCTCCATCCTTTCCATCTTTGACGACAACCCTTCAATAGAGGCAAGTCCGCATTGTTGACCTCCATTAGAAGCACAATTGTCGATGCTTTAACCTG
The DNA here is from genome assembly GCA_024372805.1 of Oostethus manadensis. Taxonomy (NCBI): domain Eukaryota; kingdom Metazoa; phylum Chordata; class Actinopteri; order Syngnathiformes; family Syngnathidae; genus Oostethus; species Oostethus manadensis. The sequence goes on from QODF01000041.1 coordinate 7,805,999, forward strand.
GATTCCTTTTGTGTATGTAGTCTAAAGAACTCGAAGAGGACAGTGAAGCCACACTGTTAACCGCCCTGACTGAGATTCTCGACAATGTGGGCGATGAGAACCTGTCCCCTTTTGACACACTGCCTGAGTCGGACTTGCTGTCGGGTCACAAGGGAATGGAACACTCTCCGGTTAGTGGCCATCTGTTGTACGTAACTCTCCTGTGTATTCCTCTGCTTCCTACCACTGAAGGGAAGAGGAAATTGACTGACATGCGGTTCTGAACATAGTTCTTGATGTATGACAGTGATTATTTTTTGTCATACCTCATCTAGGGCACAGACTTTTTTCACATTCCCCGAATTGCCATTGCGACCCTTATAATTAATCTGTACAAACCACTGTAAGAGTTGCTGGCACCTTGCATGAATAAAGACACCAACAGTCCTGTCAACCTTAAATACACCCCGACACTTTCTTCCTTGGTGTCCAGCGAACAGCGGTAATTAAAGAGAGAGAGAGGCGATTGTTATTGCAGCTGGAATTAATCGGTGTTATAATATTTACATTCTGAAATCAGTATGTGTTTCTTGGAGGTGGGCAGAATTGTTTATTGGGAGGTGCTACGCAAGAGAGCTTGCAGGGAGGAGCGAGCTGGTGTAGCATACACTAGTGCCTCATTAAAGGAGCATGTTGTATTGTGCAAGTGTAACTGTATTATGTCCTTGTATGTTTAAAGTAAACTAAACCATTACCATATTTTGCACCTAGAGGGGGGGAAATTAATATATCTTTGCTTTCTTTCCCATTGTAGCTCAGGAGATTACTATCTATGCATAGATCCCCTTCAGAGAAAGACTCATCTTCAAGTGCAAGACCCTTGCCAGCTGGAAAGGTAGCCATCAGCACATAAGCAGCGCATTCAGTCCTATTACATACATGACTTTGTAACATCTACCTTTCTGTGTACAATCAGAACCTCTTTAGGATACCAATTGACTCACTACAGAGAAGTGACGGGGAGGAAGAAGAAGCTGTCTTTCTCACTCAGAGCCCAGTGAGGCATGGTTTACCTGCAGACTGGGAAGGTCCAACCCTACCGTTTCCTGTCACCTGTGAGCAGGAGAGCGACGACGGCATTTTAGTCAGCCTGGGCGACTTGGTCAGACACATGCACCCTTACTGCATGACCATTTGTGTGGAGAATGACGAGGGCGTACAGATGTTGCCAGAGGGAGGCATCTTGCTTGAGGTGGTGGATCAAGGGGAAAATGGAGAACCTATCCTGGTTGTCCCAGACATGGATCTACCAGGTCTTCTGCCACTTGAAGAGAAGTTTACAGGAGAGGAAGAAGCCGGCTCTGACACTTCAGAACATATTGTCGTTGACGACTATGATGATGACATTGATGTGCTGTGTAAGACTCCAGTAAATATTCCAAGCACGTGTTCAGATGAGATGATAAACAAGCAGAAGGACGAGACCTTAGCCAGAGTTCCTGCTCGGAGAAAAAAGAAGAAGAAGAAGAAGAAGAAACACTGTGCTCCTACACCTGTTGAGGGGAGAGTTCTGGGGAATACCACTGTGAGAACTCAAATACAGGAATTGCCAAAAAAACTTGAAAGAAAGCAAGTCAAAGAAGAAAAGAGAAACAAAATTGTAAAAGCACCAGCTGCTACTGTACCCTTTGCTTTAAAATCTAAGAAAATACGTTGCCAAAGTGACGCCCGAGCAGAAATCAACAGTCCAGAAACAAGAGTAAATGCTGCTCTGTTTGTGACACTCAGACAGGACAAAGGTCCAACAAAAGTTGGTGTTCCTGAAAGTCCATTCACCTTCCAACAGCCTGATGAAATGTCCAAACAGGTGTCACAAGCTCCCTTTGAGCTCTCCAACAAACCACCGTTGGTGTCTCCCAGCAACCCTGCAGCTGCTTCCAACAGCACCACAGTGTCAACTATCAGTGAGCCCCTCCCACCCATGACACCTGCACTTCCAGAGTCAAAGCCCAAGTCCCTCAGTTTGGCCGAGTACCGACAACTCCGGCTGCAGAAGAAGCCGGCCGTGTTAGAAAAACAAAGCGACAACAGCACCAAGTGGCCCAGCCTTCCGGAGCCCCCCAAAGAACTTCCCCCTATCCCCTGCCTGCCTGACCCCAGCCCCAGGGATCCTCGCCGGCCCACTCCTCGGGCTGCGAGGAGAGATGTGGTTGAGATCAAACCCGCCTGGCAACCACGGGGGCTGTTTGCCCCTCCCACCCCAGAGGCTCTGTTAGTGCCACCAACTTACATGGTGGCATCAGCCAACAAATCTGCTATGGCTGCCCCCAGACAATCACAAGAGTCACAAGCAGTCTCGACCCCTAGGCATGCAATACCCCAGAAACCTTCATCTTGTACCAATCTTCAGCCTCCTGCTTCTAAATGCCAATCTGGGAATCAGTCAACTGATGTGCAGTTTGCGAAAATTTCTCCTCAAACCACTTCGGGGGTCTTAATCTCTGCTGTAGTTCCTGCCACCAGTCCTCTACAGAAAACCACAATTTCCCAAAATTTGCCTGAGGTCATACCTCCTACCACTCCTACCTCGTTGAGCAACCTCAGCACATCTGCGAAGTCCCTTGCAATAAATGCCAGACACTGCATTGCACCTTCCGTGGCCTCGCAAGCCAAGTCACAAGGTATGGTGCTTGAAGCAAAACAGAAAGTCACGACACCAACGGAACCTCCTAAGGCAAAGAGTCCCACACAGGAGTTGGTTGAGTCATTTACCAGCGAGATAGGTAAGTTTGCTAGTTCCTCATCCAAGAAAACTGACAATTTCTTAACAGGAGCAAATATCAAGGTCCAATATTCTATTTTTCAATTTAAAATATATGTAAGTTTCCCACAACAACAATGCCAAAAAATCTAGCCTTGGTCCTAAAATTTAGACTCTTAGAAGGGCTTTTAGCGTGCCCTACAGGGAACATGCTGTGTTGTGCATGTACCATTAGTGCCAATGAGTTGTATGTTGTAATAAGATATCACATACATACAACGTAACATTGAGTGGGACAGGAGGATGTTGGCAACACTATCGTAGCAATGTGCGCTACACTGCTAATGTTACTCGCTGAAGAAAACCAAAATTGTGAAACTTACAGCTCTCAAGTCTGTAGTTGACTACTGGATAGGTGGCAGAGGCTCAAGTCTTAAAGTGTGTAGTGAAGCCTACTTTTTTTTTTATACAAAGTGTGCTCTACGTAGTGAAGAAGAGCTGGTTGTGTATTTGGGTCAGGCTCATCTAGCTAGGAGCAGGTCAAGTGGTAGCATGTAAATGTCATAACACGGACATTCAAAAGTGTATTTGAATTTAGATGAGTTTTCTAAACATTAAGCTGGAACACGATTAATTTTTAGACAATTTTGTATATCTTTTCACAGGGTTATAGCTTCTGAAAAGTATAAATGTTGCTCATCCAGCAAATACTGTATGCAGGGATATTACTGTACTTCCTCCTATTTCGTCTTGAGTATTAATTTTAGTGTTTTGCAGGTATAGAAGCTGCTGATCTGACTAGCCTGTTGGAACAGTTTGAGGAAACACAAGGTGAGAAAAGTAGCTCCTTGTCTACTTGTGTCTGTTTTAAAAGTACTGTGATTTTGTCCTGCAGTGGTAGGTCGCATATACAGTATTTTAGTTGCTTAATCTAGATCGGCCGTCTCAAAAATGCCTAGTATAAGTGCGGCAAAGCTTGGATAAATTGAGTTTAAACAGGGAAACACTGAACACTGTGAAGGTCCGCTAACAGCAAAAGTGTTGGATGCAACATTTCCACAGGTTTATTTGTATGAAGGGATGTTCTTATCTGAGATGGGTCCTGTAGTGGGGCAAAGGAGCTGCTTTGTGCTGTGGAATTCTGCCCTGTCTGCAAATCCTTTTTATCTCTTGTCATGCTGACTTTGTTGGTGAGTGTACTGTACAAGGCTCACCATGTCAGGCATAGTGACTTGCTTACTAGTGTAGTCAATAGAAGTGTTATTGAACCCTGCTTGGTCGTTGAAGACACGTACACTGTACTTGAACTGGCAACCCCATCGTCTAACATCCTAAATCTCTATTCTGCCCACTTCAGCCAAAGCGCAGCAAAGTGTACCGGAGGTCTATGGTAGAGCAGCAGCTGTAGGAAACTCGAGGTGAGTTACCCTACAGCCTTCATGCTGCTCTGTGGGAGTGATTGAGTCAAACCCGTGTGCATGTACAGTATGATGGAGGGACTCCACCTATTGCCAAGACCTGCCGCTAACGTAGGCCATGGAATGGCCTTCCATGGTCTTGTCCAGACAAGACATACTAGCTTCTAGTGTGTGTGCGTGCGTCTGCGTGTGGGTGTGGGTGCAGTATTAACCCTTGCATTCACTTTTTAGTGCTGAATTTGCTCGGGAGAAAAATGTCATGGAGCGTGTCAGAGCCAATGATCTCTTGAGCCCTGCAGGTAATTCATATAGAGTTTAATTGTAAGCGTTGTCATGATTGCCAAATGTAATAATGGTCCACTTTTCTGCTTTTAGCCCTCACTCCTCCAGCCACACCTCCACACCAGATGTGGAAACCACTGGCCCCTGTGGCCCTCCTCAGAAAGGCCAACGTTCCCCTCTCTTCCAAGACAAGCCCCTCCAAGGCTATTCAGATAGAAGCACGCCCTTTACCGTTAGCCAGATTCCACAGCAAGCCCACTGCAGCTGCTGCCGCTGTCTCTCACCGTGTGGTGTGCATGGATCACGACTACTGCCTTCCTGGCAATGGTGCTTCTCCTACTGGACAGGCGGGCAAGCGCTGGAATGTCAAAGAGCCGGCTTTCATCACAATTAAACCCATTAAGCACACTGCTGCCACCCCTACAGTTCCGTCTCAGTCCACCTCTAAGTCTAACACTCAAGCACCAGAGGCTCTGGATCATGCCATGGAGCGGTCTTCTGTTCTGGAAACTCCAGAGGCCTCCCCGGCCCGGCAGGAGAATGAATCCACTTTTAAAGAAACCACTGCCAGTAAAGGGCCTTTTGAGAGGTCCTATGGTTGCTATGCATCCTCTCGCACACCCAGCCCCAAAGAGAGGGAGAGAAAACGAAGAGCCCGACGTTCTCCATCTGTGTCCAGCAGCTTAGAATCTGACTCCCATTCATCTCGATCTCGGTCCAGATCATACTCTCCTTCCAAGAAAAGGTTAGAGGCATTGTCTAAGTAAAATACTTGTTCCTCGCTACATTTCTGTTCAAGCATCACACACTCACTTTATCGTGATTTTTCACAAACTAATGATCGTTGTTTTATGGTTGAATACGGCCTGTTAGTTAAAAATGCATATTTAAACAAATTTGACTTATCCTTGGCCTAAATTAAGCATTGTCAAGCATAAAAATTGCTAAATGAACTAAAATGCATTTGCAAGGTAGAAGAAGCTTTCGATTTGTGAATGTAGTACTGCGTGCTACATTGACCACTAGGTGTCAAGAGGGGCCAAATGTGATTTGCCAGAAAAGGTTTAAATTCTCTCATAGCAAGCACAATAACATAATCATAACACAGGCTACTGTTAGTCATAATCCGCAACAAGCTAACTCTGATCTTCCGAGGGCACTTGCTGTCCTCTACGCATCTGTCCTCCCATCAAGGTCTGCTAGGGAACACATTTACTGTGACACACAGGAACAGGAGTTTTATTTACGTATAACTCTTATGGCTGCTATATTGGGTAATCCCAGTGTAAAGCCGCAATTGTATTACACTGAGAGAATAGCTACCGCAGGAAGCACGCTATCCAGAAAAAAAACAAGGAACTGCTAACGAGTGAGTTATTTCTTGTTTTGGTTAATACTAATATAAATGTGATTATATGGGTGGTGTTTTACGTCTAGACGGCTCCTTTGCTAAAAAGTAAATTTAGAAGATAGTAAATGGGTTTTCTATGCCATAACAAAACTATGAAAATATTAAACTGTAGCTAGTATTGAATTAATCTGGAACCCGTTAACCGCGTTTAACAAGGGACGGCTGTATCTAACTTCATTTTATCTTGAGGCTCATCATACCTTCTTCCTCCCTAGGTATCGGCACCGCTGCTCTCAGAGCAGATCCAGCTACTCCTCGCGTTCCTCCTCTCGGTCCTCTGTGTCCCGCTCACCACCCAGGAGGAGAAGGTACTCTTATTCCTCCTCTCACTCTGGCTCTTGGAGTCGCTCCAGATCGCGGTCGCGATCACCTCAAAGACGTGCACTGTGGAGGAGAAACAGAAGATTGTGCAGGTACAGTATTAAATTGGATGTGTAATGAAAGCTGCTCGTCCGGATTTTATAAATTGGACTAAATGTGTTTGCTGTTTTAGCCCCCCATATCGAAGTACCTATGAACACTGTGAAAATCCCCAGGATGTAAAGAAACGGAAGGAAAAAGCCATTGTAAGTTGATCATAAATCATATTGGACTTTTGTAAAGATTACCAGTTTAGTTATTGTTTTTAATTCTCCCCATATAGGAGGAGAGACGGGTTGTTTACATTGGTCGAATTCTGGCCACAATGACCCAAAGGGAGCTCAGAGAGCGTTTCTCTTACTTTGGCAAGGTGGAGGATTGTACTCTGCACTTTAGGGACCACGGGTGAATACTCAATTCATTTTTTTAAATACATTTCTTATTTTTGCGTTTTATGTGGCACATTGCACTGTTACTGAACCTCTTTGGTCTCATCTGTGACTTTTGGGGTCAAAGTACAGTGCTAAAGCATAAACAGGCTTGCTCATAACTGGGGCCTCCTGGCTACGTACCAAGTTGCTCTTTTAAAAGCAGACCACAGCTTTGAACACCATTGCATTGTGATAAATGGGTATAAACCTTGATAGAGGCCATTGCTTAGATTATCCGTCATCTAACAGGGACAACTACGGGTTTGTGACGTACTACAACACTACGGATGCTTTCACCGCCATCGAGAATGGAAGCAAACTGCGCAAGCCTGATGAGCTACCATTTGATCTCTGTTTTGGTGGCAGGAGACAGTTTTGCAAGACCAGCTATTCTGATTTGGGTAGGCAAGACATGATCTTCTCACCCTCATTTTCCTAAAATGACATGGTAAAACATGTAATACCTCGGACTGTTGCTTTTCAGATTCCAACAGAGACTATGACCCACCATCTGCAAAAAGCAAGGTGAAGACACTAGACTTTGACACTTTACTGAAGCAGGCCCAGCAGAGTCTGAAGAGGTAACAGGAGGCCCATCTCTGGAAGCAGCCCAACACTTACCTCAAAAAGAAGCAAAACTTGTCTTAAAAGTTTTTTTGTGGCATCAGTTTTATTTTTGTTTACATTTTATTTTATTTTGGCAAGCCTAATACCTTCTATTGAAGTGAAAATTTATAAGTAAATGAGCAAAAGAAGTTAAAAAAAATTGAATAAGTGATAAATATTTTTAAATGTTTATTTAAATGTAAAAACAACCAAAACAAAATGGAAGTGTATGGGGAGAATAATTTTTAAAGAGGAGGTATAAGAACTCCCTAATTGTCGGGAGAGAATATATAATACATTTGAATGTACTGCGAACATTAATTAAAAATAGGAATCTGAGTTATCCTGTCTGGTCTCTTTTTTTTTTTTTTTTTAAATGTGTGTGCGCGTATGTGTGTATATGTGTATATTATGTATGTATATACACACACATACATACATACACACTGCTCAAAAAAATAGACCATTTTAATTTCTATTAAATTATGTGGCATCATTTTGTTACTAATACATCACCTAATCATTATCAGGAATGATATTCAAGATCATTTTCCCTCCCGTTTAGATCTGATGTGTTTTCAAAGTCTTTAATTTTTTTGAGCAGTGTATATTATGCTCCTGTACTCTTTAGGTTTAAGTGCACAATGGTGTTGAAAATATAAGCAGTAAATGGTGACTAACCAGATAAATCACTGTTGGTATATTTTTATTGTCACTGGTACATGGCAAACAAGTTACCAGTAGGTGTAGTAGATTCTTAAACAAGACCCAGCATTCATGAAGGACACGCTCTTAAGGCTGTGCAATTGGACAATTAATGTAAAGGGGTGCGTTTAAAAAATGGTGTGGCATTCAATCAGTCATCAGTTTTGTGGGAAAAAAAACCCGTTGCGAATTAGATGGCCTCTGTGAGGATGAAACCAGCACTTGTTGAACATGCACTTCTCTTTGAAAGCCTGAGGAAAATGGGTTGTTCAAGACCTTGTTCAGTAGAACAGCGTACTTTGATGAAAAAGTTGACTGAACAACGGAAAACTTAAGAGGTGCAAAAAATGTTTGGCTGTTCAGCTAAAATGATTTCCAATACCTTAAAATGGAGTGCAAACCCAGACCCACGTGGCAGAAAATGGAAGACAATCAAAATGGATTGGAACAAAAACAGTCTGAATTTACCGGTAAGTACTGTGACAGAAGATGTCTTTGTGAAGCCAATCTATTTACAAGTATGCCCCACAAAGTCCCTCTAAACATTTTGTGGACTGATGAGAGTAAAATTTTTCATTTCGGGTCCAAGGGCTGCAGACAGTTTGTGGATGACCCCCAAACTCTGAATTCAAGCCACAGTACACAGGGAAGAAAGTGAAGCATGGTGGTGCAAGCATCATATGAGTATGTATTTCCTACTATGGTGTTGGGCCTATTTATCACATACCAGGGATCACGGATCAGTTTGCATATGTCAAAATGCTTGAAGAGGTCATGTCTTTGAAATGGGTGTTTCAACAAGACAAACATAAATAAATATGTAAGTAAATAGGCAAATCGTGGTTCTGAACCAACAAAATGAATGTTATGAAGTGCCCAGCCCAACCTCAGGACCTTAATCCAATTAGGAACTCGTGGGGTGGCATAAAAAATGTGCTTCCTGAAGCAAAACCAAGAAATGAATTGTGGAATGTTGTTAAAGAATCTCGGAGTGGAATAACATCTGAAAGGTGCCACACAGATGTGAAGCAGTTATAAAAAACAAAAAACTTTGGTCCTACAACTAAATATTAGTTTAGATATTCACAGGATTGCCAAATCGTTGAGTGTTTCATCTGTTTTTCTACATGCATGTTGAGTGTGAATGTTAAACCTGGGCTTTTCAGTGAGGGCCTCTTCTCCACCAAATACATATTTCAGTGGTTCTGCTGGTTATTTGCTCATGGAAGTCTTGCTTGGCGTTTTTTCTCAAATAGGGGACATCGTACTCAATGGCGATATTAATATGTAGTGGTTTTATTATTTGATGGGTGCAAAGACAAGAAACCCAGGTTGTGATATCGCTGACACACAAACAAGCTGCCCTCCCCCACTTTTTTTAAACGACATCGGTTCTCTGTTGCAATCCTAATATGGGATGCCAAAGATGTTGAATACATTCTAGATAATACGCTACAGTTTTGCTCGTTGAACTGTATCCATTTCAGAACACTTCTCACCGGCTAACTGCATTCCATGTTCGATGTTTTGGCAACTCGTTTACTGTTACGTGTTTGTATCAGCAGTGAACTAATTGTAAAGGTGGACGTCCATAACACTAAAGCCTTTTACCTTTGATGGAGGTATTAATTTTAGACGGTCCTTCGACATGGTGTTATCTGCGTGTCGTCTTGTGTGACCAAACCAAGAATAAACTCGTTTTACATTCAAAAGGGTCGGTTAATTGGTTGATATTTTTCAGTTACGGCACGTGGACGTTGACTATCTTGACCGTTGAAACATCTTCGTGCTGTTTGGTCACACATATCTGGTTCTGACTGGTTTAAACTGGTTTGGTGAGCATGCGCACTAGGTGTAAACAGGAAGAAGGGAGTAAAAAAAGCAGGACTGCAAGAGAAGAGAATGCATGGACAAAACAAACATGTCGTCCGGATTTTTTTACATTAACTACGAACAGTTGTTTTGCACCATCTGATAGTCATTTCGACTGAGGCTCGAACAGGTGCGACAATTCAAGCTATTCGGACAGGCTCGCGAAATCCGAAAGACGCCAGACCTTCGGTTGTCAATTTCAACGCCATTGATTTGCTCCACATTTAAAAAGCGTGTTGGATTTTCCTTTGGGTTTGTGACTCTTCACACAAAAGAATGGTCCAAAAAGATAAGTTGTTGGAGACCACTCCGGTGGAAGCCGAACCTAGCCCCAGCCCAATCTCGGGAGATGCTTGTGCTGCGGGCCCCGGCCTGGTAGAGGAATCCGGCATTGGCGTTGAAACAACGGGACTCAGAAAGTTCATCAGTGGAGTGGTGGAAGGTACTGCGTGGAATCATCGTTAAAATCCGTCATGGAATGGCCATTTAATACGAAATGGGTCAACTGGACATTTACAACATTAACAGTAGCACAGAAGCTAGTATCGGTCTGCACGGGATGGTCCTTTGACATCCTTTTTCATAAAACAAAAGACTACGGTTATTTTTTATTTGGTCATTTGTCAGAAGCTAAGTGAAAAATTTTTGGCAGCGTATGTATGTATTTTTATTTTATTTTACCATTATTTTTTTTAATGAAACATGTAAACATGAGTTACTATAATTGTGACCTTACCATTTCACAGCACCTCATTAAAACTGACTGCCGTTTCTTCATGCAGGGTTTTATGGACGACCATGGACAATGGAACAGAGGAAAGAATTGTTCAGGAGGTAAAAGAATAACCATTATTATTAATTACACTTTCTACAAGATCGCATGGAATGTTTCACTTTCTGTCTTTTTTTTCAGGCAGCAAAAATGGGGTTTGAATACGTACCTTTACGCGCCCAAGGATGACTACAAACACAGAATGTTCTGGAGGGAGTTGTACTCCGTGGAGGAAGCAGGTGACTATGTAGATGTAATTTCAGGTTCAGGAAGGGAATGTACTATTTTGACTGGGAGTAGAATACCACCCCGAATAGATGATGGCTGCTTGTTTGCTGTTGAATAACAACAGGAAGCTATAGAAATTTAAAATGATATTAAACTTCCTTTGCTTCATTGATCACCATAATCTTAAAATGACAACTCCTCTATTGTTTTCTCATTTTGACAACAATTGAAACGCTTTATTTCGAACTGCGTCTCATCTTCACTCCTATGTGTGTGTGTGTGTAGTATGTAAGTGACAAGAAGAAAAGCTGTGATGATTCTACAGTAGATCCCAGCATATTCGCAGTTTTTCTCTCCTGCATATTATCAGGTTCATTTTTTTCTGCTTTAAATTGGAAATCACTTCATCCAATTCAGAGACGTATTCTATTCTAAAATTGTTGGTCTTGCTTAAAAATGCACCCTATAGTTGTAATCACTGTTAATATAATATGAAATTGCTCTCACGTAAATACATTTGAATATGTGTGACTTTCATGGCTCTCAGCCCGAAAGGTTCCCGACCCCTTTTATAGTGTTTGCCTGTAATTGTTTCTTAGTGTGTATAAGTGATTTTTGTAACTGTGAGAGTATCAAAAACAGGCATTTTCGTGGCTTTTACAAATGCATTTGTATACTATACACATTTCCACAACCCTGATTATAAGACAACTTTAGGAAAACCTCTTCTCAGATATTTTCCTCAAACAAATTTTGTCTTATCCATCCATCCATTTTCTATGCCGCTTATCCTCATTAGGGTCACGGGGATGCTGGAGCCTATCCCAGCTGGCTTTGGGCGAGAGGCGGGGTACACCCTGGACTGGTCGCCAGTCAATCGCAGGGCACATATAGACAAACAACCAGTCAGACTCACATTCATACCTATGGACAATTTAGGGTCGCCAATTAACCTAACATGCATGTTTTTGGAATGTGGGAGGAAACCGGAGTACCCGGAGAAAACCCACACACGCACGGGGAGAACATGCAAACTCCACACAGAAATGCCCAACGGAGATTTGAACCCAGGTCTTCCAGATCTCCTGACTGTGTGGCCAATGTGCTAACCACTCAGCCATTGTGCGGCCCAATTTTGTCTTATGTTCAGGTCAATACAGTAGTCATGCCTGTTAACTGACACATGTGAATGTTCCCAATTTTTTCCCAGAGCAACTGATGACTCTAATCGGTGCCGCCAAGGAGCACGGAATTGAGTTCATCTATGCCATTTCTCCTGGACTCGACATTACCTTCTCCAATCAGAAAGAGGTTTCTGCACTCAAGAGGAAACTGGACCAGGTATTGCTGCTGCATTTGTCCTGCAAGAATCAAAAAAAAAATCTGATAACACACTCTTCCCTTTGCCTGTTAGGTGACTCACTTTGGTTGCAAGTCGTTCGCCTTACTCTTTGACGACATCGACCACAATATGTGTCCTGCCGACAAGGAGGTGTTCAGCTCTTTTGCACACGCTCAGGTTTCCATCACCAATGAAATCTACCAGTACCTAGCAGAGCCTGAAACCTTCCTTTTTTGTCCAACAGGTACAGCTTGTCTCTTTTTGGAGCAATTTATTTTCTTTAGACTCATTATTGATTTATTTCTTAATGTCCTCCCATGCAGAGTACTGTGGAACCTTCTGCTACCCAAGTGTCTCTCAGTCTCCCTATCTGCACACAGTAGGAGAGAAGCTGCTGCCTGGCATTGACATTCTCTGGACAGGCATGAATGACACATTTTTTTGGTTTGTCATTTGAAGTTCTTGCTCACCAGGTTGGGGTTTTGTATTTGCAGGGCCCAAGGTGGTGTCCAAAGACATCTCAGTGGAGTCTATAGAGGAAGTATCCAAGATTCTCAGGAGAGCACCGGTGATCTGGGACAACATCCACGCCAATGACTATGACCAGAAGAGGCTTTTCTTGGGTCCCTACAAGGGTCGCTCCACAGAGCTCATCCCCAGATTAAAGGGTGTCCTCACAAACCCCAATTGCGAGTTTGAGTCCAACTTTGTTGCGATCCACACGCTAGCCACCTGGTACAAGTCGAACATGAACGGTGTGCGCAAGGATGTGGTCATGAGTACGTATGATCAAAAATAAGTGTTTTTCTAGTTTTTACAGTTTAGTCTAAAGTCATAATTATCTTACCTGTTACTAGCGGATGGTGAGGACAGCACAGTTTCCATTCAGATTAAGTTGGAGAATGAGGGCAGTGATGAAGAACTGGAGACGGACATGCTGTACAGCCCACAGCTCGCTCTCAAGCTGGCTCTTACTGAATGGCTTGGAGAATTTGGTGTGCCTCATCAGTACAACAGTAAGAGAACTGTCCTGTCATTTGTGTCCACAAATACCTGTTGTTGCAGCATAACTGATCCTGATTCTCTCCAGGCCGACAGGTGCCTCAAAGCGGTGCCAAAAGTACGGCCATTGACGTGTCATCACTGGCCGCTTCGTCTCTTTGCTCCGCTACCACGGTGACAACTGTGTTCCAACAGCCTATAATGTCTCCGGCAATGCCGCCTCACTGCCTAGAACCGCACCCTATGGCTAAAACACAGCAGGAAGAAGAGGTAGGGGTTTACTTTTGCTTGAAATACATAATTTTCTTAAACATATAAGTAAACAAAGCACCTCAATAGATTTCTAATATTAGTAGATGCCACTAGATCCACTAGGTATGAGGCAAACCTAACCAGCTTCAGTAAAATGATAGAAAAGTAGAAAATGTCTACCAATTGAAAGAGAGACTGACATGATACATTATAATATATATATGAGCCTTTATATTTGATTTCTGCGATTGACTGGCGACCAGTCCAGGGTGTACCCCACCTCTCACGCAAACTCAGCTTAGATAGCATCCAGAATGGGCAAAAAGTAGGGTTATAGATACAGCACGCACAGGGAGAACATGCAAACCCCACACAGAGATGCCCATTGATTGTGTGGACATGCAAACTCCACACAGAGATGCCCATTGATTATGTGGCAAGCATGCTAACAACTCAACCACAGCGTGACCCACAATACACCAATAGACAGAAAAATATTTGACTCAAGAAGGAGTGGCAAGAAGAATATATACCCACCCTCTTGTTCATAACAATGCTAGTTATATTAACGCAATATGCAGCATAAAATACATAAAGAAGATATTGCACACACACGTGCAATATATCATATAGCAACATATGATATGTGCAAATAGCAACATATCAATCATGTATTATAACTAATTCTTGGATTTATATATAATTTTTATGACTGGTACTCTCTGCTGTTGAGTACACAAATGCCTTTGACAAAATAAATAGAATGCCTCTTTTGTGGTGTTGTTATTATGCTTATATTGCACCTGGACAGGTGGAGGTAGAGAAGAAGGATTCAGATGAGGAGCCAATGGAGATGGTAGTTGAGAAACAAGAGGAGGCTGATGCAGAAGAGAAACATGAGGGTCCAGTCTTGGCTGACAAGATGGCTGAAGACCTTAAGCCCATGGATACGGACAAGGAGAGCTTAGCCGAGTCCAAGTCTTCAGAAGAGTCAATACAAGAGGACTCTGGGAGTGATATTGCCCCCATGCAGACAGATGATCAACTCAAACAGGTAGAATTAGACATGAATAGGAATCGCTCAAAAGCCTATTTTGTTTTTTTTGACCACCCATGACATATTATTCTTGCTTTTGTCATTACAGGATGTGTTTGTGCCCGGTCCAAATGAAAAGCCCCTGTTCACAGTGGAACCACTTTCCATTGAGGACCTGAGCCTGTTGGCAGAACTCTTCTACCTCCCTTATGAGCACGGCCCCAAGGCCATGCAGATGCTCAAGGAGTTCAACTGGCTGAGAGCCAACAGCAGTGTCGTCAGCGTCAACTGCAAAAGAAAAGAAACTGAGAAGGTTGGTTGGGAATTAAGTGATTGTTTTTTCTTTTTCAGAAGTAGCTTGTAGTAAGCATTTCCCAGTTTTGCAAAACAAAATGGTGGATGTGTACTACCCCAAATGCCCATAGGGTGGTGTCGCATACACAGGAAATGAAGTGTACTTGAACATCAAGTACTGAATCCTGTAGTTTGGTGTCAAAACAAACAAAACTTTGAATGATTGCACTATTTCTGTCTTGCAGGTTGCTGAATGGCAGTTGAGGGCAGAGAAGTTTGAGGACATGTGCTGCTCTGTTATCCAGATGTTCACGCGCCTGTCCAATACAGCCAACCGCACAATCCTGTATGACCTCTACCCTTACATCTGGGACATCAAGAGCATAATTTCTATGGTCAAGTCCTTTGTCCAGTGGCTAGGTGTGTATGAGCTTAACCATATGGCTTCGAAAGATCTCAATAGGCATATCACACACTTATATTAGTGATGAAAAACCCAAAAGAAATTAACCTATAGAATGTGGTCAGCACCAGTATACAGGATAAGAGTGACCTCTTATCCTTTAATTGTTTAATTGTAGCTGCCTTAAAATGCAGCATACTGGCATATGCTGTTATTTTTCACATGCTTATTTTTTTTGTTTGTTTTCTTTAAATCTGACTAAATGCTGCTTGCACCGCTACAACTCCATTGTAAGATAAAATCCAAACCAGATCACAGTGGTAAATGTCCCATCGGGGTTACTGCTGCTTGCTGTGTATTCAGTAATGTGACAATTTCACACTCACACCAACCCACTCGCTTCCATCTCTCTTGTCTGTGGAAATGGGCACTTGTGGGGCACCCCTCGTCCTCTTCCACGCCCTAGCGCATGCGAGCTTGGAGAGAAAGTTGATTCACTGACTATGGAAGGCCATTCTGGTGCATAAAGCGGTTATGTTAGGTTTCATACAAGAGACTCAGATATGAGGCTGCAGTGTAAATAAATGAATCATTATTCTGAATCACAATGTATTATATCCCAGTGCAATAAGAAATACTGTTTCCTCATTTAGTGGACATTTAGTTTTTTGTATATAAATTACAATATAAAATGTATTACAATATTTTATTATGACCCTAACTTACTGAAGTACTGTAGTCACTTTCTTTCGTACCATTTTTCTGGATGCTACACTGAATGAATCCATCCTAAAAAGATATCAGTCCAAATCCTCTCACAGTTTGCTCTGAAATGCTTCTTGCTGCATACATCAGCACTTTCTGTGTAAACCAGGGCACCCCACGTTACAATACAATTTGCGATGCATGGCTCACGATACCGATAAGGCAAGTGTGTAAAACAAAACCCCCCAAAAATTAATTCCATAGTTTGGTGCATAATATACGTGCATGGTGCAAACGATTAATTGGTTCCACACCCGATTGCAATACATTTCTGTACATTTCTGCAAAGTAGGATTCAATATTATTAAACAGACATTTTTCATAGTGAAAGCATCGAAAACCTCTTTATGACTTTTAAATGACATTTTTACCATTATTAGAGCACTGTGATGGTGTGAGGGGTGACTGTAGTGCAAAAGCAATGAGACTGTTTTAGTGCAAGTTTAAGTTTCTGGCAAAGAGTGACACAATTTTAAAGTCATTCAGAAAATACACGAAATAAATCCAATGTATTAAGTATGTAGTGTAGTATAGCAGTTGTGACGTAATCGCCAGAAAGAGACAGAGTGACCTGTATAACGTTGAGCTGCATGAGCACGATATTGACAATAAAAAACATAACCGGTAACAACACAACATTTAAATAATCATGCTAGGCACGGTTTTGTGTGCTGACAAACAAGGGTGGCTGTGCAAGGTGGCATTTTCGTGAGATGCTTCTTACATTCCAGCTTTGTCGCATTCACTTATATAAAAGCCAACGCAACTCCACACTTTTGATTTCAACCGTGCTGTTGCATCTTTCCGTTTTACTTCACCACTCAAGTTTATCCACGAGCAGCGTTTAGATTCTTTCTTCTTTGACTTCCGCGCAATTTTCTGCCACTCTCACAAGGAGCTCCTCCTGAATGACATGTAAAATGGTGCCTCGACTCACTCACTTAAGTGAAACGTTAAAATGTTTGTGGTGGCTATATTTTAATAATTAGAAGGAATCGATAATTTATCGTCTGGTGAAATATCATGCAGTTGTTCAGTACACATGCACATATGTAGCAAAACCTAGCATTTTGTTTCCTATGGTAAAATGACGTGGGGGGCATGGTGTCAGAGCGGCAGCCACTATTTGAGGAAATAGGGTATTCTTTTTATACCTGTCTGATTTTTTTGTGCTCCGGCTTTATCAGATGGTCCACTCTGTCAGTCTGAGTTAGATTGTAAATACATGAGAGTGCAATGTCTATAAACTGAAGCACCAGCATGGCCAGTAACCCAGTTTTATTCACAGGTTTCTGTTCAACTATATGGTAAAGCTGAGGACTTCAAGTACACAGCAGGCAGCAAACCTGCAACTGGAGACTGCCGGCTTAATGCCTTAAACAACAAAATCTCAAAGATTATTATAGTGATCGTTCTCTGAAGATGTGCATAATTGATTTCTCGTCCTGTCCCTGTGCTGGAAACTGTGCAGCCTGCACTTAGTCACCATCTCCCTGGTTACTTTAGTGAGTGCACTTACTAATAATGCTTTTCTACTGTTTTCTCCCTTTACTATGTACAGATGGAAGAATCCACAGTACAAGTTTCTACTGCTATTGGATCGACAGTGGCCGATGTATGCGCAGTACAGGCGAAATGGATTCATATATTCTTTTTCTTAAAATAGAGCCCTTAATTGTGAATGGTTTAATTGGAGGAAAGGAAGCGACCCTCTGGATGAGGTCACATTTTTTGCGCAGCGATTGTGAGCTTCAAGCGTTAACTTTCAAATGTTCTTTTTTTCCCTCCGGCAGCTTCTCTCTAACGTATGCTTTTTTTTTGTTTCTGTCAGTAGGCTTGTAGACATGGCCTGATGCACCTACCCAAGGAAATTTACTCTGTGCTTCCAAAGTTGACCTTCGCACTTGATCCTACTCATTCACTTGTGTAGTTGTGATCTCTAGGCTTGTACATGTGTCAGAGGAGACCATGCAAGGGCTTCATTGGATTTCTAATTGTTATCTGGGTAAAAGCAGTCCTGTTGGAGATGCTTCTTTCTTCATTGCGGGATATTTAATTGCACTAAGTTGAAGCAAGTTCAACGTTCCTCCTCGTGGGTGCATCTGCATGCTGTGTCGTGTCACATCGTCAGCGGAAGCACCTTAGGTTGTCAGCATAACTTTGTGAAGCTGTGCTAGGCTTGTCTGGTCACATGACGGGGCTTCTCTTCAAACTGCTTATACACAAACTGGAAAAGCGACCGTGCTCTCTTTTATTCGTTGGCGCTATTTTATAATTCATATCTAGTGTGCCTGTTTTACTTTGTGGCTTTTGAATAATAAGCTGACCGGACATGTGCGCTTGATGGGTCTTCCGGGTTTGATGAGTCGCGCTCCCTAGGCATGTGACGAGGCAGACGAGAAGAGAATGTGACTTCACGCTGGGTGCTGAGATCAGTGGGGTGACGACAGCTGAAGCTTACACCGATTGCACAGAGAGTATGTAGTTTGTCTGTTAGCTTTCTTTCAACGCTGGGAGCATGAAAGTTGTGTAGCCTTGCACAGCGTTTTGACTTTGTTGTGTTGGAGAACTTAAGAAATGAGATGTAAGCTTTAGTTGCTCAAGCCCATTTCCACTCTAAAGTATTCTCCTCAAACTAGCATTCCAAGTTAGGCACTATTGTTCATTTTCAGTGCTTACATTTTGATTTAATTTTGCATTTAGAAAAAAATGACTCCCCTTCCTTCCTTCCCTACTTTCTTTATCTGTGTCCGAGAGCCCAATGCTTTGGTAACACTCTCCGCTTGGCTCTGCTCCTAACAGGGTGTCGTAGTCAGTCCTCAGCACAATTCCCTAAAGGAGACCAAGAGCCGTGGGCCTTTAGGGGAGGTCTAGCAGGAGAGTTCCAGGTATCTAATGCACTGAATGTACCGCAATCAAATGGAAAAAAGGAAAAAAAGTGTTTTGAACAAAGAAAACTGTGATCAATGCGTGCAGGTATGAAGGGATTTGGTCTGTCAAAGGTGAGCTGATTGTAAACCGCATGGAATTGAACCCCCTTGACTTCTTTTTGGGTTATTTATAGTGGGTGATAGAAAACCGCAAGTGAGCTCCCAGTCCTGATTTGTATTCATTTAACTTTCTTTCAGCAACTGTCCTATGAGATGCTGCTTTCCCTTAGCGCAGGCGGCGCACGCGAGCACGGCTAGCGTTTTTTAATTTTTTATTTTCATGACATCTCATTTCTTTGCAGGAAGCGCACAAAATCCCTTGCCAGCTCTTTGCAAGCACCCGCGCGAGCATCGCACAGCGCCAGCGAGTACGCACACGCGCACATCTGCAACAATGGGGGCGGAAACTCCAGGGTAAAACGCAGCTGTCCAATTTAAAGGCAATATCTCTAACATCAGAGAGGAATTCTAGTTAGAAGTGGCACACAATTGACTTGACTGATGTAGCTCGTATTTGACAAGTTATTTTTCCCCTGGAGTTCTCTCTCCCCCCCGTCTCGGCGCAAGCATCATTATTTTTCTCAACAGGAGGGTTGCGCAGCTAAATATTGCGATGCCTTAAACAAGGGAAAGGAGCATCTCCTTCAGCCAGTAAAACCTTGGCCAGACCAAAGTAGTTCCCTGATTTTGTTTTGCTGAATTTGTAAGGCAAACATGAGTGTTTGTTGCGCTGTGCTCCAATGACACTGAGGTGATGTTTGCTGCGGTGGGCCACTGTCAGATCAAGTAGGAATGGGAGTTTTCCATCATTTTTTAAAAAATCTTTCTTGAGCACTTGGCTTGAATTTTCATTTCCTTTTGGTTTAACAGTGGTTTCAGTGTAGCAAAATACGCAGTGAGGTGGTCAGACAAAGTAGCTTGCCACCCACTGTGCAGGAAACTAAATCTGCTTTTTTTTTTTGACATCCACAGAGATTGTTGCCAATAGATGGTGCAAACGATCTTTTCTACCAGCCTCCCCCGTCAATGCCAACCTCCAAAATCTATTCCATGAGGCCGTACTTTGCCAAAGATGAGGTGAGATCTTTTTTGTGTGTGACATTTATTATTATTATTTTTTTTTTTGGCTTGTCCAGCATCATAACAGCTGAATGGGAGTCAAGCTGCCTTTAAATGCTGAGCAAAATTGCTTTGCCATGGGAGACTTCATAATCCAAATGAGTCTCCCTTGACATTTGACTGCATTTATTAGGAATTTTGTTGCACCACATTTTGATGCCGGACCTGATGAGAAAAGGGACGTCTGGGGTGGGGGATATGAAAAAGGGTGCAAAAGAACCTCACAAACATATTTTAACCATATTATAAACAACCATGATAATCGCAATTCCAGCAACAACCAGAACAGTCACAGAGCAAGAAAGAAGGAGGAGTTTAAACTTCCACCTATGGGAGAGCTCTGACCATGTTCCAAGGGAGGCAGCGGACATTGAATCCGAGTGGGCAATGTTTTGTGCTACCATTGTCAATGCGGCCGATCGGAGCTGTGGTCGGTGCCTGTCGTGGCGGTAATCCCAGAACCCGTTGGTGGACACCAGTGGTGAGGGATGCCGCCAAGCTGAAGAAAGAGTCCTATCAGGCCTTTTTGGCCCATGGGACTCTGGAGGCAGCTGACCGGTACTGGAAGGCCAAGCGGTCTGCCGCTCTAGCAGTCGCTGAGGCAAAAGCCCATACATGGGAGGAGTTTGGAGAGGCCATGGAAAACCACTTCCGGATGGCTTCAAAGAGATTCTGTTCCACCATCCGCCGTCTCAGGAGAGGGAAGCAGTGCACAGTCAACACTGTGTATGGTGGGGACGGTGTGCTGCTGAACTTGACTCGAGATGTTGTGGACCGGTAGAGGGAATACTTTGAAGACCTCCTCAATCCCACCGAAACGCCTTCCAACATGGAAGCAGTGCCTGGGGACTCTGAGGCGGGTTCCCCTATCTCTGTGGCTGAGGTCACTGAGATGGTCAAAAAACTCCTTGGTGGCAAGGCCCCGGGGGTGGATGAGATCCGCTCCGAGTTCCTTAAGGTCCTGGATGCTGTGGGCGTGTCTTGGTTGACACGACTCTGCAGCATTGCGTGGACGTCGGGGTCGGTGCCCCTGGACTGGCAGACCGGGGTGGTGGTCCCGCTTTTCAAGAAGGGAGACCGGAGGGTGTGTTCTAACTATCAAGGGATCACACTCCTTAGCCTTCCTGGTAAGGTCTATTTAGGGGTTCTGGAGAGGAGGATCCGCCGGATAGTCTAATCTCGGATTCAGGAGGAGCGGTGTGGTTTTTGTCCTGGTCGTGGAACTGTGGACCAACTCTATACTGTCTGCAGGGTCCTTGAGAGTGCATGGGAGTTTGCCCAACCAGTCTACATTTGTTTTGTGGACTTGGAGAAGGCATTTGATCGTGTTCCTCGGGAAATACTGTGGGGAGTGCTCTGGGAATATGGGGTATCAGACCACCTAATCCAGGCGGTTCGTTCCCTGTATGACCAACCTCTCATCTCCAGTGAGGGTTGAACTCCGCCAGGGCTGCTCTTTGTCACCGATTCTGTTCACTACTTTAGTGGACAGAATTTCTAGGCCTAGCCAGGGTGTTGAGGGGTTTCAGTTTGATGGCCACAGGATTCAGTCTCTGCTTTTTGCAGATGATGTGGTCCTGTTGGCTTCATCGAGCCGTGACATTCACCTCTCACTGGATCGGTTCGCAGCTGAGTGTGAAGCGGCTGGGATGAGAATCAGCACCTCCAAGTCCGAGTCCATGGTTCTTGCTCGGGAAAGGGTGGAGTGCCATCTCCGAGTCGGGGATGAGGTCCTGCATCAAGTGGAGGAGTTTAAGTACCTTGGGGTCTTGTTCACGAGTGATGGAAGGATGGAACGTGAGATGGACAGGTGGATTGGTGCGGCGTCTGCAGTGATGCAGACTCTGCACCGGTCTGTCGTGGTGAAAAGAGAGGTGAGCCAAAAGGCAAAGCTCTCAATTTACTGGTCGATCTACGTTCCTACCCTCACCTATGCTCATGAGCTTTGGGTAGTGACCGAAAGGACAAGACCCCGGGTACAAGCGGCCGAAATGAGTTTTCGCAGGGTGGCTGAGCTCTCCCTTAGCGATAGGGGGAGAAGCACTGACATACGGGAGAGACTTGGAGTAGAACCGCTGCTCCTCCGCATTGAGAGGAGTCAGATGAGGTGGCTCAGGCATCTGGGTAGGATGCCTCCCGAACGCCTTCGTGGGGAGGTGTTCAGGGCACGTCCAACCGGTAGGAGGCCTCGAGGAAGACCCAGGACACGTTGGAGAGACTATGTCTCTCAGCTGGCCTGGGAGCGCCTCGGCATCCGCTGGGAAGAGCTGGATGAAGTGGCCAGGGAGAGGGACGTCTGGGCTTCCCTGCTTAGGTTGCTGCCCCCGCGACCCGACCTCGGATGAGCGGAAGAAAATGGATGGATGGACAGGAAAAGAAAAATATATATATACTATTTATATGTATATGTATATGTATATGTATATATATACATATACATATATATATATATATATACATATATATATATATATATATATATATATATATATACATATATATATACATATATATATATATACATATACATATACATATATATATATATATGCATATATATATATATATATATACACATACATACAAAACAACAAGAAAATAAACAGAACCTCTTGAACAATGACCATCCAGATGACACGTGCAACAAATCTACATTACTCTGCAGTGACAGGATAACTGCATCAGAGTGAAACAGAATGAGGAGATGTTCGTGGTGCTTTTTTGATTGCTTCATGATGTAGTCACCGGAAATGGTTTTCACTTCACATCTGTGCCTTGTCAGGGTTGTTTGGTGGAATTTCTTCTCTTATTAAAGGCCATCAGTTTTGTTGTGCAGAAGTCAGGTTGATACACACCCAACAGCCCTATTGTACAACTGTTACAATTCGGATTATGGCGAGAACCAATCAGCTAAGTAAAGAGAAACAAGTTACCATAATTCTTTAAAAAATGAAGGTCAGTCTGTATGGAAAATTGCTAAATCTTTCAATGTGTCCACAAGCAAACTGTTGGCCTGTACTGTATTAGCTTTCAAACATCTTTTTTGTTGCTTATTGCTGGACATGCCACTCTATAGTAACTGAGTGTCCTTCCTTTTGCAGGCTTCAGTTTATAAAATCTGTAAAGAAATGTACTATGAAGGCATGGAGGATGCTCCTTCCTCAGACCAGGATCCTGACCTTATTGGTGACAAGTAAGATCATGCGTTTTATGTCTTTTTAAATTTATCTTGAGATTTTATACTGTTGAACAAAAGATTAACAATAGTACGGAGTACACCCTTCACATTCCAGTGACTAGTTTTATCACAGTAGTGTAATCCTTTGCTATTTTGCAGCTTTTACTCATTTGTATCAAAAATATACAAAAAAATAAATTATGCAGTTTTGTTGTTAATACAAAAAAATGCACGTTTAATAAGGTAAAATACAAATATAAGGCATTTAGAAGACTCATTTGTGATAAGTATTATTCTACACTTGTCGCTAGGTGTCAGTAATGCTACTGTAATGTTCGGTGACACACACAAGCAGCAAACTTGAGAGCTGAAACCCCTGCGTAACCTCCTGTCTGACTCTCCCTAGCACCTTATCTAGCACTGCTCTAATCCTGTTGGGCATGGAATTGACCGGAGCTTCACAGTTGGTTACTGGAACCCTCGTCCACCCTTTCATAATAGCATCACTGGTGGAGCTGGTGAATCTTAAGACACTTTGCACTCATCCACCTCCTTTCCTTCCACTTGAGGATACACTTGAGCCTACCTAAAATGCACTATGCTACCAACACTATGCTTGACTGTAGACTTTTGCTAGCTATTTAGACAAAAAAGGGTTGCGTGTTGAGTCATTTATAATGGATAGTAAATCTATACTGTGATATAAAACGTACACATACTACTTTAATGTATACCCGAAAAAGATGAATGATTTTTTTTTCTAACCAAGACCAATAACTTTCTGCTTCTGCTTCTCAAAACCAATATGATACAGATGACGTTTTTCTACTCTTTAAAATGTAGATAGATTGTTGTTTGTGAACACCTGGAGGTTAGAAGGATTTGAACGAATATGGATTTGACCGAGGTTACCTGTTGGTTTATGCTAATCAATTACGGTGCCTGTATCTAAACTATAGGAACAATAAATAATGACTTCACTTTTAGTTGCTCATTGAATTCAGAAATAGTTTATATGAAAGGCGAAAGCCTCTGTAGATTATGCTTATCGTAGCAAAATAAAACTCTGACAATTCATTGAATTTTATCCATTTCGTAACAAAGGTCAGAATCTACTTTGATAAAAATTTGTTGCATACCAAAATAATGTACGATAGAAGGTTTTTTGTTTTTTTTTAAGAACACAAACATGCTACAAAAACAGAACATAAAGTCAGGGTGGCTTGGTAAGGAGAACTGATATTGTGTTTGACTTCCATGAGCTTGGAGGACTCCATTCATTTGTCTCAGCAATGAGTCAAATAACTAATTGATAAAACAATCAGGAACGGCAAAAAAGCAGTCTTGCAGGACTCCAATACTTAATGAAGATTTTTTGGTGTCATCTTCCAAACCTCATCTAACCCAGTGCTTTTCAATTAGTGGGGCGGACCCGGTGAACTGTTAGGGGGAGCGTGAGAAGCAGGGAGTAGTTTAGTGTTACTGTAAACTTGCCGACATGTCCAAATTTATCATACATATCAACATGCAATTTGACTTTTAAATACACTTGTATGCTTCACAGCTCTCTATTGTCTTGCATTTTGCTGGTTTCAGTTTGAAGTTCAGTTTGTACAGTATAGATAAATAAATAGATATTGTCAGTTGTCAATAGTATTTTAAATGAGGGGGGGCAGAAAATAACTTAGAACCACTGATCTAACCCCAAATCTGCTGAATAATGTTAAAGTCTGGTGTCTGGGTTGACCAATGCTGGAGCATTTTGACCTTCTTCGCAATTGGAAACTTTGATGCGGAAACTAAAGGAGCGCCACCCTGTTGAAAAATGTTCCTTGTCTTTTGATTTGGAAGGTATTGGGCAGTATGTAGCCACAGAGGTCCCTGGCAAACCTTTTGTACTTTCAAACGCCGTGATGATGATGTTTCAGGTGGCTGGTAAGGTTTTTGTGTGCTGTTTTAACCCCCTCCCATCATCGCGGAGCATTTGTTACAATGTCCTCCCTTTTAAAGTGTATGTTTGTTTACAATTGAGGTCAGGGGAAGTTAACGACAGGCAGGAAAAAGGAGGAGCGCTTGATTTGCTCACCTGCACAGTATGGGTAATAAATATCGTGTAAATATCAACTTGATAATTATTGTGCAACCCTTATAGACAACTTTTTTTGTCCCTGGAGAAGATATAACAAAAATGGCTGCTGCAATGTGGGGAATGTACTCGCATTTGTAAGATACTAAAACAATTCAATCAACATTCCAAAATGGCAGTCACATGATGATGCCAGAACTTGTGCTTGCCACAAAGTCATTGTGTGTGTTCCCAGGTTGGTTGGCGGTCTTCTATCTCTGAGCCCAGACTACGGCTTTGTCCTTGAAGATGATGAAGGTATCTGCGGCTATGCTGTGGGAACTGTGGATGTCAAGCCCTTCATCAAGAAATGCCAGATGAGCTGGATTCCTTTCATGCAAGAGAAGTACCATAAACCTGACGGCCAAAAGGACCTCTCAGAGGCAGAGGTACCTTCTTTTTTCACCTTCTTTGTTATTAAGAAGGGTGTCTCACGTTGTGCTTTGTGTTTGGCATCTCTGCAGAAGATGATTTTGAGTTTTCACGAGGAAGAAGAAGGTCTTCCTGATTCCTTTCTGTCCAACTTCCCTTCCCTCATCAAGGTCGATATTCACGCCAAAGTCACTGATCCCAGTGTGGCCAAAAGCATGATGGGGTGTCTGTTATCGTCCCTGAAGGCCAATGGTGGGTAGCAGCCATGATCACAGCTCACATATTTTTGGATATGTTTTTTAAACACACTCCTCTGTTTCATTCTGTCATGTCCAGGCTCCCTTGGTGCATTCTGTAAGGTTCGTCAGACCGACAAAAGAATGTTGGACTTCTACAGTAAGCTCGGATGCTTTGAGGTGGCTAAGATGGAGGGCTTTCCCAAAGATGTCATCATTATGGGACGGAGCTTATGAGACGTTGATTACAGACTGAGAGAGAAAGAGACAGAGAGCAAGCTCCAGTCAGCACAGCACCTTCATGAACACAACTTCCATGATGGTTTTAATGCTACATGACTGCCCGTGCTAGCCAGAGTCACCTGTTTTTTACAACACACTCTGAATCACTGCACGGCCTAACTAATACCAACATAAAAAGGGCCAAAGTGTAGTCAGTGGAAATGAGCCAACATGGAAGCGTGGTGCTCCATAATTCATGTCTGGAGCCAAACAACTCCTATACCTCCTTGAGGCAGGAAGCAACAACTAGCTATACCTGCCTGTTTGCTGATTTAATCCAGAAGACATTGCATAGATATTACCCACACACCCTTGCCTGAAGTGTCTGGATCACAAGTAGATGCAGAGCTGTGAAATGAGGGCAGTCTTTGCACTTTTGACGAAGAGAAGTAACCCAGTGTGACATCTTCATCCAGGACGGCACATTATTGCCTCCTTGTTGTGGCCCCACAATTGCGCCACATTTGACTTTTTGTGGGCTTTTAGGGGGAAAAAGTGGTGCAGAGTCGATACACATGCACAATTTTACCTTACAAGATCATTGCATGCCACAGTAGATTTTTTTGTTCATTTTGAAAGCAATATAGAAGGGCTCAGTTATGCTCTCAGTGCTTTGCTTTGACTTATTTCCCTTGGCCTTTTAGTTGTTTGCCTTTTAACACAGACCTCAGTGTCTTTTGTGACACAATTTTCTAATGTGTCACATAACATAACTGATTTTGTCTAAGAAGGTCTGTTTTGGGATTGTTTCTATTATTTTCCCAGTTGTGTATTACTCAAGTGTCATTTATGGGACCAAAACTCTGGAAAGCTTTTTTTTTTTTCTGGTGAACATTGGCAGCGTCCTCATTCGCAAAACCTGCTGTTTCTTTTCAAGTGCTCTCTCAGCACTTGATGTACACATCAGCAGGTGATTTAAGATGGTGATGATTTCACACACGCCCTCTTGATTCCACCCTCTTGATTTGCATTGCTTCTGCTTGTCTTTAGCATGAATGTCTTTGCAGCCAAGCACCCATAAGATCACTCTGGTTGTTTTTTCCTGTCGCCAGGCGGCACTTCCTCTTGTCTAATTCATGTTGAATGTTTTGCCTCCTGTCAAACACACAGTGATGCACTTTGACTACAACCTTGGTGGGGGAGTATATAATCAGTCGCTCTTCACCCTACCAATCATTTTTGTGTTAACAATTGCATTCATCTTGTACAAATGAGGCGTATTGGATTTGCCATGTCGGCCATTTTAAGGCACAAGACGAAGATACATGCCACTCTGTTACTGTAGACAGTAAACACTGTCAAATGTAAAGTGTTATTATTTTGTATATCTTTATTGAACTTGTCAAGCATTGTTTGGCTTGAAGGAAAAGAGACCGATTGCTTTGTTACCGCGCCCTTTCCTCTACAGAAACTCACCATCAGCTCTGAGATCAGTGTGGACTTTTCACAGTGGTGTGGAATGGTGTTATTCGTGATGGATCGTGTTTTCTCCTCAGAGGTTGATGGGCCGGGTGGGCTGAGTGAAAGGGCTCGTGTTGTACATTTTCCAGTGTATGAGATCAGGAGGCAGGTCACATATGTAAAATTTGTATGTAAAATTCACAAGGTTGACAATAAACTGTTATAAATTATGCTGTAATGAGTTTTAATTATTTTAAAGTAATGTGCACGTTGTGATCCAAATTTTTGCATTTATGTGGGTAACGGTGTTGTATTTACAGATTCCTTTTTACGTAACAAGGAAATCACCGCTCCAAGACAAGTACAGCCCTAAATAGACTTTTTTATATTTGACAAAAATACATATCAGTGAATCATCTTTACAACACAAGAACAACGCACAATTAACATAATGGTTTTGTAACAAAGGTACAAAAATACATGTTAATAATTAAAAAGAATCTTTACTAGACAATTATAACCGTAGACAGCCACAGAACTTACATACACTCATTCATTATCATGAATTCGTCCATCTTCAAATATGAAGCACATTTTAAAAATCCGCAACAAAAACAAGATACAACACTATTTGTTCTTTTGTTTATAATTTTTTCCACTCGTGTTAGTTTTTATTGCTGTTTTTACACACGCGAATGTTTTGATTGGAGGGGAGCACGCTGACCAAACGTGAAAATGTGTCGCGGGTTGATTGCGTCACAAACACGCGGTCGCGTGCGACGTTATTTCCTCGCGGAAACTTGGTAAAAACGTGCGCTGTCAAGAACCACCACGAATCGGCGCCTTTTCGAAAATGTTCACTGACGACGAGTGTTCGGATGTCGGCTTGGCGGGCGAAAAAAAGTTGCAGAGATTCCTATTCAGTAAGGAATTTAAAATGATTCTGTTTGATGTTCTTTAGCTCAGCCTACCTGCTGGCGCGCACGTGGGCTTGTAACGTACATGTTCCAGCTGTTCAAAGGATGCGGATTAATTTCAAACGACTCTATACTTTTATAACTGTTATTGTGATGCATGTGTGTTGCACAGGTTGTCAGCTCTCTTCCAAAGCACCTTTCTATACCTTCCAGGGAGATGAAGAGGAAGACCTGGAGCACTTCATTGAGCTCAGAACGGTGTGCTAGCCGCCATTTCCAATACGAACAATTCGAAATGTCACTTGAATATATCTGTGGTTTGTGCAGATATGTCTGGGAGAAGGTGCCCTGGAGGAGAATAACGTGGTGGAGGTAACAGCCATGAACCATCAAGGGAAGACTACGTCAGTACCAGTAGCTAACCTTCACATCAACTGCCTGCCAATGGTAAATAATGCAGTAACATTTACAAGTTATTGGTGAATGCTAAAACCTCAATGTGACGTGATCAAAGTGTCCAAAATGCTATGTAGGTTAACGGACTAATTGTGGTAGGAGCTTGTATTTACCTAACCTGCAAAAAGGACTGGCATGGCATCGCTGGAGGGCCAAAATATAAAGAGAATCAGTAATACAAAAACATACAAATGTGGTCATATTCTAATTCCATTCTGTAATTGCCTTTTCCATTTTATCGTTGATCTTCTTCTTGTCTTTGTCTTTTCCATTTGCTTTTCCTCTTTGCATTTACAGTTAACTCCGAGGTGGGAAAACGTTAGACTCACGGACCGCATTGACGTAACAAAGTTGGCTGGGGGGCCGAGTTTTATATTTGATACACTCAGAGTTTGCATTTATAATTATAAACAGTCCACCTGAAATTATTTATTTTATTTATAAAACTGTCATACAATCTGCTATTTGTTCTTGTGTCAGGAACACTTTAAACTTCAGACCAAATCAAATAACAAAATATAATTTTCTTGTTTTTTAATTTTATTTTATTTTTATACTGAATGCGATGAATTCACATGCGATCATGTGAATCTACATGAATAAAGTTGTGTAATATACAATATGAACTGCGAACAGTAAAACACTTCACTCACATTCATACCTATGGACAATTTAGAGTCGCCAATTAACCTAACATGCATGTTTTTTGGAATATGGGAGGAAACCGGAGTAACCCAGAGAAAACGCGCGTGCAGGGAGAACATGTGAACTCCACACAGTGATGCCCAACGGAGATTCGCACCCAGATCTCCTGACTGTGAGGCCAACATGCTACCCACTCATTCACCATGTGGCCTTCATCGCCAGCTTGTATGGAACAAATAGAAATGACAAAGACACAAAACAGGAAAAACAACAAAATGGAAAAAAAACAAAGACCATACAGAAAAAACATTGACAAAGTAGAAAAAGAATGATTGCATTTGTTTTTGACTTTACCAGTTAGCGTCAAGCATGCGGTTTATTTTTGCAGCCAGTCTCAGCCCTTAAGAGACATTCTCATACACTGAACATCCGGCTCCGCTCCGGTACCATTTGCATGCAATAGAGAACTAGTTTCCAATTGCTTGTCCTAGATATGTTAAGTTCATTGAGTTAATGTGTTTACATGTGTGTTTTAGAGCTGGTTTTAAGCCAATTCATGCAATAATTTGTTTTGTTTGTGTGGATGTAAATGTACTGTGTGAGGATAATTGATTAGACTGTGCTGCCTGGGTGTTGTGAAGCAGTAAAAGTGATGATCTCTCACCGTTGAGTTTATGATGGAACATAGCAAATACTACAACCATGCTTTGATGACGTCCTTGCTTTTTGTTGTTTTTAAACACACACCTTTTCATGTACAGCAATTACAATCTCCTCTGTTTGCGTGTTTTGTTCTTTCCGCAGGTGAGTTTGGGTGAGTTTGAGCTCAGAGCACCGGTCACCATCCGGCTCAAGGCTGGTTCAGGACCAGTTACCATCAGCGGCCTGCACCTTATTGGTAACACCGTTAGACAGCTTTTCCTTTTCGAAACAAATTTCCCACATTGACCTTGGCTAGACACTGGGAATGTAGTGAAACAAACTATGAACTAGCGATCTCATTTTCATTCAGGGTTTTCTCCATCTATCCATTTTTTATGTTGCTTATCCTGACCAGAGTCACGATTTTCTCTTGGGGATTAATTATCTACCACTATCTCTATCTTACCTCATTACTAGTGGGTCTGTGTGAATAGGACAAGGCCTTTTTTTTTTGTATTATTAAAACAGTCATTTGTAAAGTTTTGAAAATAGTGCATTCAAATTTGGTGGTGGTTTTTAATGAGAAATGGACAATATTGTCTATTAATAGCCAACATCTACCACTATAAAAATGTAACCTATGCATAAATGGAACAAAATGTTTTTATTATGACCAAAGTAATTATACAGTCCGTATCTAATTAATGAAGTATGTAATTTTTGATGACTTAGAAAAAGATATATAGTTAATGCCAAATATACTGTACAATCTAAATATATTCATGAATTAATACAAAACAAATGACTATTAATTTGTTTTATTTTATTCGTTTATTTGACAGTGTACATTAATAGCATGGTTGCAAATGCACCAGAATTAGCCAAAAGGGTGTTTTTCATCTGTTGTCCCTGGACAGATAGCAAACCTGTCAATTACAAATAATAGCTGCAGGGGGAGCTGAGGAGCAATATCTTGGTTTTGAAAAATTATTAAATGATCACTGTTTTGTGCTTTACTATGTCCTATTAGTCAAAAATATTGAAAGACAAGGCATACGAGTATTCTGGTCACTAGGCATCAGTAATGTTACAGTAATTTAACACTGCATGGAGTCAGCCTGTTTGTCCGAACAAAGTTGTCCTTCCATTCCATATCTATATGTATATTTTTCAGCTTTTTACTTTGTACTCCTTTTCCTAATCCGTTTAAAACCCTGGTTTGGAATAAATAAATTGGAGGCTAACCAGTCAGCTCCTTAGCTTGCTATATGCTGTGAGCATATGTCCCTGCAGTGATCCTTAGCTTGCGCATTAGTGTTGCTCTCTGTGGCGTAAAGGAAGAATAGGAGTCTAAAGATAATTTATAGGAGTGTTATTTCATGTCTGTAGGGCTCTAATAATAGTAAAAACTACTTAGAATGTCAAGCTTGTTTTTTTTTATGCTCTCACTGTTTATAAACTTTTTACAGTGGCAAACCCCTTCAGACATTTGATGCGAAGCCATTTGGAGCCATACCCTACTCCTGCGCACTTAAATAAACATCCCTTTTTATATTATTACCTTAAAATATTGAACGTAATTATTTGGTTAATTAATTACAGTATTTTCAGGTCAAAATCTCGTATTTTGCATGATCACATTTTGATTACTCTGCAATGAACATGGTATGCTCTCTGGGTTCCATGTACTCCTTGTGCCATGAGGCGTTCAGACACACTTTTAAGTGAGAGTGTCAGGTGATAATTGTTTTAAATGTTTATTCATGTGTCCCGTATCGCAATTGGCGTATCCCGGGGGAACCTAGGCTCCAACTACTAGATTATTCAATTAATATTGAGTCGTATTTCATAGAAATTCACTCAACGCGGCTTAGTCCGCAGTGATAAACGAGAGACACCTATGTGTTCACGTATTGTATCAATTCACAATGACCGCTTCAGCCACTATGCAAGGTAGAAGCGATTTACTATTTGCTGCTGTCTCCTCTTCAGCTTCAGAAATTGAGGAATCCGACTTGGAAGAAGAGGATGAGGATGACGAGGATGATGATGATGACGATGATGATATGGAGGAAGAGGACATAAGCCCCATAAAACCAGCAAAAAAGAAGCAAATGCAGTAGGCCTTGATTAGAATTGTAGGCTTCACATAATGATGTTTCTGGAAATAACTGTTCGGGGGCCACAGTTGATAAAATTCCCAAACACTTACTCACTGTATTCCCAACACGGAGCTGGAGGAATCACTCAAATTGTCACTCTGAGCTAAGGACGAAAGGACTAAACTCAGTGAAACACCTGAGACTCAGTTGTTGAATACAAATAGTGTTTTAATAGAAAAATTACTGTGTTAAAAGGATTTCCCATATCAATGATTTATCAACACAAGTCACATTTATGTAGTTTGAAAATACAGTTTTTTTCTATGTGAATTGTCAAATCATACATGTGAAAGATTTTGTACTTTAATGAAAGCATGAAAACATTGCGTTTGTCTTTTTTCCTGTCATATAGACACTAAAAAAATTTTTAAAGTCCCAAACCAAATTCAAATTCTTGTTGTTGATGAAATTCATGCATTTATATGTATTGATTTGTCATTGGGCGGAGACTACACGTTTAAATGCCTTTAAAAAATCATCCATTCTCGGTCTGCTACAGGTCGCACGGGATCAGGTGACATAATGTGATTCATACATGAAACATATGAAGTAATCGCACAAATAGAAATGAGCCAAAATGCCAAATATCAGCAAGTACAAGCCACATGTTCCAAGCTGAACTATGATGGCAAGCAGCGGTAGCATAAACAATGGTTTTTGCAAAACAAAAAAATTTTGTATATACTGTAATGTTCAAAATACTTACAAATTTAAATAACTAAAGACTTTAAAGACTCAAAACTATCTTTGTTCAAACTTATTTGTGCCTAAGTTTTGGCAATCCTGTGACTCAATAAGCTTTAGTTGTATGACCACAGTTTTGCTTCACATCTGTGTGGCATGGAGTCAACCAAGTCATGGTACCTTTCAGATGTTATTTCACTCCAAGATTCTTTAACATTCCACAATTCATTAACATTTCTTGTTATGCTTCAGAAACAGCATTTTTTGTCACTCTACAAGTTCTCCATTGGATTAAGGTTGGACTGGGCAATCCATAACATTCATCTTCTTGCTTTGGAACCAATATTTTGCTTGTTTACTGTTCACTGTCTTGTTGAAACACCCATTTGAAGGGCATGTCCTCTTCAGCATAAGGCAACATGACCTATTCAAGTATTTTGACATATGCAAACTGATTCGTGATCCCTGGTATGGGATAAATAGGCCCAACACCATAGTAGGAGATACATGCCCATATTATGATGCTTGCACCACCATGCTTCTATGTCGTCACTGTGTTCTGTGGTTTGAATTCAGAGTTAGGGGGTCGTCTCACAAACTGTATGCGGCCCTTGGACCCTAAAAGAACAATTTTACTCTCATCTGTCCACAAAAAGTTCTTCCATTTCTCTTTAGGCCAGTTGATGTGTTCTTTGGCAAATTGTGACCTCTTCTGCACATGCTTTTTTTTTTGTGGGCGATTCTTGTAAATAGATTAGCTTCACACAGATGTCTTCTAACTGTCACAGTACTTACAGGTAATTCCAGACTGTCTTTGATCATCCTGGAGCTGATTGTTGCCTGAGCATTTGCCATTCAGTTTTTTTTTCCATCCATTTTGATAGTTGTCTTCCATTTTCTGCCACACGGTTCTGGTTTTGCTCAACATTTTAAGGAATTAGAGATCATTTTATCTGAACAGCCAAAAACTTTTTGCACCTCTTTATAAGTTTCCTCTTTCCAATCAACTTTTTAATCAAAGTACACTGTTCTTCTGAACAATGTATTTTCCTCAGGCTTTCAATGAGAAGTGCGTGTTCAACAGGTGCTTGCTTCATCCTTAAATAAGGGCCACCTGATTCACACCTGTTTCACAAAATTGATCACTGAGTGAACATCCCCCTTTTAACAAATTTCCCAATTGCACTGCCTGAAGAGCGTGCATATGATGAATAATGGGTCTTGTATGTTTTCTGAGAATCTACTGCACCTACTGGTAACCTGTTTGTCATGTAGCAGTAAAAATATACTAATAACAGTACTTAATCTGATTAGTAACATTGGACTATTACTGTGAACACTACTATATATTCATGTGAGACACCTGTTATCTCCTGAAGTGACTTTTGCTACCGTGTGTATGTTTCCTCATTTATGTTTATGTACTGTGGGTTGAATTCAGAGTTTGGGAATCATCTCACAAACTGTCTGCGGCCCTTGGATCCACAAAATGTTCCTCCATTTCTTTTTAGCCCAGCGCACGTGTTCTTTGGCAAATTGTAACCTCTTCTGCACATGCCTTTTTTTTTTTTTACAGAGGGACTCTGCGGTGGATTCTTGTAAATAAAATCATACAGACATCTAACTGTCACAGTACTTACAGGTAACTCCAGACTGTCTTCAATCATCCTGGAGCTGATCATTGGCCGAGCTTTGCCTTTCTGGTTGTTCTTTGATCCATTTTGATAGTTGTCCGTTTTCTGCCACGTGTTTCTGGTTTTGCTCTCCGTTTTAAGGCATTGGAGATTACTGAACAATGTCTTTTCCTCAGGCTTTCAAAGAGAAATGCATGTTCAACAAGTGCTGGTTTCAACCTTAAATAAGGGACCACTTGATTGGCACCTGTTTTTTCACAAAATTGATCAGAGTGTGAATCACAATTTGTTTGTCTGCCCTGCGAATGACTGGCGACCAGTCCAGGTTGTATGCTGCTTCCCACCCAAAGTCAGCTGGGATAGGCTCCAGCATACCCGCGACCTTAATGAGGATAAGCGGTATAGAAAATGGATGGATTGACCACAGATCGCTGACTGAATGCCACACTGCTGTATTTTGAAAACCCCGCTTTTAACTAATTGCCCACAGCCTTAAGAGCGAGCATATCATGAATGCTGGGTCCTGTTGGTTTTCTGAAAATCTACTGCACGTACTGGGAACTTGTTGGCCAGGTACCAATAGAAATATACTAATAACAGTACTTAATCTGGTTAGTAACATTGCTCTGCTGTTATTTTGAACGCTTCTGTAACTGCCTTTAATATTTATGCAACTCAAAATGAGGAAGGTAGCTGTGGGGAAAAGTGAACGTTGTGAGAGGAAGCGTCCACACATAGGTCAACTGTCATGACATGTTCCTTAAAGGCTATGCGATTGTACCAGCTTGTCTTTAAACTCATAATGCGTTGAGGGTAGCTAAGGTCAAAGATCAGGTTTGTAAGCTAGATTTGTTTCTTCTTATTAGCATATAGATAACTTATATAAGATGCTGCAGTTAGGTGGGGCCAAAAGTGACATGCTTTTGTCAGGTTTTCCTGTCATTGCACTGTACTTATGTATTTATTACGCGTGTTAAATCGATTCAAGAACTGAATTTCTGTCTTTGTATAAAGTTTTGACTTAGCTCATCACATGATGGTAGTATGTACCTAATGAAATGTCCCTTGGCTTGAATGAGAATTGGCTGTCTCTAAACTGCTACATCAGTGGTGTCTAAACTTTTTCCAGTGGTTTTCCCCTTGAGATTTGATGTGAAGTCATATGCCTCCTACTCCTTCACACACAAACCTTTTCATTATGAATAAAGTTGAAATATTTAACAATGGATTATATACAAAATTACTATAAGTAATTGTGGCTTGCATGGTTGCATTTTGATGTTTCACATGAGCAATAACTAATCATCCTACATATCTTTTAAAACTATTGAACATAGTTGATTGGTTAGTTTTATACTAGTCCCAGGTCAAAATGGGTGTTTTGCATGGTAACATTTTGATAAAAGTTTCACATGAGCACAGATAGTCGTCATCCTATATATCTTTTATTCCAGTCTGCTTTCTTTTCTTTTTAAAGTTGAGCATCACGTTTTTTTTTGTCCACTCAAGATGGTTATGGTTTAAATATGCATATTATTACCAAATAGAAAGGGAAAGTATAAAAAGCACCATAAAGCAGTATCCTAAGTACAAAAATAGAACCAACTGACAAAGTCCCATTTTGGGGGGAATCCCTATTCACAAATAGCAGGTTTTCATGGCTGGATCATGCGGGGATTGGAATATTAGGATTAAACACTCTAAATGCACAAAATAATCATCGGACTTAATTTTTGGCCATATGATGCACACAATTAACATCGCCATTCTGCTCTTTCTTGCTCTATGAGGCATTCAGGGGCACTCGTACTTGAGACTGTTGAGAGCTAACTGTCTTTGATTTTTATTCGCATACCCCCTATTACAATTGGCGTACCTCTGGGGGTACGCGTATCCCACTTTGGGAACCCAGCTACTACACTACTTGCTGTTGAATGTAGTTAATGACTTAATCGTTATTTTGAATTTCTTTGTCGTGTTGGTGGCCTCTGCAGTCATTACTGTGTTAATGTTTGTATTCAATGTAAGACGCGAAAAGATAACCATAGTTCATTTGTACATAATATAATTCAATTAATTAAACACAGTAGAATGTGTAATCATATAAACATGGTTATGTTAGTTCCTTATTTATTGTGTTGCGTTTGTAACACGCTCTCATGAGCTGTGATGACGAGTGGGTCATGATCAGCTAGTCGGCTATTGATTGCATTTGCCTCCATTTCCACAGAGGGCGGGGGCGTCACGTGGTCACCAGCTGAGCAAACTCCCTCGTATGTTCCTTTCGCCTTACAGGTAAAGTGTGAGGATGAAATGCTAATTCGTGTGTTTAATCAATGATTTTACGGTGTGGCACATGACGCATTCGTATCGTTTTTGAAGTTGTGACTACGTTTGTTTTTGCTAGATGCTATCTAGAACCTCTCCTAGTTTACGTTAGCCCTTGCTCACTGTTGCCAACTTGTCAGTAAGAAAAGTAGCTATTAGCTGTGTGGAAGTCGGTGGATGAAGTCATTGTATATTTGCATATCATTTGCAAATGACGTAAAAAGCTGTAGGAAATAAGAATTAACTAGTAGGAAAGATTTAAAAAACTCAGTAAAAACACCCTTACGTTTAGAATTACAAATAACGAGTTTTTCTTTGTTAAATTCAAATTGGTCATTTCATCAAAACATATATATGTATGTGTATATATATATATATTTTTTTTTTTTTACTGCTTTCATTTTTACAAAGAAAGTGTAGCAAAAGACTAACAATAAAATATAAACGCAATAAACACATCCTTGGCGTTTTATATCTCACTGTGTAAAACAAGGCCAGCTTAATCCCAGTTTCATCGCAGCTCACGCATACAGCTCACGGAATCTGTACACTGCTGGTTTGTGACTGCCTTAGTGGTCAGGGCAGACCTGTCCACAGCACCCGTTGCTGTTCAGTGAGAATTCAAAACGCACAATACCAGAAAACTCCCCCAGTGACGCCACAAAAGTAGCTATATTTGTTAGTAGTTGCTTTTCATGAAAATAGGTTGGAATGTTGCCAGATCTAGCAACAAAATCTCCATGTTGGTACCAGGAGTGCCAAAATGAAAAAGAAAAACAAATGTAATCATATTGTTTTTCTTCTTTGTCATTGCTCTTTCTGCATTGTGTTTGTTTTTTCCATTTTGTTGTTGCTTTTCTGGTTTTGTTTATGTCTTTTTCATTTGTTCCATACAAGCGGGCGATAAAAAGCAAAGGCAAAACAAGAAGCTGTGAGCAGGTCCTTCAGCCAGGGTGACTAGTCCCATCCAGGAAATTAGCCACTTCTCTCAGCAGCTTAGAAAGTACTCCAACGTGTAAGACGTTCACGCAAAGTATGTTCATGGTGGCGTGATAGTCATTTCTTCCGGTCACAAGCGCTAAGAGCTACATGTAAACATCTGTAGCTACAACGTAGCCACTGCATGCAGGAATTGTGTTATCAGGTATGCACTAGTCACTCTGGCAGGAGGACCCACCCAGAGCAAAGTAATTTCATGACAGACGGTTATCATTTGTCATTTATCACCATTATGCACAATTGTGTAGAGTATCTGGACTAAAAGATGCATGAAAAAAACAATGCAGCACTTGAATACATCATTTTGTTTTATTATTATGATATTCCATTCCATTTTCTTCCGCTGGTCCGGGTCATTGGGGCAGCAGTTACAGTAGGGAAGTCCTGACTTCCCGGTCTCCGGCGACCTCTTCCAGCTCCACCGGGAGGACACCAAAGCGTTCCCAGGCCAGCTGTGAGACATAGTCCCTCCAGCTTGTCCTAGGTCTTCCCCGGGGCCTTCTCCCGGCTGGGCATGCCTGAAACACCTCACCATGGAGGCATCCGGACGAGATGCCCTAGCCACCTCAACTGGCTCCTCTCGATGCGAAGAAGCAGCGGCTCTACTCTGAGCTCCTCCCGGATGGCCGAGCTCCTCACCCTATCTCTTAGAGTCCAGCCACCCTACGGAGGAAACTCATTTCCGCCGATTGTATTCAAGACCTTGTTCTTTCGGTCATGATCCATAACTCATGACCATAGGTGAGGGTGGGAACGTAAATCGATCGGTAAACAGAGAGCTTTGGCTTCCTGCTCAGCTCTCTCTTCACCACGACGGTCCGGTACAGCGACTGCATTACTGCGGATGCTGCACCGATTCGTCTGTTGACTTCACGCTCCAACCTTCCCTCACTCGTGAACAAGACCCCGAGATACTTGAACTCCTCCACCTGAGGCAAGACCTCACTCCCAACCCGGAGGGTACAGTCCACTTGTTTCCGACTGAGAACCATGGCCTCGGATTTGGAGGTGCTGAGTCTCATCCCAGAAGCTTCACACTCAGCTGCAAACCGCTCCAGTGAACGCTGAAGGTCACAGCCTGATGAGGCCATAAGGACCACATTGTCTGCAAATAGCAGAGACGAGATCCTAAGGTCACCAAGCTGGACTCCCTCAACGCCTTGACTGCGCCTACAAATTCTGTCCATGAAGATTATGAACAGAATCGGTGACAAAGGGCAGCCTTGTGCGAGGCCAACGTTCACCGGAAACAAGCTCGACTTACTGCTGGCAATGAGAACCAGGCTCCTGCTTTGATTGTACAAGGTAATCATGATATGTGTTAGATTAATACACTGCCTGGGCAAAAAAAAGTCGCCACCTGGATTTAACTAAGCAAATAGGTATGAGGTTGCTGCAGTTGGACAGGTCTAGGTTCAGCAACACAATGTGCACAAAGAATGAGGTCAGCTGATTATTGAACATACTGAATGAGCAGGTTATTCCATCAATGGATTTTTTCTTTCCTGATGGCACGGGCATCCAAGATGACAATGCCAGTATTCATTGGGCTCAGAGAGCTAGGAGACATCATTTTCACCATTGGGGTCCAGACCTTAATAATATTAATAATACATTTTATTTGTTAAGTGCCTTTCAAGCCACTCAAGGTTGGCTTACATATTAGAACACCATTGAGAATCTTTGGGATGTGCTGGAGAAAGCTTTGCGCAGCGGTCAGACTCTACCATCATCAATGCAAGAAGTGAAATGCATGCATGCAATGCATTAGTGAAAAATGAATGCAACACTGGATGAAAATAAATCTTGTGACATTGCAGAAGCTTAACCAAACAATGTCACTGCGAATGCGTGTATGACCTTTTTTTTGGTGGTGACTTTTTTTTGGCCAGGCAGTGTATTATAACAAACATCATATTGTCAAATAATGTTATAGGGTTTAAGTTTACAAAACACAATTGTCCTCAGTGCTCAGGACAGTTTTTCAAAAAATAAGACAGTTCTTTGTTGCGTATGACAAGTACGTAATTGAAAGCAACATTAATTTACCAAGTACGGCCTTTATTTGTGTGGCTAGCGTTGGGGCTGTGTTTCACTTTTTTCTTTTCCTCAAATGATGGGCTTTTCTTTTGTTTTGCTTTGAAATAACACACAACATTAGTTCCTCAGAAAATTGTAATTAAAACATATCTAATAATTTGATGGTGTTTATGACATCACTAAGTTACAGCAATTCATTTCCAGCATAACGTCACCTATTTTGAGTATTTGCGTCCATCTTTAAATGAAACAGATTTTGCTAAGCTTTTATTTGTCTAAAATGTATCAATGAGGCAAAATGTAGAAACATGCTCACTAAAAATGGAAATCATATCCGAGCGCTTTTAAAAATTATAACCTTTTTTTTTTTTGCTTTGGCTGGCTCTGCTCCATTCACACAGAAGGCAGCAGACGCGCTGTCACTCAATCTTTGTTGAACTTGTAACGCGACTACTGTGCCCTTCAAATATGATACAGTATTTCCATCTCTATTCCATGAAAGCGCACTTCTCCATCTTCGCTGTCTTCCCACTGGCCGGGAGTTCAATGCTCTCAGGGCTCTTTACATATGGACGCCACATTCATGAGTGACTTTGCATCGACCTTCTACGGTAAAGTGGAGGCATGGAAAGGGCGTAATTTGAGGTGGAGTTGCGTAAGCACATTTCT
Source organism: Oostethus manadensis (assembly GCA_024372805.1). Taxonomy (NCBI): domain Eukaryota; kingdom Metazoa; phylum Chordata; class Actinopteri; order Syngnathiformes; family Syngnathidae; genus Oostethus; species Oostethus manadensis. The sequence goes on from QODF01000041.1 coordinate 7,846,737, forward strand.
CCTCAAGTTGTAATCTATGAACCACAAATTGCGTGAATCTGTGCGTACGCCACTTTTTTTAGGCCTGAATATGTTTGTCAGTACACACATTTTGGGTTTCTTGCGCACTAAGACTTTTAGTCAGATTTCCATGCACAGTTTTATAAGTGAGTCCCCTGGTCCTTCCCTCATCAACTTTCCTTTCCCCTTCCTGCCTGAGTTGCATCACAGATTCATTTCTCAAGGGTGCACTTTGTTGGACATGTGCTTTTTGACGAGTGACTCTTAAGAAGTCGACTCAGTAAAAGTAATCAAGTTTCTCTCATGTGTATGTCCCGTTGCTAACTTCTCAGTAGGATTCGCAACAAGACCTCATTAACAAATTAGCATCATTTGCATTATAGCATCATAGCATTTGCACATATTGTTACATTGATTTTATGGGAAAGGTCTAATTTTAGAAAGATGTGCATGAGACGTGAGCAAAGGAAGAAATCACTGCAGAGAGGAATGATTTGCGTATTTTTTTCAGTATCTCGGTATGGCAGTGTGCAACATAGCAGTATGTAGACAGTGTGTGGGCCACATACTGTCACCCACCATTACCTCAAAGTATTTTTTTTCAAGTACTTGATTGAATGCACTTTCCACCTCTTTGTGTAACAGGTGTCACTTTGATACAATATTAAAACCCAGTGTTACTATGGAGACGGCTCAAGCGCACCACTTTGTATTCACTCTCATTGGCATATACAGCTTTTCTCCCACTGAGAGGCCTTTTCATTTTAATCTGATATGTCAGTCACGTTAACACACATTGCAGTGTGTGCCTGTGTGTGTATGTGTGTGTTTTTAAAACCTACAGGAATTTCAAAGGCCTTATCAGATGAAGGTTAGCATTCTGAATGTGAGCTTAATCATCATTCTGCATACTTCCTGCTCTGCGCATACAAGGAATGTCATAGTTTTCCTGTAACCTTGCACTCAGACCCCAGACTAGCTGGAAAAAGTCAATACTACAATAGTAGTGTTCAAAATAAAAGCAGTCCAATGTGACTATCCACATTATCCGCATATGATGAATAATGGGTCTTGTATGTTTTCTGAGAATCTACTGCACCTACTGGTAACCTGTTTGCCATGTAGCAGTAAAAATACACTAATATTAGTCACAATGGACTGCTATTACTTTGAACACTACTATATATTCATGTGAGACACCTGTTATCACCTGAAGTAACTTTTGCTACCGTGTGTATGTTTCCTCATTTATGTTTTATTCCCATTGTGGGCATTGTTGATGTTTGGACCTTAGCAGTGTCTGGTGCAGGGTCCCGGTAAACTGTATGTAAAAGTTTTCAATATATTTAGAGTGTGCATGTTTAGATTAACAACCATTAACTCTTTTATGGGAAGGGCCTTTGCTTGAATGAGTTTGGTGTGGAACCCCGACCTCAAGTCCATCAAACACTGTTGTGGATGAAAAAGAGCAGAGATGACTAGCCAACAGGTCAGTAACCTCACAAATGTTGTTCTGGATGAATACAGACATTCCGACACACACGCTCTCCAAAAGCCATATCGTCTTCCATGTTCACTTACTGTATGTGCAGTAATCACGTGGCCACATACTTTTGTCATTATAGTGTTTTACATGCAATCTTTTCAAAGAGCAGTTGCCGACATACTGTACTGTAAATGGTTAGTGATATCATACATGGTAGAAAAGATGTAATGGGCTAAATCTCACAAACAGCAGCTGCACAACAGCTGACACTTCTTTATAGTAACGGCTGACCCAACACACACACACACACACACACAATCACCCTGCTACAGGCAGGGGCGTCTAGTGCTCATTCATACGGAGCCCCAACACACCTGCCCCTACACAACACAGCTGTGAAGTGCATCACCCTTTACTGTACACATAACCTCAAAGTGCACACACACACACGAGAGATAACACAGGCTAGCTGATTGCACGCTCACACCTGAGCACACATTCATTTGCACAACAGGAGTTGACTCACACCAAGCCCAGACAAGGCGGCCCAACCCGCATGCACACACACACACACACACACACATACGTATGAGTGCTGTGAGGTTGGACTTCTACCAGCTGATTACTGTGAGAAGAGAAAATCATATGATATAAAACCTGCAATGCAATAAAAACCTGCATGTGTGTCTGTTCTATTTAGTATGGGTTAGTAAATGTGTTCCTTTATTGTTTGGTGTCACATTTTTTATGTAAGCACGTGGCTGGTAAAAAAGGCTTATTTACTAGTGTTTGGCTAGAAAACTATTTTGGCTTTTTGTGCCAAAAATAAATACACGCTCAATTAATGTGAAATAATTAATTCAAATATAAAGTCATAGAATAAATTAAGTTGATAAATGCCCCATCCATCCATTTTCTATGCCGCTTATCCTCATTAGGGTCACGGGGATGCTGGAGCCTATCCCAGCAGACTTTGGGCGAGAGGCGGGGTACACCCTGGACTGGTCGCCAGTCAATCGCAGGGCACATATAGACAAACAAACATTCACACTCACATTCATACCTATGGACAATTTAGAGTCACCAATTAACCTAACATGCATGTTTTTGGAATGTGGGAGGAAACCGGAGTACCCGGAGAAAACCCACACACGCACGGGGAGAACATGCAAACTCCACACAGAGATGCCCAACGGAGATTTGAACCCAGACGGGTAAAATTGTCAAGTTAATTTTCATTTATTGTGTGTTATTTATTTAGTAATGTCCCACTTGGCCACAAGATATTTTGTTTTCTGAATGAGAAATATTGTCACGTTTTAATCTCACGGGGTTTTGTGAGACCCCTAATGTTTACCTTAATGATGTATTTTTTAGTTTATATGTAAAATGTGTCTTCTGTTTTGTGTCTATTGCAATGATGAGACTAACTAAAAGTATATATACGTATCATGCACATGGAATGGCGGCCTAAGTCTTGGGACATCAATGCGTAACGGCCATTTACAAATATTTCAAAAACATGGTCATTTTATTGTAATTTATTGTAATCGGCCTTCATGAGAGCCTGACCGTAATCTAAAATAGTATGGCCTCCCTATGAATATCTTCTGTATGTTTTATTAATAATGCGCACAGGAGGGTATGCGGTACACAAGAGGAATGCTAATACAGTAAGTGTCAGATTCATGTCACACTGTAACCAAATCAGCTCCGCATACTCCTCTGCCTCCTATACACAGTATATATTCAGGGCCAGAAGGGGGGCACGTTCCAATCATAATATCTTCATATCCACTTACTTGAATTTGAATCGAGAGGGTGGGATTAAAGGGTGAAAAAGAACATTTTAGAATCCATAAATAAGTGATGGGTGTCTCATGCTCGCGTCACTCTTTTTCTCCTCCCCTCCTGTGGTCCTCCGCCCCACCCCCATCGCTGTATGGTGGGGCGATGATGAAAGGAGTGTGAGTGGCAGATAAGTAGATGAGTGTACTATTGCAACCCTCATTAAAAAGTCCAGATCAACCGTCTGCGCTGCCCCTCCTCCTCTTCCAACAGCAAGCCCCGGTAAATGATACCCCGGGAGAAACGGTGGGTGGAGGGTTGGGTTTGGGGGTGTCTGTACGTCTCATCAGTTATTCGCACTCTCCGACATAACTTGACAAGCAGCTCCAATAATGAGACAAAGAGAGACGGTTTTGCCAGAGAGCAGAATGCGGACAATGAAGTGAGAACTGACTAGGTTTCTAGTTTATGTTTTTTTATTAAATTCATTCATTCTCTTGGGTTGCTTGGTACTTGTTTCAGGGTGGAGTTTCCAAGGCAAACCTGTGCTTGTGCTTTGTTAAATAATATTACATTAACACAGCATTTTATTATACACTCTCATTGGACAATAGTATAGAAATACTGTATAACACTTCCAAATTGTGTCCAAAGTTTCAATGTTTAGTGTGAGCAGCATTGCTGTCTAGTACTGCCTTAATCCTCCCGCACTTGGAATTCACTACAAGGGCACAGGTTGTGACTGGAATCTTAGCTTCTTTTTCCACGATGACGTCACTGGTGGAGCTGGTGGATGTTACACACCTTGCTGTCCTCCACCTTCCTTTCTTCCTTTGTCTTGAGGATGCCCCACAGGTGTTCCTTTGGGTTTAGGTCTGGAGACTACTTACTTGGCCACTCCATCACGTTCACCTTCAGCTTCCTCAGCAAGGCACTAGCCGTCATAGAGCTGTTAGTAAAACTGCCATGCATCCCAGTTTCCCAAAGGAGGGGTTCGTGTGCGACTTCAGTGTCACACAGCACATGTTGGAATTGATGTGAACTGATGCCGGTAGCCCTCATGCAGTCCTAGACTATGACCCAACCACCGCCATGCTCGACTGTCACAATTATCATGGTACTAACTTGTGTTGCCAGTTACTGTATGTACACAATAATGGCTGTGTTGACTTATTTTCAGTGGACAGTAAATAGGGATGGATACCTTTCACATTTAAACCGGTAGCTGAAAATGGGTGTCTGTATTCAACGGTACCAATTTGCTTTTGTGTGTGTTTATATGGTAATATGTAAATGTTAATTTCTTTAATAATAACATTTCAAAATGTTTATATTTAACATACTTATTGTTATAGGTTCATATCTCTGGTGGTACATCCCTGTGTGGAGTTTGCATGTTCACGGTTCTCTTTGGGGGCTTTGGCTTCCTCCCAAATTCCCCAAAATATGCATGTTAGGTAAATTGTCCACAGATGTAAGCATGAGTGTGAATGGTTGTTTGTCTATATGTACCATGTGATTGGCTGGCAACCAGTCCAGGGTGTACCCCACCTCTCGCCCAAAGACAGCCGGGATAGGCTTCAGCTTACAGTGACCTTAGTGAGTGGTATAGAAAATGAAAGAATGGGTTTGTTGATGTATAAACTGTAACATATATTGTATGTTAACACAATCTTTAAAAAGTCAAATGCCATCTACTTAAAGCAACAGTTCTCAAATAGCGGGGCAGCTCACTATTTGAGGTGAGGAGGCAGGGGGTCTATACTATACACAGTATATAACATTTCTTAAAGGCTGTGCAGATCTGTTTATGTCTTTATTTATGCATGAATGATGCTGGTGACAGCAACTCATACAGTGGTTTGTTCAGGTAAACAAAAACAGCTTGTTTTTCACAGTTGGGGGGGTGGCGCAACAGAACACAATTGAGAATTACGCAGTTATTGATTAAGGTGTTTATCTGCATTTTCAAAAGATGTTTTTAATGCATGTACAGTAAATCGAAGTCTAAGTAACAAGGATGCATTTATGTACCAAAACATGGTATTGCTAGATTTTACGTGAATCAGTACTTTGTAGTACCGCCGGACTTTGGTACCCATCCCTAATTGTAAAGCTATACTGCTTTCCCATCTGTACACTGGCTACTTTAAAGTATATCAACATTTAATTTCTATAGTATTGTGCTTTTGTGCCTAGAGAAGACATACTGCAGTAAAAACATTTATAAAGTGTGTATTCACGTTTATGAGATACTGTAACTCGTGTTAAAACCCAAAAATGATTCAAATCAATACAAAGTTGATTTCATATTTCCACTATTTTTGTGGTTTATTAAAACCTTTACAAATGTAGTAAAATACTGACAAGCATGTGTGGTCCAGTGTTTGTTTAAAGCCACATAGACTTTGGAGTGCATACAAACTTCCTTGCATGCTTTCAGCGGCAAACAGGAAATAAGTCCAAATAAGAGCGGGGAAGTCTTTTTAGGCACTGATGTCTCTTTAGTCATTTTTGGGGGAAAATGTCTTTTCTGGAAGATACAGTTGATTGTTTCTATTCATTTAAGACTATATTATTTACATTATTATTTCCTGGCAAGTTGTCCAAGTGAGCTGTGGAGGGGAATGGGACATGTTTGCAGACCACTTCATTAGGTACATTTGCACAATCTGATTTAATAAAAGAGCTAAATAAAAGCAGCTCTTGCGTGGGATCTTAATCAGTTGTTCAATGAGTGCATTTAGAATCCAAAATCATGATGTCGATAAAGGTGGTGTTGACAGTGAGGTTGTTACTTGGTCCCGTAATGCTTGGTTGAAGACTGGCTATACAGCCCATAATAGTCAGGGTGCCTCATGGATAAATGCTGCAGCGGCTGGCTGGCAGGGAGGGTGCCAAACTCCTGTGAGGTAATGGGGGCGAAGGAGTCGTGTGTTGGGTAATGGGAGTGGGATCGCGCAGCTGCAGGCCTGGAGCAGCAGCAGTTGTTCAGAGTGCACATCAGGACTTTCCTCCCCTCGTATACGGCCTGTTGGGACGTGCCTCCGCCCCGGAGGTGTGTTGGGAAAACGGTCCCCGAGTGTTGGGCCGAACCATCCAAGAAGCGACTGTGGCCTTGGCCTTCAGAGGGGAACATGTTTGAGTTACGCTGGCTCTGCTCAGACAAAAGAGGCTTTCTGTTGCTGTAAAGCAAAGGCGGAGGATGCTGGGAAGTGGAGTTTTCCGTGTTACTCTCAACGAAAGCAATGCCATATTTCCTCTTATTGAGTCCTGAGCGGGCGCCAACAGAGCTGAGGTGCGTCGGGACTATTTCAAGAATGGAAGCTTCATTGACAGGTTCTGACAACGTGAAAACATTAGGATTACATTAAATACAAATACCAACAAAATTTTAATTCTGCCCTACCTTCTAGTATTTTGCGCAAGTTCTTCTCCTGTGTTAAGAGGCTTGAGAATAAATGATGAGAGTTGATTTGGCCCACTGAGAGTGGAGGCGTGGCACTGCTTAGCTGTGAATTGGACCTAAAATGGCAAAGTCACACTTAAAAAAAATGTATCCTATCAGAAAGTAAAAATGCACAAAACACTTACCTGTCCATTAGTAGTTGATAAGGTTTTGTGTTCTGAAAAATAAGACACAGAAGCTGATTAAAATACTAAGACTAGTGTGACATTTGTAGACTATGACTTTATAAGTATGTTTTTTAACATTATCAGAGCCTCCGGTCACCTTTACACTCGTATTATTTATTGTTTAGAATGCATCCATTCCATTTTCCTCCGCTTATCCAGGTCCAGGTAGCGGGGGCAGCAGTTTCAATAGGGAAGTCCAGACTTCCCGGTCCCCGGCGACCTCTTCCAGCTCCCCTGGAAGGACACCAAAGCGTTCCCAGGCCAGCTGTGAGACATAGTCCCTCCAGCCTGTCCTAGGTCTTCCTGGGGGCCTTCTCCCGACTGGGAATGCCCGAAACACCTCACCAGGGAGGCGCCCGGGAGGCATCCGAACTAGATGCCCGAGCCACCTCAACTGGCTC
>QODF01000041.1:7855040-7964815 GCA_024372805.1 Oostethus manadensis
CCCTTCTCTCCAGCACCCTGGAGTAGACTTTCCCAGGAAGGCTGAGGAGTGTGATCCCCCTATAGTTGGAACACACCCTCCGGTCACCCTTTTTAAAAATGGGGACCACCACCCCGGTCTGCCAGTCCAGAGTTACTGTTCCCGACTTCCATGCAATGTCGTAGAGGCGTGTCAACCAACACAGTCCTTCAACATCCAGAGCCTTGAGGAATTCCTACCTCCAAAGCCTTGCCAATTACCTTGCTACGTACCCCAGTTACCTCAGCCACGGTGACAGAACTGTCCACGTACGTATCCTCAGACTCTGCTTCCTCTACGGAAGGTATGTCAGTGGGATTGAGAAGGTGCCTCAAAGTGTCTTTCCACCGACCAACTATATCCACAGTCGAGGTCAGCAAGCCTCCTTTCACACTGTAAACAGTGTGAACTGGGGGCTGCTTCCCCTTTCTGAGGTGTTGGACGGTTTGCCAGAACCTCTTCAAGGCCGACCGAAAGTCGTGCTCCATAGCCTCACCGAACTCCTCCCACACCCGAGTTTTTGCCTCGACCACCGCCAAAGCCGTGTGCCGCTTGGCCTGCCGGTACCTGTCAGCTGCTTTGGGAGTCCCACAAGCCATCCATGCTTGATAGGACTCCTTCTTCAGCTTGACAGCAGCCCTTACCCCCGGTGTCCACCATCGGGTTCAGGGCTTGCCACCACGACTGGCACCGACCACCTTGCGGCCGCAACTACACCTGGCTGCCTCAGCAGTGGAGGCAGGAATACGGCCCATTCGGACTTAATATCCTGGTCCTCCCTCAAGATGCAGGCGAAGCGCTGCCGGAGATGAGAGTTGAAGACTTGACGAACGGGAGACTGTGCCAGACGTTCCCAGCACACCCTCACTACGCGTTTGGGTCTACCAGGTCTGTCCGGCATCTTTCCCCGCCATCTAATCCAACACATCACCAGGTGGTGGTCAGTTGACAGCTCAGGCCTTCTCTTTACCCGCGTGTCCAGAACATGTGGACGCAGGTCTGATGATACGACCACAAAGTCGATCATAGACCTGCGACCTAGGGTGTCCTGGTGCCAAGTGCACTTACGGACATCCTTATGTTCGAACATGGTGTTTGTTATGGACAAACTGTGATTCGCACAGAAGTCGAGCAACAACACACCACACGGGTTCAGGTCAGGGAGGATGTTCCTCCCAACCACGCCCCTCCAAGTCACACTGTCATTGCCCACAAGGGCGTTGAAGTCTCCCAGTAGAACTATGGAGTCAATATATTTGGACTAATAATAGACCGTAGTCTACCACAAAACGGCGATCCTTAATTACTTCTGTAATTTCTGAAAAAATGCACTATAGCGAGGGAGCGTTAATTCAACCGGAACATTGCAAAGGACCATTCATTGCAAATGCACAAAAATGTTTTTTGGTATTTTTTTTGAATTAATTATAATTATTATGATTATTTTGAATATTTTGAATAAACTAATAAACAACTATGGTACAAGTGAATAACATATTGCACATATAAATAGAATGAATATAATTTATTGAAATGTAGATGAGGTTACGAATAATTGTATAAGAGGTTTGATTAAGTTTGATTTGACTGGTTCATGCAAGCCTGAATGGAGTTTATATCACCTGACACCATCATTTCTTTAATCGTGTTGGAGTCTGAAGTACATATGAAAATGAGATCATGTCTGGATGTGCCGTTTCAATGAGTAACATCAAATAAGGCAGTCAGCACCAAAGCTACATTCCTTCTGTCTTGCTTTGATGAAAGAGGAGGGGCACCTTCATGAAGCTGATGTTGTCTGCTCTTTGAAAAAAGGCTTGCACCGAACTGAGCAGTTTTTCTGCTTGTTGCCGCCTCTCGCTGAGCTGTAAAACCTGCTGGGCGTGTTTCCTTGCGTACGAACTGCAGGCTCTCTCCAACATCTGCATAGTTTCACACTGTTTGGCTTCAAGCAAAACGTGCATCCTTTGGTACTGGTCTCGGACTTGCTCCTTCAGGTCTGACACTGCATCCTGTGGAGAGTAGTGAGGTTGACTTATGACATTGCACTGCAAACAGCTGCAAGCCAGTTTCATTAAGACTCATATTGGACACAGCTTTGTTTAATCATTTGTTTCTTACATTGTTCCAATGATAGATGCTTTAGTCATCTCCAAATGTCTGACATTTGATTCGGTGATGACTTCATATGCATAATTCTAATGTCCAATCCAATCCACACTATAAAAGGCAGTAAAATCCTATGACTACGAGAGCAAATGTCTTATCAATAGAACTAACTAGAAAGTCCACTCCTGGGGATGTTGACTATAGTGTCCCCACAGGATCTTAAGCAGTATGCAATGTAGTGTACCTTCATCAGCGCCTTGTCAGACTCCAGCTTGGTAATGTGCTCATCAATGTTCTGAACACGACCCTCAAGTCTGTCTTGCTGCCTCATTAGCACAGCCTGTAGAAAGATGACAAACAGGAGATGAATAAGACCAACCAGGACACAACCACAACTTCATACAGTAGTGTTCAAAATAACAGCAGTGCAAGTGCGACTAAACAGATTAACCATTGTTATTAGTATATTTGTATTGCTACATGGCAAACAAGTTACCAGTAGGTGCAGGAGATCCTCAGAAAACAAACAAGACCCAGCATTCATGATATGTACGCTCTTAACTTGGTGTCTGGGATTCTACTGGCTCAGACAGCAGAGAAAAGACTGAGAGAAAGGACAGACAGATTTTACAATACAGTATCTTAAATTCAGGGGCCGCACTGTGGCGTAGTGGTTATTACGTCGGCCACACGGTCAGGCGGACAGTCAGGTGATCTGGAAGAGCTGGGTTTGAATTTCCGCTTGGGGATCTCTGTGCGTGCGTGAATGGGTGTTCTCCGGGTACTCCGGTTTCCTCCCACGTTACAAAAACATGCATGTTAGGTTAATAGGTGACTCTAAATTGTCCATAAGTATGAATGTGAGTAATTAGCATGTTAAGGTAATTAGTAGTAAGTATGGGCCTTGCGATTGGCTGGCGACCAGCCCAGGGTGTATCCCACCTCACGCCCCAAATCAGCTGGGATAAGCTAGTGACCCTAGTGAGGATAAGCGGCATAAAAAATGGATGGATATAAATTTCACTACTCTGTATTAGATATAAAATATCAATAAAAATATAAAATTATTTTGTCAACAAGTTCTCTTAATGCAAAAAAAGAAAGCGGTACAGTAGTTTTGCCAATGGAACCAAAGTGATATGAACCCAGCAGTGCTGCCTGGTGTAAGCCTGTGAGCCACATCACAACCTCCTCCAAAATCCAAAGTGGACAGAGGAAGCAAGTGCTGGCAGGCACAACAGCAAACATTCATCTATAAGAACACTGACAACTGCACAAATCCACCTGACCCCAGCTGTCCACTGTTGGGAGGCATCCCACTTCCTGTGTGGAGTACACAGCGTCCCACAGGGGGTCGAAGAACTAAATAGAATCCTTCACCATTTAGTGCTGCAGATGGAAATCAATGTACGGTCTGAGGCTGATTGATGACAGGGAGCAATGGAGGGTGCCCTTTAATGAGATTGCTTGTGCATGGAAAAGCCACTTGTGCACAAACTAAGAGGAAGCCTGCGCTCAAGGCAACAAAGCCTGCTGGATTATCTAATGTGCATGTGGGGGAGGAGACGCTCTCACTAGCCCCTCTCTGCTTTCTCTTCTCGCCACATGCATCCCGCCCCTGTTGTTGTTTGCATTAGCCTCTGCGGCAGCAACACACACTGTCATATCTGTGTGCGGACCCCCGGGGCGTGGGAGGAATAGTGCTGAATGACAGCGAGACATGTAATCCGTACGCAAGTGAGAGAAAGTTTAGAGCAAAAATGACAAGAGAATGAGGACATTCCTTTGGTCTCCAGTGGTTTTCAGCACAGCTACTTGGTGGTATCACAGCAACCGGCCTCTTCAGCTCCCGACAACAAGCGGCTGGCCACTAGACTCCACTACAACAACACTGCAACTCATCCTAGAGATGACGAGAGCTTTCCATGAGTTTCGTTACTTGAAATAAAATGCAATTAGACAAACAAGACTAGAGCAGAGTAGTCAATGACAAGTAAAATGCACTCAATATTATAGCAATATCTGCATAATTCAATGAGATCCAATACACAATAGATATTCTTTTAACAGTACGCTTAATATTGCACAATTTTACTGGCCACTTTGGCGTACAAATATCCATACGCGCAAGCTCAATGAGAAGGAGATGCATTAATCCTTTGGTAGATATTTGCAGATGCCAGAGAAAAATGCCAGTTGATGTCATGCATCATTTGCTTTACTAATCTAAACAACCACGTGCTCGTCATAGGAAAACAATATAGGTAGTGCTCTGAGAGCAACGTTTTTTATGTAATACAGAGTAGTAGGAATGGGCCCTGTGGCCTATATTGTAGTCTCTTGCAAGATCAACATTTTAAAACCAGTTGACAAAATGCAAGAATTTACTTTTTGCACTGTTGGAGCTTAAGGAGGTTCATAGTGGAGCTTCAAAATGCAAAAAGAAGAAATGGGAGTGAGACAGAAAAATGTAATTTATCACAAAAAAACAAACAAATAAAATTGGCTGTTCATCCGCTGATCAAAAGTTTAAGACCAAAACCCAGAAACCCCCTGAAATAGGAAATGTTCAAAAAAGGAAAGTAGCTGTGCCACTCTTGTTAATCACCTCAATAACTGGTTTAGGCATGCTTAGTGCCAGGGTTTCCAGGACGTTGCTGGTAATGTTGCTCCAGGTTGTGAAGATGGCTTCACAGAGGGCATCCGCAGTCTTCTCTTGCCATCCATCCCCAAATATTCTTAATTGGATTTTAGTGAATTAGATGTTCCAGAAGAGTACCCCTGAAGGGGTAAGCCGAAAAGAAAAAAAGAAAATGATTGTCCAGAAGAGTGAGGTTATTCCCCTAGAAGAAGTCCTTTGTCAGGTGAGCATTGTGAACTGCAGCGTTGTCCTAGTGAAAAAGCCAGTCATTACCACACAAACAAGGGCCTTCAGTCATGAGGGATGCCGCCTGCAACACCTCCACATAGCCTGCTGTCATTTGACGCCCCTGCACAACCTCCATTGTTCCACTGAAGGAAAAAGCACCCCAGATCGTGACATGGCACCCCCTCTACTGTGCTTTGCGGAGAACATCTCAAGTGGGATCTTCTTGTCATGCCAGTAACATCGGAAAGCCATCAGGATCATCAAGGTTACATTTTTTTCTGAGAGTAAAACTTTCTTCCACCCTTCAATGTACCACGTTTGGTGCTCTCATTGCAATTTTGTGCAGGAGACAAAGCCTATGAAGGCATTTTTTGTTCTTAAAACCCGTCTCTCGCACATGCTGTCTGATGGTTATTGGACTGCACTCGATACCCGTAACAACCTTCATTTGGGCCAAGGATCGTCCCATGTCTTGACGGACAGCCAATCGGTTCCTCCTGACTTTTTTTGTCTAATAAAAGTCAGGATCTTTTAAAATTTTCAAGTGACTTGAGGCCTTGATTATGCAGCTCAACAAAAAGAGAAAGACAGCTTTTTTTTGCCTTTGCCATCACAAGATCATAACAGTGTCAATATCTGACAGAAAATGACATTGAATCCAAATTTTTGCCAAAATTTTGGTGTGGTCTTAAACTTTTCCTCTGATGAACAGCCTAGTTCACTTTAACGCTTGCATGCAATAAATTGCTTACTAAAAAAATGTTTTGTCTCGCTCCCATTTTTTCTTTTTGCATTTTGAATCTCTACTTAAAACATCCTTAAGATCCAACAGTGCAAAATGTAAATGTGGATCAGGAGTGTATATCACAGTATACTGATTTGCCATGTAAATCATAAGAGAATCTTTTCAAAACAGGTTGTAGGTTACTCCTCTTTGAACACATTCAGTCATTTTCGTTTTTGGGACGTGTGCCATCACAGTGTAGTCGCTCTATATTACATTCTCGCTCTGAATCAGACTCTTATCAATCTACTTGCTAATTTCCCGTTCAAGGCTGGTTGCTCTCCGTTGTGATGTGTCTACAGTCTACTACGCACTTGTTTTTGCTACATTACATTCAAGTTCACTTAGCGCTTAGCATGGCTTCTCTGTCTTAGCTCAGCTAGTCCTCCAGTGCTCCAATGATAATGATGCTTGTAAGAAATGTAGGATTATTTGCCGCCATGTAGGCAAGAATTAGAAAAATAGCAGCTCCGCACTCTAGGTGGACATATTTTAGCTGCACTAGCCACAGTGCGCGCAACGCTTACACGCATCGCAGCTTGTTGAAGCTTTTTCTTCTAAACTTTGCAGGACACTCATAGGGTATGTAAACATGCATTACCGCGACAGGACAATAAAAGTCAAATTTCTATTGTAGGCCAAATTTGTATCTTTTCGATCGTATATTGTTTATATTGCACAGTTACTGAGTAGTGTTTAATTTGGATTAATAAACTTTTCTCACAATACCTGTAGTTGCATTTTTGTAGGCATACTGTATGAATATATTAACCTTAGCCAATGGCGCAGTGATTAAGCCCTAGGAACTCTGCCTATGACAGGATGGGGAAAAATGCTATACCTTTATATGGGTTACTTAAGTGGTTGTTGCACCGCTATTGTGTCTTCCCACACTGGTAAGACAGCATGCGAGTTGTACCAACTCCTGTTGGTACAGTGGTGCCACACACCTTTTCTGCTTTATAGACTGTTGTATACGTAAATAAACGAGAAAGACAGTATGGGAACGGTATCTCTGTGTATTCCCATTTCCTGCAGTTTCCTTTTGTCTGGTTAAGTGCTTGAAAGAGCGCAAAAGTGGAACTCTCGGGTTTCTGATCCCATCTGTAGACAGTGTGAAAACCTATATTTATCAAGATTACGTCCTGCAGCGGTCACTTTCCACACTGTCCTATTAAAGAATCCGCACAGCCACGGGTTGCTAGGAAGCTCTTGTTCAAACGAGGAGTCCTCAATGAACCTCTTTCACGATCAGCGGACAGCTATTCCCCACTTGTGATGTCAAGCAACAGGCCTCGCTGACAGATTCACTGCAGCGCACATGCAAGAAAGTGCAACACATTCCGATGAGTTTCCTGCTGAGAAAAGCAAGGTGAGGTTGAGTGGGAGGACTCCTCCTCCATCTGTCCCTGGGATGACATTAGTCTTTTATTGCTCATCCTTTCTTGTATCTAAATCACCAGCAGGCTACTCTCAAAGTCTCCTTTGAGAACTACTGAGCCAAAGATAACCAAAGATATGAACATAGTCACATTGGTATTTCCATCTTTGTTTATCCCAAAAGCAACAACACAGCTGCCAAGGGATTCTAAAAGGTTTTCTACCAAAATAGACCACAGCTCGCTCCGTCTAGGAGGACCTCTACATAGACTCACTCCTTTTACTTTGTTTATTAACACAGTGACAAAAAAAGACGAACTTTCTACAACGTAACCACATCAGCACACGCGGAGCCTGGTGTGGACAGTGTTAATATGGGAATAGTCGGGAGCAGTCAATCCTGGACGGATCAGTTTACCCTTTAGCACATACAGCTGTGAAAGAATAGAAAGATGGGTGGGTGTGTGCGTGCATCTGTGGTGAGCAGCTGTGGAAAGGGCTGAACAGACATCTTTTGTCCCAATAATAGCTTTGCAACAGTTTGCACCGAAGACATCTAAATTAGAACTTTGTGTGCGCCTGAGACTTTCCCATCAGGAGACGAGCCCAAATATAGGTCACATATTGAAGTCAAGCCAAAAAGATGCTTTGGTGTTATGTGATGCAATTCATTTGTCCAATATATTCTGTTCATGGTCATATGAAAGATGGGGTCTGTCCCGGGTGACTTAGGGCAAGAGGCAGGGTATAGAAGATGAAAGAATGAGTAAGCGATTTGTCTCGTCTCAACCAGAACACAGAAAATGGGTCATGGTTGGTTCTTCCAGTATACAACCAAGGCAACAAAAGCTTCAAAAATAAGATATTGGCATGGCCTAACCAGTCCCTGGACCTTAATACTATACAAAATCTTTGCAGGGAGCAAACATACGAGTTGCCAAGTGACAGCCTAGAAACCTTCAGAATGTAGAGCGTATCGGTAAAGAGGAGTGGACCAAAATCACTCCTAAAATGTGTGCAACCTTGGTGAAACGTCAGACCTCTGTGCTAGCCCAACAAGGGTTTCTCCACCAAGAACAAAGTCTCGTTTTGCTTGGGGACACTTATTTCACTCTAGTGTGTATTTGCTTCCTAGTGGTCATAACACCTACTGTGTATATTCTAACCTTGCAGCTTATCACTTTCAATGGTTGCACATCGCATCAAAGCTCTTAGCTGATGCGAAAGGCAGCACGACCAAGGTTAAAAGCTATGAGTGACATGGCATTGACATTATGTGTGCGGCGTGTTTACCTGCATCTGCATGCGTTGCGTGTCCACATCACAGACTGTGTGTCTTTTGCTGGTGCAGTGGGAGATGCAGCAGAAGGCACAAAGAGCCACCTGCTCCTCCTCACAATGGAGCAGCCTGTACTCATCGTGACTGGGACACGTCCAGGCACTCAGCTCCTCGGCGTCCACCAGCAGGTGACCCGGCGCAGCGCACGGCTGCTGCAGGTGCGTGTGCACGTGCATCTGGCAGCAGGGCTCCTTGCAGCGCAGGCACACCTTCCTGACGGGCAACGACGGGCCTCGTCTGCACAGGACACAATGCAATGTGGCCGGGGACTTCTCGGAGTCCAACACGTTGAACCTCTTGACGATGTTGGCCAGCTTAAAGTTCTTCTCCAATAAAGGTTTCTGCTCGTACTCATGGTTGCACTCAGGACAGCGGACGCCTGTGCCGCTGTCTTTAGCCCATGCCTCTGAGATGCAGCCTTTGCAGAAGTTGTGTTTGCATCGCAGCTGGATGGGCTCCTCAAACACATTCAGGCAGATTGGACAGAGAAGCTCCTCCTCAAAATAGTTTCTCCAACTGAGATCCATGATATTAACTGGGTCCAGACTCTGAGAGTAAACAAAAAATTGATACTTTTCTTGAAATAGCTGCTTGAAGTAAAGACAGTAATATTATTATGCTTGCAATACTGCTCGAATTAGACGCAATAGAATAGAAAGTCTAGATGTTCCAGAAAAGCTAATTTAGAGGGTGGATTGTAGAAAACTATTTTGGTAAACCAAAGTAATAACACAATAGCCGGTAGCTATGTAATGCCGAATTAAAGAGTGGGTGGTAGAAGCTATCCAGGAAACTAACAATACAACATAAGTGGTTGCTAATGCAATAGTACTAATTTAAAATGGTAGAAGGTTGAAAAATATCCATGTTACCCACAATACACTACAATAAAATATCAATAAATTCTAGTAATTCAGATTTAAAGGGTAGACATTAAGAAACATATCTAGGTAACCCACAATAGAACATAAAATGGTGTCAGAATGTGCCATGAGATAACTACTGTTGTGATTTGGCACTATACTAATAAATTAAACTGAAGTGAATTCAGTGATGTGAATTTAGTGGGGAGTAGATCTCCAGGTCAACTATGTAACCCAAATGCCGGATGCCAGTAATGTGAATTTGAAGGGTAGAAGGTCCATCCACGTCACCCACAATAAACGACAATAGCATGTCAGACCCACAATAGAACATTACTGGATGCCAATACAGTGATGCCAATTTAAAAGGTGGAATTTAAAAAAACTATCCAGGTAACCCACAATAAAACATAAATGGATGCCAATACAGTGATGCCAATTTAAACGGTGGAATTTTAAAAAACTATCCAGGTAACTCACAATAGAACATTACTGGATGCCAATACAGTAATGCAAATTTAAAAGGTGGAATTTAAAAAAACTATCCAGGTAACCCAGAATAAAACATAAATGGATGCCAATACAGTGATGCCAATTTAAACGGTGGAATTAAAAAAAACTATCCAAGTAACCCACAATAAAACATAAATGGATGCCAATACAGTAATGCAAATTTAAAAGGTAGAATTAAAAAAAACTATCCAGGTTACCCACAATAGTACATCAATGTTTGTCAGTAGAGTAATGCAAATTTAAACGGTGGAATGTAAAAAAATAACATTCTATATTAATAATAAAACGTAAGTTTTATTATTAATATAATAGTAAAACTATCCATGCCAATAGAATAGCAAGAAACCCCAGTAATGCCAATCTTTCACCCGTGAATGCATGAATAAAGCGTGCAAACCATCCAGCCTACCCACAGTTGCATGTACAGTACAGTAATAGAATCAGTCAGTGTCCATTTAAAAGGATGGACGGCAATAAACTATCCAGATAACCCACAGTACAATGGCATGCCGTAATGTTCATGTTCTAGTGGATACACATTTAGCAAGTGGTTCGTAATTTACAAAAAAGTATTTAATGTCATTAAATTGGTATGGTAATATGACCTCGAAGGCCACGCAGGTAATGGAACATTTGTTTGTCAGTTGTCATGAGACAATCCCAGCAGGGGCGTATCGAGAGAAAAAAAGTGTAAACTTGCTAGAAAAGCAGAAATGTCACGCTGAGCTACGCAGACACTGAAATGTCAGCTACAATTCTGCTTCCTGTACGCGATCAGTTGGAATTCTCACCAAAGAAGAAAAGCGACCTACCAACTATTTCTTCTCCATATCCTCCGCACACTCCAGCGCACCTTCCACGCAGAGCCTCTCGTCGTCCAACCCCCGCGACGAGCCAGATCCTCGGCGTCCGAGCAAGGCGGCGATCCGGGCTTTAGCGAACACTCACTTAGCACCGGGATTGTGTCGTTTATAAAACAACACTCGTTGCCACTATTTGGCGTTTATTTAGCTGACGAACCGTCAAAGGTACGTGGAATCCAAACGAAAAGTCGTCGGAAGGGAGCTCCGCGCATCCACGCAGACCGGCCCACTCTGCTAACGTGACCCGTCAGAGTTGATCCATACACGGGGAGGGGAGAAGCCCAGAGGAGGAGCCAGCAGGCTGGGAGTCAGCAGCAATTACTTTTAGAACTGTGGCCCCCGGGGCCCATCAAATAAAAGGGAATAAATTTGTGAGCGCAATATAAAGCTAATAAACGTTATTTTTAATCCAGCAGTAAAAAGGGGGCTGATGATATACCCTGCTGGCCAATCATGTATTTCTTTAATAAGGACAACCTATGAATTTAGGTCATGATTATTGTCTCGATATACACAATATATTAATCATCGGAGGCTTAACTACAGTAACGGCATACAAAGATTAAACATTAACATTTTATTGTAATATTTCCATCAGTTACAATTGGAAACAAAACATGTAAAATAAAAATGAAATTACCTTCAAACGCTGGGGGAGAAATGAGCTCGTCCATTTTTGGTGCAGGTTTGAAGGACGAACCTAGATTTTTATTTAGCATGACAGAAGACAGATATTTACAAACAAATTAAAGTACAACTCTAAGAAGACTCAATAAACTGTCAACATAATGAACTATATAAACATAATCTGGTTTAGGAATGACCTTGCATGTTTTTCTCAGTGTTCCAGCTTTCTTTGTGTAAATACCTACACTCTTTAATGCACTTGGGATTATAATAAACTAGTCAGTCAAATAAAATAGTACATAAAAAATCTAAATTTGCCACAACTTAAAAAAAACAATCTGTATTTGTCATAACATGTAAGGTAACATTAGACATGTGTTGTAAAAAAAAAAAGCAAAAGTAGTCTCTTCAATTTTGATGCTAATGGGATTAAAATCCAGGAGCTTCATGGTATAATAGTTAACACATTTTTTAGTATGAGGTCCTTAAGCGAAGTGAGTTTTGCTCCAATTCAATGTTTGAGGTCGTACATATGACAAAAAAACACATAATTATGGACAAAGGTTGAGATTACCATTGTTCAGCACAAAAAGTAGTTCTTGCTTGACATGAAGCAGAATGATTGTACATGCCATACATGTTGGCACACTGGAGAAAAGGCTGCTTGTACTGATAGTGTATCAGATACATCCTGTATGAAAGAAGAGTTGACATGTTGGCTTACTTCATATGTGACAATTCACTGGCAGTGATTGGTAGCTGTTCGTGTATCGAATGACAGCCATTACTTTGGCAAGATGAAGACAAAACATGTCCAGCATTTGTTAAGTCTATACATAAAGGCAATATCAAACAGAACATCTGTTAGATGGATCAGTAGCTGACGTTTTTGTCTTCACTGTGGCCACTGGAATAAATACAACACAAGTTATTGCTTGTAACGTCGCCGCCTGCATTGCAAAATGTTTTTAATTCGGACCTGAGACATTGAGCAGCCTGGCTGGAGGCACTTTTGAAAATGGTCAACCGTGTTGACACGGGACCCATGCAGATCATCTGATGGTCTTTTTGGAGTTCACTTGTCTTGCTGAGGACACCTCAAAGTCAATGTTTCCTCCGAGTGTGTTTATGTGCAGGTTTGGAGTTTTTTTTGTTGTAATCAGGCATCTCTTCCTGATTACAGAGGGTTATCAAACACAGAGTCTGGTAAGATGGAGATCTTCAGCTTCTTCTCTGGCCATGTGTACTCCTTTGGTAATTTCGTCTAAGAAAGAAAATGGTTAGACAAAACAGAACTGTGGTCTTAAGTTACACTCTCCTTAAATGCACTCACATCCTCGGTGTTAAGGTCCTGTATGTCTCCAAGCATCTGATCCACAAACTCTTCAGTCAACAATATCTGCACAGGGACGGCAGATACAAATATGTCAATAAATCAAAAATATATAAATGCCAAAGTGAAAGTGTATGTGTGTACCTGGAGCCAGGGGCCGTGGGCTGCATAGGGATGCTCTTCAGTAGCAAACGCTCCCTCCACTCCTGTAGACACAAACGTAATGGCCGTGTCTCCGTGAATACTTTTGAAAGTAAAATGTCTTCCGTGGAGCAAGCGACCCCTGTAAGACAATTCAATAAGAGTTAAAAGTGTGTCCAAGAATTAGTATGAGCGTTTATGAAAACATGCATTTCATGTATGAGACAACACGACAAAAACTCTTTGGCTTTTTTGTGAGGCCACTGAAGGGTACCACTGACAGCTAAGAGCAAATATGTGATGATGACCATAGGACGTTTGTCAAATAAAGAACAGAATGTATATTGCTGAGTTTACATGTGCTAATTTTGCAACCTTTCTAAAAAAAAAAAAAAAGTAAGGGTTCTTTTTTCTTTTTGCTCTTGTATGAAAGTTAAAAAGCACAGTAAAGGAACCCTCCTTTCATTTTCCCTATACGCTACGCATGAGCAATGTTAAAGATGAGTACATACTATATCCTTGAGTATTACAATTCACTTATTTTTACACTTACAAATTAGTGTTACAAATTATAGTAATCCGTTGTTTATTGAAGTTAACTGGTTCCAGACCTGACTGTGATCAGTGAATTTTCATGAAGTAAGATTCTTTGTTTATACATTATTTATATTTAATAATTTTGTAGTTAGAGCAGAGAAAATCTATTTACAACCTTCTAAATGCAGGTTTTAACAGGTCAACATTTGTCAACTTTACACTCATATTAACCAATATAGTAGACATAACAGAAAATATGACATATTAGCCATGAAGACTCACATCAGCATTGTGAGAGTTCCTTGCCTTTTTCTGGACAGCTTACTTCTGGTGGCTATTGTCTCATCAATGTAACATTACAGAGACCTAATGATCAGAGTACAATACTACATCTCACATCTTTGAATGCTTCTTATATACCGTAATCACTTTTTTATTGCAGTTAATTGGTTCCAGAACAGAGCACAAAATATTATAAATGTAATATTTTTGTAGTTGTTGCATAGAGAGCCTGCTTATGACCTTTTACATACATTTGTTAACATTGTTAGAGCCCTTAATGTTGATGTGTTAAATTACACCCACATTGATTTTTACCCAATGTAGTAGACATAATCAAAGAAAACAAGCCATTTAAGACAGTTTACCTAGTAGGGGAGCAGGAGGTCCATCGTGGGTTATGGCCACAGCAGCAGCTCATGTTATTATATTAATACTATTATTAGAGGTATCATATGAGACCCAACTTACGAGACGAGATTGGGTCCATAAGAGCAAGATGAGATTTCAACATTTTATTTCAAATTTTAAGGAAAGTACAATTAAAAAATACAACAGGACAAATCAACTTTTTTATTTAACCGAGTCACACGACAATGCATTTTGAAATGTTTATTGTGCCACAAATTGACGCTAAACAATATCATTGACAAAACAATTTGAGACCAAATAAACCACTGCTTTAATATCTAATGACAATAATATATCATAAGAATGAAATAACTCCTACGATAGGTCTTCTTTCGTTATGTAAAACTGCTGAATTGGTATTTGTGACATGTATTTTCTCATAGGCAATTCATACTGTTTGTGAAATGCAAGCTTTTCAATGAGGGTGTCAACATTAATCGTTGCAGCTTGTAGTTGAACAATGTCAACTTATTGTCTATTTTAATTTTGTATTACCTATTTATGTCAGAGCTGCCCAGCTGTCCTTTGATTTTTATAATGAAAAAACAATTAATAAAAAATGTTTCAAGACAAAACTTTATTATTTAAACTTATTTTTATTAGTTATTAGTAGTTGCATTTTTGCTTTTTCTAGTTATATCATGCCTTTTAGCTCAATTTTTCCACTTCTGCTGAGTTTTGTTTATTGAGTGACATTCCATTTATCAACAGATAAATTGTTTTATATTCCATTCCATTCCATTCTCCTCCGCTTATCCGGGTCTGGGTCGCGGGGGAAGCAGTTTCAGTAGGGAAGTCCAGACTTCCCGGTCCCCGGCGACCTCTTCCAGCTCCACCGGGAGGACACCAAGGCATTCCCAGGCCAGCTGTGAGACATAGTCCCTCCAGCGTGTCCTAGGTCTTCCACGGGGCCTTCTCCCGACTGGGCATGCCCGAAACACCTCACCAGGAAGGCGCCTGGGAGGCATCCGGACTAGATGCCTGAGCCACCTCAACTGGCTCCTCTCGATGTGAAGGAGAAGCGGCTCTACTCTGAGCTCCCCCCGGATGGCCGAGCTCCTCACCCTATCTCTTAGGGTGAGTCCAGCCACCCTACGGAGGAAACCTATTTCCGCCGCTTGTAATCGCGATCTCGTTCTTCTCCACTCGGATTTGGAGGTGCTGAGTCTCATCCCGGAAGCTTCACACTCAGCTGAAAACCGCTTTCAGTAAACGCTGAAGGTCGCATAAGGACCACATCATGCAAATAGCAGAGACAAGATCCTAAGGTCGCCAAGCTGGACTCCCTCAACGCCTTGACTGCGCCTAGAAATTTTGTCCATGAAGATTATGAACAGAATCGGTGACAAAGGGCAGCCTTGGCGGGGGCCAACGTTCACCGGAAACAAGCTCGACTTACTGCTGGCANTAGTAGCCATGGTAAATGGGGACCACCACCCCGGTCTGCCAGTCCAGAGGTTCTGTTCCCGACTTCCATGCAATGTTGTAGGGGCGTGTCAACCAACACAGTCCCCCAACATTCAGAGCCTTGAGGAATTCCAGGCGGAACTCTCACTGGGGAGTGATTTAACTACCCCAATTACCTCAGCCACGGTGATAGAACTGTCCACGTACGTATCCTCAGACTCTCCTTCCTCTACGGATGGTACGTCAGTGGGTTTGAGATTGTTTAATATTAAAATAATCATTAGTAGCAGCAGCCCTAATACTAATCATACAATAATAATCATATTAAAGTCATATTCATTATATTATGTGAGATAATTGAAAGCTGCAATAAAAGCCTGTTGTTCCGGAGATCGAGTCTGGCGCTTATCTCACAGAATTACAGAACGTAGTGACCAGTGTAGAATACTGTAAATGACAATTTGTCATCTTAATTGATTATATTTGTATTTTAGTTAATTTAGCCTTTTTTTGTAGCCCAATTAACCTTTTCTAAATACTTAAAATACCTACAATTGTCTTAAATATGCATTTTTTAAACTAAAAAATAGGCTGTATTCAACCCCGAAACAACATGATTTATTAATTAATAATTGAAAAACTGAGATAGTGAAGCCGCAAAACTTAAACTAATGTGGTGATGACTGCATATGTATTTTCATTCATTTGGTAATTTTTATGCTTGAAAATGCTTAATTTATGCAAAAAGAAACTGCATACAGCTTTCTTAAATATGCATTTGTTTCTAACAATAGACTGCATTCAACCACAAAACAGCATGATTTATGAATTAATATGTTGGAACAAATGTGATAGCGAAGCCGTGAAATTCAAACTATCTGTATTTTCATTTCAAGTTCAATTTCCATTATTTCCTATAGAACATACAAATAATGATAGGCTGCGAACGCCTCGTATTTGATTCTAGAGGTTGCACTGTGTTGCAAACAAGAAAATGTGCTCGTACCGTAAGCAGAGAGGAAGCAATGTGCCTGACTCTTGGTTAAACTTCAGATGGACACATTCCAACTGTCGCGTTCGGACCAACTCGTGAGGAACGATGGCTGACGAGCTCTCACTTTCCAAACTGTCCTTTCGACTTCTGTGTGGACACAAAGAAAGAAAAAACAAGTGCTGAACAGGAGAAGTTCAATACAGCAGTGTGAGAAACTTCTTCACAGAAGACTAAGTCTACATTGAAGGTGTAGGTATGAGTGTGTGCGTGTGTCAAACTCACTGAGGTCTCTCGTGTCTCTGGCTGTTTATGGGGGGTAGTGCTGCCTTTGTGTTAAACTCCAGGCCTTTCCTTAAAGTCTCCCTAATCTGTTCCGTGTCTGTCAACACACACACAAGTGCCAAAGTCAGAATGGAATGATCCCACCATGTATCGCCGACACCACAGAGCCAGGACCACCTTTGTCAGAGAGCCTCCGAGGCTGCGAGCCTATGCAAATGGATCTACTGTCCTCCTCGTCGTCAGGCGGACAACTCAAATCGTCCCACACGCATTTGGCGCTGACCCCACTCAGGTTGGAGCCCTCAGTCTCGATGCCGTGGTCCACTCTCTCCTGCTTGGATGAGCAACGTATAGATGCAATCGTCAACACTAGCTCTGCATTTCCGATGACCCACCAACAGAGGGGGCTAAACCCTTTTAAAAAGGCTTCATAGAGACTGCTTTAAAATGACAACAACAAATTGACTCTTTCTTTGCAATATAACATTTGTAATCGTTTTTAATTTGTGACATACACAACTAGAGTAAGTCTAGACTACATAATGAAATAAATGTTTTCAATGTAAATACAAATACGATACAGTGACTGTGTGATAATTGATATATTGGGGGAAAACATCGACAATACATCAAATGTACGTATTGATATGTAATTAGTCCCATCCCTAATTTTTATGCAATCACCCGATGGGACAGAATTTAATAAAGCGTTACTTGTAGGTGTGGATCAATGTCAAAGATGGTCTCCCCTCTCCTCATGTCCGTGATCAGCCAGGGACCACCGGCTCTGTACACAGGTCAGCCATCAAATCATGTTACTTTAAACAATACATCCTTTATAAGAATTAAATGAACAATCAAGTTCCTTTTATGTTCTCATTTGATCCAATTGAACACTTTTTTTGGTTCAAAATGTTTACTAAACATGTCATAGATTGCCTTTTGACAAACAGTTCCACTCACACTGGTACACCTCGCATAAGTTCCAAGATGCCTTGGCCATTCCACTGCTGGGCTGCCTGCAGCTCCTCTGTACAAACACCCACGATCTGCAGGTCACAGTACATGTGGCGAAACTTAGTTGTATAATTATCACATGCTATCTAATACCTTGACCCACCTGGAGGAAGCTGACCGTGCCAAAAGGAGTTTGGATAGGTTGCATTTGAGGGTCCTCTGTAAGCAGCATGTGCTGGATACGAGACTCGCTGTTGTCAAGGGGGTTGTGCCATGATATATGGTCACCGCTACAAAATGTGTTCTCTGTAGAGGAAAGAAAAATAAATAAATGGTATGAGGTGCTAGTGAGATGCAGTAGGCTAATTTTCCTTCCTTTTTGTCACTCAACAGTCAGTAATGATTACAGAAGCAGCATCTGAAGGAGGGTTTGGAGGGTTAGCATGCACCCAGTTTAGTTTTTGCTGCAGGGGAAAGACGGCCGAGGATCAGCATTCAGTGAGATCAGGGGCCCAGCACAGCACAGCCCACCCACGAGCAAATTGATCCCAGCTGGAGAGCTGAGGAGTCGTGTTGGAGAAACAGGGAGCCTGAAATAAATGGCCAAAAAGAGTCCCTTTGTTGCGTCTTATACAGTAAGATTTTATATGCATATAAACTTCGACAAACTGTAACGCCCGAGCTTGTGATTAAAGAAGATGTAGTCCTCAATGCAATTCCAACTGCATATGTATGATTTTTTAATGACACGCTTAAAACAGCACTCTTTTTTTGAAGGCCGGTGTGTTCTCTGTGTGTTGAGAATGTCTGTTTACTGTTAATACAGTTTCACTGTAGCACCAATGTGAGTGAACCTTCTTGTCATCCACCCTGTGTGTGTGGAAAAAAAAAGACGAGGAAAACACAGGCATGCATGCACGTGTCAATTTATTGAGTCGGCAAAAATATCAGCTTCGTTTTTTTTTTTAATCATTAATGAATCAATTTATCAATTACGGTCACAGGATTACTTATTGGTATACTTTCTTTTCGAGCACAGAGAAGTGCCAATGGAAGCTAACTAATATAAATAAAACGTGAAGACAACAATAGAATACAAAAGGCATTTCAATACACTGGCTGCTCGCTACAACAAGTTGACAATATTGACTTGTGTGAAAAATATGAACAAATCAGAGGTTAACCATTCTGTCAGGAATGGATTGCAATTGACCTTAGAAGTTTTACTTTATTCAATTTTAAAAAAGGTACTGGAAATACAAGGTTTCTGTAGCATTCAACAAGTCAAATTTAAGACTTTTAAAGACCATAATGAATATGATTTTAAACCCCCACTGGCCAAAAGGTACAAAAACGCACTAGCACACACTAGCTGGTTGTGCTCGACAAATTCTAACCGGCTGCACGAGTACTTTAGTGTCCTTTTGTCGTAACCTTAGCGCACTCAAAAATCTAAACATTAAAATAAGTCAAAGTCTGCAAAAAAAAAAAAGGAAACATGTTTGTAACCGAGCTTAGTTCATGCTAGTGCAACACTGTATGAATGCATTTACACCGTGTTGTGTTTCACCTCTGATTAATAAACCGGTAGGAATTGCATCAACAACTACATCTTCCTTAAACCTCAAGCGCAGACATTAGTTTGTTGAGGATTATATAGCAAGGTGTGCAGAGGCTGGCATCTTATTAAAAAAGGTTAGTGAAGCACTCGGTTTCTGAAAGACTCTGCAAAACTGCTCAATTATGTATTGCATCAATAACTGTAATCAAAAACCTTAATCAATAATTTTTTTCATTTATTGAATTGAATGAACATTTTATTAACTGAAACAAAAAGCAAACATACTGGTGGTAAAATAAGGGTGAAAAAATAAATGGAATTTGGGAAAATATAAAATGGAATTTAGGAAAAAATTGTAATAGACTTTGTTGGGCTTCACGTTTGAAGGAGGCACTGCTACTAGACACATTTGGATGAAATACCGACTACAAATAGAAATGGCAGATTCTTAACATTTAGTAACATGGCAACAGCAGCCAGGGGGGTTGTCTTTGAATAAAGACCAGTGCAGACGATCATTTATCTGACTATACCTGACTAGGCATTGGAGCACATTCTTCTTCAGCACAGGATGTCATACTGCCTTCTATGACTATTACGATTATATTGATGCATTTACTAATTGATAACTGAATTGGTTTATTTGACACATTTGAATATGCTTGTTCATTCATTCATTTTCTAAACCCCTTATCTTTATTAGGGTCCCGGATATGCTGGAGCCTATCTCAGCTGGCTTTGGGCGAGAGGGGGGGTACACCCTGGACTGGTTGCCAGTCAATCGCAGGGCACATATAGACAAACAACCATTCACACTCACGATTAATTAATTGATTCTAATTTGTGCTTTACTTCTGCCAATGACACCAAAACAAGTAAATCTTGTTACTTCCGCCGCAAAAAATCAAATTGAAAGGCATATTTTTGGTGTTAGATGTGTGCTTGAGTTTACAATTTTCTCTTTTCCCGGCCTGAAAGAGGCTGAGCAAATCATCCAGACAGCCCAAACCGGCACTGCGCAGTCACTACAAAGCATTCTCTGATGCTCCATTTCTCTGTGAATTTCTGTTGTTAAATGTTTTTATATTATGCCAGCTCGTTGTGTTGAAGGCTTTTGCTGGAACACTCGAGGAGACCGAGTAAGCTTGTTCACATTTCTAAAAGACACCATTAGCCTCGCCCCGTATATGAAAATTAAAAGTCAAAACCCCATAAGATGTTCCACCTGTAGCACTTAGTCAATCTATATTTCTCCTGCTAATATCCTCTATAGTAGCCAGCCTAGTGCTCACATGGGCTAATGCAGTGCTAATTACCTATCCGGCCTGTTCTGCTGCACTAGTAAGTCGGCTAATGTAGTATCTGTTTATCTGTAGCGTGCTACAATATATCCAAAAGGTTGTCTTTGTGACTGCAACGTCACTATGGATCCTACAATAATATTATTATAATAAATCTGAGGTAGTCAAAAAACTCCTCAGTGGCAAAGCCCTGGAGTGGACAAGTTTTGCCATGAATTCCCCAAGTCTCTGGATGTTGTCATGTCGCTTCGACGTTGTGTGGAAGTCTGGAACTGTACTTCGGGATTAGCGAACCGGGGTGGTGATTCCCAGTCCGAGATCTGATATCTATTGGACAGGGACACCCCTGTTATTTACAACTATATCTGCAGATGCTCCCTGCCTGTACTGATGTATGGTTGTTGCTTCAAGCTACTGATCATATGCATTGTGCTTCTTACCAGACTGGAAAACATAGCGTGCCAAGCCTTGCATGAGCTCAGCCGGCCAGGTTGGTGGTGCAGTCTCTCCTGTCTCTCTTTTGAGCCTAAAGGTGAGCTCAAAGCCAAAGCCACTGGGCTTATCTAGCCCTGTGAATCTGAAACAAACACACAGGGTGAAACACAAACAACCAACATGCATGAGACACAATACTAATTAAAATGAACCGCACCAGGTGAGATCATGAGAGGATTATGCTTTTTTGGATATAGAGAGAGGTGGGGCTCTTCGGAGATATAGCAATATAAAGCAGGTCGAGAAAATCACATATGTATTAATCTACGCAAGCCATCGAACTTCTTTTTACAGTTTTTCCCAAACCTTTTACAGTCGCTACACCTTCAGACATTTGACATGAAGCCATGTAGCCCCTACTTCTGCATACTTAAAAAAAACATACACCCTTTTTAACTTGAAGTATTGAATATAATTCATTGTTTAATGAATTTTAAAGTCATTCCAGGTCAAATATTTCTATTTTGCATGGTCATATTTTGAGCATTCAAAATCATTCCAGTTATTGTTTAAAAATATTGAACATATTTAAATGGTTAATTCATTTTACGGTAATTCCAGTCACATGAGCACTGATAAATACATAAGTAATCATCCTACATCATATTTATTCCAGTCTGATGTTGAGCATCACTGTTTTTGTCCACTCACTTTTGCAATGGTTTACCTCTGCATATTAATTTAACACCAAATTAAAGTGGAAAGTTTAACAATCAGGAAAATACATGCAACT
The DNA here is from genome assembly GCA_024372805.1 of Oostethus manadensis. Lineage (NCBI taxonomy): Eukaryota > Metazoa > Chordata > Actinopteri > Syngnathiformes > Syngnathidae > Oostethus > Oostethus manadensis. The sequence goes on from QODF01000041.1 coordinate 7,876,837, forward strand.
AACATTCATTCATTCATTTTCTATACCGCTTATCCTCATTAGGGTCGCGGGTATGCTGGCCTACCCCAGCCGACTTTGGGCGAGAGGCGGGGTACACCCTAGACCGGTCGCCAGTCAATCACAGGGCACATATAGACAAACAAGCATTCACACTCACATTCATTCTTATCAAGTTAATTGGCGACAATTTAGAGTCACCAATTAACCTAACATGCATGTTATTTGGAATGTGGGAGAAACCCGGAGAAAACCCACGCACCCACGGGGAGAACATGCAAACTCCACACAGAGACACCCAACGGAGATTCAAACCCTGAACCTCCTGACTGTGAGGCCAATGTGCTACACGGTTACACAGTCAGACGCTGAGCATCTACCAACTTCAATGGAGAAGCAGAGTGGGTTTATATTTCACTGCGCAAAAATGGACGGTCGGACAAATGCTGGGCGCTCGGCTTCTGCATGATGACTGGATGATGTTTCTGAGGCGGAATCCCTTTTTGATTGATAGTAAAATGAGCGAATCAGCGATCTTGAAGTATAAACATCCACCCGAGCATTTTCCTATTTTTTCCGTTTCATTGTTTAGAAGTGATCCGGAGATATTACCGCTCCCCAGCCACTTGGTCTTTGGTAAAAGCGACTAGGAACGGAGGGTAAAATGTACATATCAATAACTAAACACGTTTATGATGTAAGCCGAAAAGAAACGAGCTTCCCCTCCTTGATCGACCAGCAGCCGCCACTGGATTTACACAAGGTAATTAACAATTTCACTCTCCCTCTCCTAGCGTCGTGACGGATTCAGGTGCACTTGTAATTGAGAGTGTTAAGCCATAATTGTTATTACAATTGGCATACCCCATTTTGTGAACCTAGGTTCTATTATATTAGCGACACGAGATCTAGCAAGCGATAACTAAATTGAACAAGACAAAATAGTAAACAATACTTACTCATGGACCCTGTTGTCTCCATACAAGTCACTTAGGCCAAAGCTTACATAATGCCAATGCTCTTGGATGTCCTGCGATGGACACCCCATATTTCGATACATACTAATGTAGTCTAGTGGATCTGGACCACCTAACCTGCAAAACAATAATACATTGGAGTATGTTATTGTTGCATGTTGTTGTCAATAGGCGTTGTTTACACGTTCACAAAAATGTGCTATAAAAGGGGCGCGGGCACTCAAGTATCTTTTCATGTTTAATAGATTGCGTGAACCTGAAAAGTCCAATAAAACTGCAATTACCTCCACCGAAGCTGTGTAGCTTTAGTGTTAGCTTCGAAGCTAGCTGTTCGCCAACTCTTTATACCCACCACCAATTCAAAGAAAAATAACTAAACATAAAGAATATACATACCAGTATTTTACAATGGCTGTGACTTGAAGCGGGTTAGCCTGTTCTGGATAAAGTCGCCGACATTCCCCGTAGATAGCCTGCAGTCCCGGGGGAAAGAGCGACACAAGCCCGTGTGCTTGGGCACCACTTGTAGGCCGTACTTCATCCATGCCACGGCCTCGAATTAAGCAGTTTTACACTCTAAAACACAACGCGAGTGAAGTTATTCTCGGCTAACTACCGCTCTACGTAGGACATACATTAAAGTAAGCTGTTAACGCTTTACATTTGCAGTTTGCCTACGAAACAAATCACTTTAATTCAGTCGTTGTGCTTCGCCCAGATGGGACCCTGCCTGTTGCGCGTCATCTCGGAAAAGAACACCCAATGGTCTGTAGGATGCAGTGACGTCATGATCGACACTGCCGGTAGCCAATTAGGAAGTATTGCGGTCATGTTTTTGTATGTCTGTCTGTTTGTGTTCAAAATAACTAGAAACATTCTGAATGGATTTGGATACAATTTTCAGAAAGGAACTGAACTGACGGAACTTTTTTTTTATGCATCCAGGATTTTTAAAGGATTTTTCTAACATGAGATAGGACCATTTTCAACATTTCAACTCCACAAAAAAATGGTCAGAGCACTTATTCGGGACATTTAGCCTTCCCGGTACATTGCGCTATCTTGCTAGGTGTTAGCATGTTAACATTTTTGCTATTTTCATGGGTAGCCACATATATAAACACTTATAAACCACCGTCATGCTAGATGTTAGCATGCTAACATTAGGATAGCATTTTTCGCCTTTTCATAGGTAGTTCAGGGTGTTGCCCGCCTATCACCCAAAATCAGCTCCAGCATACCCCCTCAACCCTAGTGAGAATTAACGGCATAGAAAATGGATTGATGAAAACTTGGCACTATTATGCTAGGTGTTAGCATGTTAGCATTATGTTAGCCATTTTCATAGATAAGTGTTAGCATGCTAACATATTCCATATTGGCATTGCTAGCATCCTAATCTTAGCATAAAAGTATTTTTAAATGTTTTCATGGGTAGACACTAATATGAACATTATCATGCTAGGTGTTAGTGTGCTAACATTTGCATGTTAGCATTGCTACCATGCTCTCATTAGCATAGTAATTTTTTAGCAATTTTTAATGTGTAGGATTATTATTTTGGTGTGAATCAAAATATAGGGGGGAAGTATTGCGCTTGGCAAAGGTCTGCGTTGTCTGAGTGCTTTTCTAGTTTTATGATTGTTCACTTAATGTTTCTACATATGTATATATATATATAATGTATATGATGTTCTTTTTACTATTATTAGGGAGGAGTAAAGGTTTTGCAGTACATTTCAAGTCCATACACTAACTGGTGTGTTGGGCATTCGCATCTCATAACTTCTACATCTGCACAATACAAGGATTCTGAATGCTTTCAATTTGTGCTTTTCTATTCTTCACGAACTTCAATAATGACACACCAAACCTTCACAAAAAATCAGAGACAATCAATCTACAAAGAAAGGGACTTTTTTTGGTTACATTTTTTATTACAGTTTTATTACAGTTCGTAACAGTCAAGCCACAGCACACACACCTGCTTTTATACAGATTTAACACTTCATGAAAAGTATTTTTTTAATTGTCATGCATTTCCCCTCCCTGCTGCAGCCATTTTGTAGGAAGGTTGTGCCATGCCACAAGAACTGAGCCCATAGATGACACTTGAAGGTCCCACCATCTATGGAATTCAGTTCTCATAGTAGAGCACATGAAATCCTCAAAATAATAACTGTGTGTACATACATTTTATTTACGTACTTTCAATGCACTGCACTTTAAAAATACCGTGGCAAACATCAACAAACACAAACAAAGCACTTAGATCAATATTTTCCAAACTTTGACCAGGACCTAAACCTACAAAAATGAATTCTTATAACATCAACATATACTGCACAAAAACTAATGAGGAAGAACATGAAAGACATGGACACTGACCAATAAAAGTTAGGCCCGACCCTTGGTTTGGAAAGCCCTGGTGAAAAATGCCCAATAAAAACCAGTCAAATAGAAATTTGATTAATAAACAATAGTCATAATACTTGTTGAGAACAACATCATAACCAATGACAGAACTTACTGCGGTTTTAATGTACACAATTGAGTTTAATATAGACAAGATCATTTATTAAGTCCTCAGTAGTTAACAGCCTCATGTTGATGAAGTTGCCGCATGTTGTTGCCAACTTTAAGGATTTTGGGAGGCTTTTCTTTGCATCTATTGCAGGAAATGCCCCACTGCCACTGCAAGCCTGGATAGCCCTCTGCTCCCTGCCTGATGGGACTCATCTGTTACCCTCAGGGGGGAAAACAGCTAACTGAAGTCACAAACAATGCCAGGGCTTTCTTCTGCCACCTTGGCAATCCATTCGCTGGATTGACAGCGGGCCGGTTTCATCGGGGAGAAGCAACGGCCACACCTGCTCGCGTTCCGGAAACAACATTATTCCCAGCAGAGGTGGCCGCTACCGGCTCAGCGCGCACGAAGACGTTGTAGTAAAGTTCGGATAAGTTCACATACAGTACCAATCTGTTGAATGACCGCCTCCCCGGGTCAGGTTGTCCCCCTTAATACTTGCCGGATGAAGTACATCTCCAGCAGTCCGCAGCACCTCCAGTGCTCTCCAAAATGAATGAACATAACTGAAGCCGTCTCCGTTCGCCAGGGCAAAGTACACCGTCCGGTCTCGACGTCCCGCTCCGACCTTAAATACCCGCATCACCCGGCTTCCCTCCCTCTCCCTTTGCAATCGCTTATTCGTGCACTCCCTTCGTTCGGTAAGCTCAACAGTCACTTCCCAGTAAGAAGGAAACCGTGGGAGTCAACACAACGCCCCCACACAGTGAATCAACACATAATAGTTTCAGAGGAAAGCCATCGGACTGGCCCCGCCCCCCGTTCTTCTAAAGGCAAGAACGGGGAAAGGCTGAGTCTGCGGCCGCCAGGAATTCCCCCGCAGCTTCACGTACGCGCAGCTGGCGCTCCGACGAGAGCCATGACAAAGCCAACACGCATGCGTGCGCAAGCAGAAACTGGCTTTGGTGCTCTGAAGGAGGAATAATCAACAGGGATGATTTTGTAGGTTGTGCTGAGCGGATAGTTGATGGGCTGCAACCAGCAGACTCCTTGGAGATTCGGTCTCAATTCCTGGGCTGATAGGTGACATACAAACGGCACTATTTGCGTACTATTTGAATCCTTCCATTTGCAAGCCCATGCCACCAAAGAACAAACATTTTGTGGTGTGGAGAAGAGGGAACAAAAACCCCTCAAAATCTGGACATACAGCAGAATCTTGGTTAGTGTGATTAATCCGTTCCAGAAAGTCTGACTCTAACTCTTTAAGAAATATCGTAACTCCAGTTATTCCATTCCAGATGGCCACAAATGTTAACACAAAACACACTTTTATAGTTTTACAACTATAGTTTCACATGCACCTTCATTGACCTTCATTGAAGACACGATTCTTGGCGTGACTATTCCCACAGACACCGTGTGGCACCACCTTCTTGTTTTGCCATGATTTAGCGGGGTTTCTTGAATTGAATCGTGTTTCTCACCTCACTGGCCCAAGATGGAGCCAAAAAAGGGGTAAGTACCAGTCGTTTGATAAACAACAGCATTTTGAGAAACATTAATGAATTCCAGAAACACCTCTAGCTCATAAAAATAACCTTACATGTTCATTTCTTTCTTTCATTTCTCATGTATATGCATTTGGAATTGTTTTATGCATGTAAAACTATAAAAAAGTGTTTGGTGTTCACACTTTTAAGATACATTTTGATTAAAAATATATGTATTAAGAGCACAGTTGCACTAGCGCAGTGAGTTAAACAGCATGAAAAACCGCACGCCATTTTGTAGCCGGAGAATGTACCAAACCGAGGTCAAATTTTGGTATACATTTTTGTATGTTAAGTGAAAAGCACGCTAGCCGGGAAGACAACAGAGGTCATTGAACAGTGAGAATAATGTTATAAAGATTAAAATCAAGGAGGGGTAGCATTTAAGCAGTGGTCAATGAAAGGTATTACATGCATTCATTGATAATAAACAATTTGACAGTTTTCAAACTTTAAAGTTTTAAAGTTTTGGCCCACAAAACAGGGACCTGTTTAGGTACCTACAGTTCAGAGATTATCCATTAATAAATCCAGTAATAGAGGTGAAACTGAGTGCCTATTAACCTAACAGTAAATCAGCTAAAATGATCTCTAGGTTACATGGGAGTCTGTTAGATACAAAGGGTAATGCAACATTGTGCTTGAAAACCAAATGGGAAAACCAATTAAGAGTGGAAAATGCACATGAAGATTGGTATAGCTTTTCTGAATCCCATTTCACTTCCACTAGCTCGCAGCAATGGAGGGTGTTCAATTGGATCGCTTTTTTATTACCCGTAAGATCCAAAGTATAAAATGATCAGTACCACAGCCCTGCTGGAGACAATGTGGTTCCTCAAATGCACACCATACACATTTTTTGTGGGAAGACGTACACACAACCTTGACCAAGGTGCTTGGATATAAAATTCCGATGACATGTGTTACTTTGTATATGGGACATGTTGCAACAGCATGCGGAAAGAGGCCAAGGTGCTTCTTACAGCCACTAGGAAAACCATCACCAGCAACTGGTATAGACTTGAATCCCCCACACGAAACCAACAGCTGGACATTAATAAAGAAATATGGACAATAGAGGGACTGACCCACATATTTCTCCTGAAGGGAGACTTGTTCCAAAAAATGGTCAAAATAAACAGTTTATGCAGGAAACATTTAAGGGTATTTATATTCGGTACGAAGGTCTTCGGTAGGTGTATGAGGAGCATTTTGTGTCACTCCCATCGTTTGTTTCTTTGTTGTTGTTTTTAAGGACTTATGTGAAGTTGTTTTCCTGTTTTTGTGCAAAGTTCTAAAAAACCAATAAAACAAAACACTTTTTCTGGACAGCATCATTTAATTAGATGCATTCATTAATGACCCAAATATAAAACGACCTCTCTTAAGACCTGGTATTGGAAAAATATGTGTCTCACCAGAAGCAAAAAAGCTTGGGTTTGCTTGGGGAGAAGTTGTTTGGTGATTTGCGTATACAAATGTCTTGACGCTTAATATAAGACGACACATAGTTTTCGATTTTATTTTCTGGACAAAAAAAATACTGTTTTAAATGACTCAAATCAGTATAGTCATCCATTGTTTATCGACCCAACCTGACCGCAACAAGATTATTTCCACAAAGCAGGATTCAATATTAAGAAATTAAATATTTTTGTAAATAAAGCATAGAAAATTGTTTGACTTTCCAAGTAACGGTTTTACCATTATTAAAGCCTTGTGGACATGATATAACACCCCTATAGTCACCATTACATTCCTGTTATTCTTTGTCTATGTCACAATAAATAAAAAAAAAGATGTAGCGAGGGACCGTATGAGTTTCAGATCGTGGCGCTTACCTAAATGGGTAATAATAGGTTGAATAAGCCAGTTACAGGAATGTATAGCATGTAAACAAGAGAAAGATGACAAGAAAATAACAGTAGATTGGTAAGTTGTATAACATATGTGTTGGCCAGTGACATTTGCTTTCACAACAGGGCTTGAACTGTGTGTTTGAGGTGTCAAATGTCACAGCCCTGACCCGGTATTTGTGGGGCACCCTTACACACACAGGTGTTGTCCCACCTCTGAAGGTAAAAAAGTGCCTTTTGTGTCGGTGCCATTTATACAGAACACGAACAGGGAAACGAGGCATCTTTTTAATTCAAGTCGTTTTGTTACAGGTCACATGGTGGTGATTCACACGGACACAACAGGTGAGGCAGCATATGAAGTCGAAAAACCATATCGTCATCCCTTTAAACAAGACCAGACTGGATACATATTTCTTCACAAAAGACGCCAACAGATTACTTCATTTCATTTCCTGGATGTCTATTTTCCAGGATGTATACCGACATCAGCATGTGTCACATCAAGTGGCTTTTAAACAAACCCCACCCAGGAATGAGGAAATTTTTATTTTTATTTTTCCACTGACAGAGCAAATGATGAAAAGCACCAGAATTAACCATGAGGCTTTTTTTTTTTCTCTCTCTGATCAGGCTTACGGAGACCCTACAGAGACCCACCACTGACGTACCGTGACGCCCAAATCCACTTTCAAGCTACATCCTCGACCGGGCGGGATAAGTTGCAATTGACATTTTGTGTTGGACTTCAGAAACAAGCCTTGCTTTCATGCTGCTGTTTGAACAGGGGGGAAATCACTCGCAAAGGTCACTGAGCCCATTTCCTTTCTTTCCTCCCGGTGTGGCTAAATAGACCTGGAACAGCCCCCTTTCAACTGCTCCTCGCTTACTGGAAGATGTCTATGTAGGGAGTGTGTGCATGTGGGTGTTGGGGGTTGTACCATCGGGATGAGACAGCATTTACTATCATGTACTGTATTATTATTAGTTCTAACAATAAATCGATGAGATCGGCTATCCGGTTTGACAAGCTGCATCGGTAGCAGCCATAAATCCTTGCGTTAACTGATTTTAGAGACATGCACCGGGTATCGCAAGACTAGCAACTGGTTGATTGTCCGTTTCACGTGAGGGCCTGGGCTGCTGGCAAAAGGATTGTCACAGATGCTCCGTAGCTTAGCATGAATGAAGTCTAGATTGATCTCAGGTTTTTGTATTAACTAATTGCCTGAAACAAGTGTAGCATAATGAAGTCTGTGCTAATTCCTTCACACTATGGCACAGCATCTGGCAAATAATGCTGAAGTACGCTTCACTGAATTCACATCTAGTTTTTATTATACCAGTTGGAGTTCACAAGACAAGAGCGCTTAGAGGACTAGTCTGATCCTTTTTTAAAACGCAGGACTACGACATGTCTTTGAAGACCATCTTCGCCATCCCACAGGTGATCCACAGAGAAAACCCCCCTTTCTGCCACAAAAGACTCAAACAGGTGCAGGCCACCGCCCACTCCAAAGTAGTGGGACTTGGTGGCCAGGTAGACCACTCCGTGCTCTGCCAGCAGTTTGAGGAGGGTGTTGTGAAACGCAGGGTAGTAAGCAGTGTTGTATATAGTCTCTGAGGTCATTATAATGTCGTACTTCAATGGCGTCTCCTGACTTGAGGCCAAAGTAAGAAATGTGCGCCAGTCACCGGAGAAGAATTTACACCTGGATACTAATGGGTGCTGGGATGCAGAGTCTAAGGCTCTTCTTTTAGGGGGTCGGGTGCCAAAGTTTGTCTTCTTTAGTTTACTGTCTTCTTCCTTCACTATTGTTGCCTTGTCCTCCCCTATACTGTCATCGGTGTCATCATCATGGCAGTTTAGAAGGACATTGGACACAGTGAGCTGCTCAATGACTGAACTGTTGTAATCCTGGAAGTGGACGTGCCTGGCTCCTCTTCTCAAAGCCAATATCCCCAAGAGCCCGGCCCCACAACCCAAATCCAAGACCGCCTTGTCGCCGAATGCCTCCCCTTGCCTGTCGATCACCTCCAGAAGGTCATACGTGCACTCCCAAACCTTCAGCCCTCCCTCGTACACCCCAGAGATGAGGTCACACCTCTGCTCGGCCGTGCGGTACAGAACGTTCTCTACGTCCTCCCTCTCTGAGACAGTCCTCTCAAAAACAGTTTCGTTGAGGTAGTGAAGGGGAGGGAGAGCGCCGACAGAAACGGTTTCATAGACGGCGTCGTCGAGAAGCTGCTGGGGGTCAGAGGGTGGGAAGTGCTCTTTGGCTTCTTTTACTTGCTCTGCTGGGCTGCCACTTTCCTCGGACTGAAAAACACGGGACATGTATATCGGTTCAGTTATCCATTCCACATAGTTGTGTGAATGTAGTTGCGTTTCAAGACAACAATGTTCCTTAGTTCAGGCGTATAAAACAACCTTTGAAGATAATTACATGTCAAATATATGACGTTTGCAGTGTCAAATCGGTCTCCAATTCTCATCAGAATACAAGTGCAATTGCTTCATCATCATAAACAAGTACCACCTCAAAAATATTTAACTTCGCAAAGACAGTGAATGGTGGAAAAATGGATCCATCCATAAAAAGTGCCATTTAAAGATATATATATTAAAGTGTTCTATTGTTAATGTGTTATTGGTTGTGGGTGTCATATCAGCTTTTTCACAGTGCCTTTTACCGTGTTTTGACCATTTCCTTGATTCTTGTTGTTTCTGCAGTGCGTTGGGCCAATGACAAATGAGCCAGTGTTCGTGAATGGCCCGAGCCACACTTTTAGTTGGCAACCCCTGCTCTATATTCTATAATATGCCTGAATTGATTTTAGTCGTACACATTAGGAAACAATTACAGGCATGCAGTACACAGTATTGTACTTACAAAACGTGCAGTTTAAAATTAATGACTTGTGAGACAGTGTAACGATACAGTAAACTAAGCTATTGGAACGAAACGTGGACGTCTTAGCTTTGAGTTATAGGGGACACAGCTAATTGGAATAGCATCTTTTAATCTCTCATTAACCATACATTTTATTTGAAGAACCTTTAACGCCCCTGATATTTTAGACTGTGAAAGAACGCCCTCTAGTGGGTGACGGTTGCAGCCTTCTGTGTGATTGGTAATGTCAACATTACTCGCATTGCTTTAAAGTTGGTCTGAATGCACAAACTTCCATTCCGATTGAATTACGCTGAATTGATTCAACATACGCGTTAACAGTAATAATAAGTTATTTTCATTTTAGCCCGAACACAACCGCAACAACAACGTGTCTTTACATTGCAGATTGGGAAAAAGAAATAACCCCAGGCCCAGGATTCAATGAACAAACAAGTGTCATCACTCACAGATGTTGTAGCACATCCAGTTTTGGAGTTGAGCGACGTATTTCCGCCCGTGACGTCCGGGATTTCATCGACAATGAAATTAAAACAGAACGACATGTTACTGGTAAAGTTGTACTGAGTTAAGACAGAGCACAAGAAGTACTAGCTAGATAGCTGCACATGACAAGCTAAAAATGGCGCTGTGCCGCGAGAACATTCAAATACTCAAATTCCCAGAATTCCTCGAAATGAAACTGCCCGACGTACTACACACTATATCAATGTCATCGAAGTACGAACTGTGACACGCGCCATTTAAACCTGCTAGTCGTGACTACATGTGCTGAAATAATGTAGTCAAGCATTACACTTCCTGACTCTTCTTCTTCTTCGTCGTCTGTTGCTTATTTGGCGGTTGGCAAGCAGCTTTTAGGTGTGCATTACCGCCCCCTTCCGAATAGGAGTGTGGAACAGAATGTATTTTATTCTGTACTCTATTGATTCCGTTGTCCGTTCCATTTAATCTTCATCTCCCTCCTCCTCTGTTGATATTGCTTGCATTGTATTAAGACATGACTAATATTTTCAGTTATATTACAATAGTCACAAAAGCCTGTTTCATGTTTCCCTATCATTTTAAGTGTACTGTTAAGACCTGTATGTCCAAATCTCATTCTTGTTATGATGTCTTCTTCTTTCCTATTTCTGCTGGTCCTTCTTACTTGGCCCACTCTTTTTTGACAGATGTCTACCTTTTGAGTCTCTATCCCATGGTTCCTGCCATTTCTTTACTATCTTCTCCTTCACAACTGCCTTCATCTAATCTTTACTGTATTTTGTATTTACCTCTATTTGTTGCTGTCTTTGCATATGTATCTGCCAATTCATTCCCCACCACTCCTATGTGTGCTGGCAACCATAATAGCGTCCTAATTATCCCTGCCTTCTTTATCCTACCAATCAACTGAATTATCTCATAAATGATATCCTGTCTTGACTCTGAGTTCATAGTTTTAATGCTGACAGGAGCGCTGCTGGAATCGGAAGCTGCAACAACTGATACGGGTTTAACTATTTCTACCCATTGAAGAGCTAGCAAAAGGGCCAGTGTACACCGACAAATTATCATTTACTCTACAATTGACTGCAAGTTTAGGTCAAGAATAACAAAGGCTACCCCTACTGCTTTACCTTCATTTTTTGATGCATCAGTAAATATCTGGATGTGCTTGTATGTATTGACTAACGTCTTTCTTATCAATGTTGTTAATCTGATTACATTTGAATAAACACATATCTACATGAGCCACCTGAAAAGACCACGGTGGAACGACTGGAAAGGGAACAGTAGGGGACACTAACATCTCTTCGATAGCCACATCTTTCACTAGCCTATTTATCGTCTATCCAAACCCTGTTTGCTTTTTTTCCCCCTCTCCTGACATTTCTCCAAAACCCTTTTTGTTGGATGACTGTCCTGATGTCCTTTCAAGTTTGCCCAATACCCCAACGATATTTGCTCCCTTCTTAACTGAAGCGGCATCTCATTCATTTCCACCAGTAACGCCGCAATTGGAGTAGATTTAAAAGCACCACTGCTCAACCGCAAAGCCTGATACTGTATTACATCTTGTTTCCTCAGTGTTGTCTTCGATGCAAACCCATACACTACGCAGACATAGTCAATTATTGATCTTATAAGCCCTATCTACAATTCTTCATTGTTTCTCTGCATGCCCCCCACTCTTTTCCTCGAAGGCATCTCAAGATATTTAGTACTTTTTTGCATCTATCAACTACTTTTTCCACATGTAGGTAAGTCGTTTGTCAAACCAGATTCCCAAGTACTTAAATGAATGTACTACTTCTAATTGCTCACCATAGAGCTTTATAATTACCAGACATTTTTTAATCTTTTTTGTAAAGTAAACTATCTTTGTTTTTCATACTGAGAACCTAAGTCCCCATTCCAGGGCCCATCCCTCAATTGCAGTAATTGCTTCCTGCATCTTCTCAACTAAAAACTCTACATTTCGCTCCCTCTTCCAAACCAACCCATCGTCTGCAAACAAGAGTACTCCAAATGAACCCTCAATCTAACTAAGTACCTCATTTATCATAGTTGAAAATAAAACCGGACTAATAATACTCCCTTGAGGGGTACCATTTTCCTCTGAAAAATAAGAACTGTTTTCCGTCCCAATTCAACTGAGATCTTCCTCTCTGATAGGAAGCTTCTGATCCACTGCCCCATCCTGCCTCTAATCCCCAACCTCCCAAGTTTGATCAACAAGCCTTCCTTCCACATCATATCGTATGCTTTTTCTACGTCAAAAAACACAGCTATAAAACTTTCCCTCTTAACTTGAGCTTTCCTTATCTCGTCCTCTAGATGTATAGCTGGATCAGAAGTACTCCTTCCATTTGTGAACCCGTTTTGAAATAATTTTAACAGCTCATTTGTTTCAAAAACATACTTTCACCTCTCATCAATCATTTTCTCCATTGTTTTACCCATATGGGAGGTTAACGCAATTGGCCTGTAGCTACCAGCATCAGAGGAGTCCTTGCCAGGTTTACAAATAATAACTATATTTGCTTCTTTCCAGGCTATTGGAAGTATTCCTCCTTCCCAAACATGATTGTACCACCTCAATAATAATTCTTTTACTTTAGTACTCAAGTTCTTTATCATACTGTATATCACCTGATCGTTGCCTGGGGCATATTCTTTAGTTTTCGACAGGGCATAATGTAGCTGGGTTATTGAGAATGGCATATTGATTAAATTAACGTCACCTTGACTATTATTTTGCATATCCCCTATATTATTGTTCATAGTAATGCCGCTTTGTCTTACTTCTGTACTGTGCACCTTAGCAAAAGTCCTGACTAACAACTCTGCCTTCTCAGCATTTTCTGTTACACTCCTATCCCCATCTCTCATTACTGCCTCCGATTTCCACTCATTCTTTTAATCATTTTCCAAATTTTAACTAAAGGTGTGTTTCTCCCAATTGTAACGCAATACTTTTCCCAATACTCTTTTTTTGTCTTTTTGATTTTCTTTCGGGCTACACCTTGCAACTGTTTATACTCAATTAAATGTTCAAAGTTGTGGGATTTCTTCAACATCTTAAAAGTCTTATTCTTATCTTTAACTGCTTTTGCGCATTCATCAGTCCACCATGGGACAATGCATCTCTTTGTACTCCCCTTAGTCTTTGGTATTGTTACCTGTGCTGCTTCTAAAATAGCCTTACCTATCTCTACACCAAGTTCATTAACCCCTTTCTCTATTTTAACCTGTTGTAGTTATCCTTCTGCAATAGCTGAAAACTTGGATTAATCTGCTTTTTAAAAATTCCGTCTTTCTATACTTGCTCCCTTCTTACCACCCCTATATAAATATTGGATAATGATCCCTTCCTATTGTACTCTGCCTAAGCATACTACATACTACATACCCACACCATACTACAAGTTCACCCCAGCGCTCCACCATAGCTTCTAATTTAGCTTTCTCCAACCTTTTACAAGGATTATAAAAATTTATCAATGTTACGCTGGTCTTCCTTACCCATACTTCAACTGCTACTGCCTCCAAATCTTGTATTGTACTTAGCTGTCGATATCTTAATCCTTGTTTAATAAAAATAGCACACCCTCCTCCCTTACCACAATTCCTATCTTGGCATATTGTTATATAACCTGCTATAATAAACTCTAAACTAGGCTTCAGCCATGTCTCTTACACACAAATTACATCTGGTTTGTCTTCTAATCCATTAATAAAACCTTTAAATTCTTGTCCATTCGAAATTAAAATTCTTGCACTCCATTGCACAATGAACATTACAACTTTTGGTGGGGTGTGGTCTCAAATGGCGTCTTATCCTGGCTTAATTCTGATGGGATTTTTTCCCACGATAAATTGCTCATGTTAAAGAACCTTGCCATTGGCTTTACTACAATTTTAATTTGATCTGTTTTTACCTGCTCTGTACAGTTAATCACATAAGTCATAAACAGCACTAGTTTATCCACTGAAACTCCTATCACTACAGTCATTTATGAGGATGCTGAACTGCTGCTACCGTCCTTACCTTATGTATGTGTATTGCTTGTTGTCCTTTTTGCCTACTATGTATTTTATCCACTTCTGAATAAGACACCTTTTGCTCTGTTCTCACCTGTTGAATTGCTGCAGCACAGCTACAACACTTGACCTTAAAATTTACACCACCATTTTCTCCCACAGGGATACGGGAAATCACCCCCTTGCTCCTCGCATTCCCCCCATTCAGTCTTTTATTTAGGGCAACCTTAATTTGTGGAATAACTACTGCTGCGCCAACTTTATTATTTGGTGTTTTTGATGCATCTGTGTGTATTACCCAGAATATTTTTCCTCTATAATTCTTTCAATATAATTACTATTTAACTTTTTATCTTCCATAAACTGAACAATAACAATAGGGCTTTCGTACTTCCTGACTCTAACTCCCGTGATGCTTTTCACTGCCCTCTCACGCATGCGCTCTCTACTAAGGGCTCAAGCTCTCGAGCTCAACTGTCACCCGAGCTGTCCTTTCTCTTTGCCTGCGACTCGTCTCAAATATATCAACATGGCCATGTTTTCATCGACCATCTGAAAAATGCCGAGTAGGGGGTGTATTACAGCAAGTTTGTCATTCACGAGAAAGTGAGTATATATATTTACCAGACTGTAATACGCCGCGTGAATTGGACTTATTTCAAACACAAGAATGACACGGATATAGAATGGATTTGGGGGGGGGGCGTCTGTTTGAAGCTGTAGCGGCTTGTAATGGCTGTATAGGACTTGGGACAAGCTAATACAATCCATTGTCATTGTTGTTTGTTCCACTAGCGTCTCAGGGGGCACTGCATCTACATTTTACTGGTGTCAAAAGTCAGCCACCCTTCATTTGGCACAAAATAAGACTCCACCCTGCCTGGAATGCCGAAAAATATAATTGTTATACATTTGTGAGCTTTGTGTTTATGCCATGTTTATTAACAACCCCCCAACAGTGTCATTTGCAACATCCAGGTACCCAGGGTACTTCTTAACAGACTTTGGATCAAACTGAAAAAATGAAACATACTTTATGCTGCCTGTACAGCTGCATTGCTGCCGCAACAGTTATTCTGTTGTCAACGAACAAGCTAATTGACCTGATAATCAGGTTTTTCAAGATAGAAGTCATCGAGTTATTTGTTAGGCTGTACTTCTTTCTCTTCTTAGCACTTTTGGTGTATACACAAGTGTTTTCAAGAGGTTTTTAAGATCTTGGAGATTAGTTGAGATTTTTGTTGATGATCCCCTTGATGTGAGTGTAATGGTAATGGGTGTAATGGTGTAATGTTCCAACATGTTGTCAACAAGGCGCTTTTTTTAAAGACAACTCTGTCTCAAGGCTGTCAAGTGCTTTGTAAACTGTTTTCTCTCATCTAGGTGATTGCATGCTACAAGTGCAGGATGCGGTGGTGGTGTCCCTGCTCTTTTGTGCACCTGTTACGATGCATACTAGTGCGCTCATGTCCCAGGAGAGGAAGATGCCGGCTGCCCCTGTGGTTTACTAAAAGGCGGGCCTATTTGAAACTGATGCTGCAGTCACTTTTATATAACTCCCTCACGGACTCAGATGTGGTTTTTGATACACTTTTTGAACCAATGTTTTGGACTGTGGACTACTTGACGCGTTGGTTTGGCATGGTGAGTATGCGCATGCAGGGTTTATATTCATTAGCATATATTTGACAAAGATCACGGTTTTGTTAGGAAAATATTTGCATAATGTGTGTTTATACTGACCAGCTACTACATTATGCTCATTTATACAATCTAATGGTATCCAATACAAGACTTGCACTGTTGGCAGGTATTTAAAAAGCTAATAATGCTGCTGCTGTTTATAGTAAAGGAAAAACTCACTTGAAAGGAAAGACTGGACCTACACGGTGCCCTTCAATGGGATTATTAACAAGCAGAGAACACATGCAGTGAACAGTTACACAGGAGCTGCTGTCAGCCAACTCTCTACATCAGCTGGCTACAGGCACACAAAAAGGCACACAAAAAGTCATAGATACAGCATTAGGCCTTTTTTACACACGAACGCTCCTGAGAATTATTATTTTTTATTAGTTAGAAAAATTTTGCGTCCACACTGTGCTGCATTACTGAATAACTGGATTCGGATGGGACCGGATCATTGAGTGAAAACGATGTAGTACACATGTGGCCCTCTGAACAGAGACTGAGACGGAACCACACAACACACCAAACCATTACGGGTATAATGATTTATCTACTACATCAATGTATACATTTATATTGCTATGATCCAACTACCTCTATCTGTGTTCAAGAATGTGTCATTCTGGTTGCATCAATACTAGGAAATAAAGCATTGGATTTAAGCACGGCAGGGTTTATATAAATGTATGTGTTTTTTTAAGAACTTTTAATGATAAAGACGTGACACTTTACTCCATTCAGTCTGCTTGTCTGTGACGTCATCGCCACGCGCCAGCTGACAGCAAAACATAGCATGCCCTATGGCAGAGAACACCGTGCGAGAAATAATGACTCCTTCCAGCCATACGTATATACCCTAAACTCGCTCTTGTGTTTTTTTAATCAGGTGTTTGTTTTCCTGGTGGTACTACTGACCAGCTCTATCCTAGTGATAGCCTATGTGGTCCTTCTGCCCCTCGTTCTCAACACATATTCCCCGCCCTGGATCGCTTGGCACCTTTGTTATGGACACTGGAACCTAATCATGATTGCGTTTCATTACTACAAAGCCACCAAGACTTCACCGGGATACCCCCCTGTTGTAAGACAATCATTCTGTGGCTGTACAAATCTTCTTCAGTCACTACCCTATTTATTGTAATGCTTCTTGAATATGCTGGATTTCTTTCAGGAAAAAAATGACATACCTTTTGTATCGGTCTGCAAAAAGTGTGTCACTCCCAAACCAGCTAGAACACATCACTGTGGTATCTGCAACAGGTGAGTCTATGTAATTGGAACTTATTATTACTTATTACTAATCATGCCAGCACTGTCAAAATATGTCAAAATTTCAAATTATGTAATATAAATGTATTTCAATTCTTAATTTCCCTCACAGGAATTTATTTATATAATATAAAATATAATTTATTAGTCTAATTACCAATTCAATTATCCATATGTTTTAATAATGCATTCATAAATGATTAAATAAATAGATATTTTTACATCGCTATTTTTAGTACTGGATCTGTAACTTAGCTAAAAAAAAATAATTTATGGACATAATAGAAATATAGAAAAACACACTAAAAACTGTCCTACCAAAAGTTTATTTTTTCATCATTTTCTATTTGGCAGGAGCCCTTGGAATTGCCAATGGCACTCATCATAAACACATTGAAAAATGCACAGTTATCCATGCGATGCATGTGATGTGTCGTCCAATCTCACTTATGAATGATCTATATCAGAATCGGCAGCATAAAACATAAAGTATAGAGATACACTTTACTGAAAATAAATGCTCTTTAATCTAAATTTGCCACCTTAACTGAATAAAACATGAAAAAATGTGATGCATATTCTCTTTTTGCGCAGGTGCATCCTAAAAATGGACCATCACTGTCGTATCCTTTTGTCAAAGCAATTCATGTTCATAGTAGCACTGGAAATGTAATTTTTCCCTTAATGTCTCCCAATTAGCCTGGTTGAATAACTGTGTGGGACATTTTAACCACCGTTACTTCTTCTCCTTCTGCCTCTTCATGACCTTAGGCTGTTTGTACTGTAGCATCAGCGGCAGAAACCTCTTCATGGACGCGTATAATGCCCTGGAGGTGAGAAGATCTAACTCTTAAGCACAGCCTTTCCCTTAATTTCTGCTTAGATCTTGTGCTTGTGCCCTTGTTTGCATTTTGCCTGTAGTGTTGGTGTCTTTTTCTGTGGGGTCAGCAAAATGAACATCTCCTTGTTTCTGTCTTCTAATGCTCTGGTTGGTGTTTGTGGGCTGCTGCTTTAGCGTTTTAAGCATTTGGAAATGGAAAAACCAGGGATACCTGTAGCAGGGATGGGACCTCTTATAGGGCTTCTTCCCACTGGTCAGGTACTAACTAAAAAGCATTCACTAGTAATTGTATCTGTCTGTTATCATACCTCATCTTCTAATGTTTAGTCTCTTTATTTTTATCTGTGTGTGCGTGAAGACGGACTATGTGACACCTGCTCCTTCGTACACCTTTAAGGAAAAGGTGATAAATAAGAGCATCATCTACATGTGGGTGCTCACCAGGTAAAATACTTTATTCTTCAAATCATTTGAATGTGCTCGTCTCAGAGTTGATGTTGAGCCAAAGTGAAACACTACAAGGAAACATATTGTAGTCATATTCTTTCATCAAAATAAAGAATTTCATCATCCAGAGCAGTGAATTTTAAAGTATATGATATTAAAGAGTCAAATTGCATGCTAAGTACAACAAATTTATACATGTTGGCTGGTCTGCACTAATGTTGAATGACCTCCCTAACAGTTCACGACGACCCCGCCATGGGGGCCCGCCCCAGTATTTGAGAAAAACTGGTCCACGGAAAGTCAGCTATAAGCAGGACATATACTTGGTTTATGATGTTGGAGTGTTTGCAGCATTTTGCAGCAACACTTTGGCAAACTGCTTGATGGTATGTATTTAAACGGACTTGTATTTAATTAAACTAAATAAGTTTGCTGATTTCTAGAAACATGAGAGCACTCTCGTCATATTGAGCAGTTAGTCTCAACTGGAGGGTCGCGACCCAATAATGGGTCGCAGAGCCATATTCAGTAGGTCGCAGTTCTTTGGGAAAAAAAGCCTATGTATTCATTAATGGTTCTTGACTGTGTTAATTGCTTGATACGCCGCCATGAGGTGCGTACTATGTTTATGGTTGACTTTGTCAAGCTTGAGCGGGAGAGGAAGGACATGAGTAGGGACTTAATTTGCTCTCTGATACACAGCTGCAGATATCTTCTGGACAAGGTGGCACCATGCATAGTAGCTTTTGCAGCGTTTTTTTAATTATAAGATATTTGCAATGTTTGAGTTTAAAAATGTGGGTTGTCATTGTCATTATCATTGAGGGATGATGGTGAGTCCTACAGCCAACCCAGAACGACTGATACAAAGGACCTTTGACTATTGTTTTTGCAGTACATCCTTAAAAACAGCAGAGCACTCCATGTCTCATACAGTAGACCAGGGGTCACCAACCACCGGGCGGGAAGCTTTCAGTTTACATTTGCAAGTATCTACAGTGAATTTTATGTAAATTCATGTCAATTTTTGGAAATATGGGCCATTTTTAATAAAAAAATAATATCCCATTATAAATCCCATAATTTTTACATGAATATGTTGTGAGTGGCGACCCGTCCCACTTTTGTTATGCAGGGCGGAAAGTTAGCACACCATTGTGCTTGTGTTAACCTTCCCCCATGCTGCACAAATAGACTACTATGCTATATTTTTACCATTTTTCTTTCACATCATATTTGGTCTCAAATGCTGATACTGTGAATGCATAAAGATGAGACTTGCCACTCTTATTGAGTGCTAATGTGCACAAAAGTTGATAGCACAACCTCAAGGCAATTCATTCTAGCACTGCCTTTTACCACACACATCAAACAGCGACATAATTGTCTCTACCAACGCTCGTACTACATACTTTTAATTTGATGTTGTTACTGTTTTATTTTTACACAATACCCTGTTCCACTGGAGAAGTGTGTGTGGATCACGAGTCGGTTCTTGGGTCAAAAAGGTTGGGGATACAAATGTAGTGACTGTGAATGTTGTGTTCTTTCAGCACAGTGGCAGTTGCCCTGGGAGCTCTGACCACTTGGCATGCACTTCTCATATCCAGAGGTGAAACCAGCATAGAAAAACACACCAACTCCAAAGAAAAGAGTCGAATGAAAAAAATGGGACAGGTGAGTGGTTAAAAGATTGTTCAAATACATTTCATAATAGCAGTATTAAGTCTTTTACCTCTCTTTACGTTGTGTAAGGTGTACAAAAACCCATTCAATTATGGCAGGCTGCATAACTGGAAAGTCTTCTTAGGCGTGGAGAAGAGAAGGTGTGTTTCTGCAATGCTTTGCCTCCAGGAGCCTATGACAAACTGACATCTGTTACCGTGTAATCTTTCTTTCCAGTCACTGGGTTACACGTGTCCTGCTTCCCTCCGCTCACTCCCCACTTGGTGATGGCTTGACATGGGATATCTTCCCTCTGAAGAAAGAGCCAATGCCAGTATGAGGGGCAACTTACAGACTTTTCAAACTGTCAAGCTACTCCCGGCCAGGCTCCTTTCAAGGTGGATCCTGATGAAACTCAAGGAATTGGGTGATATCAACCTCCAATACCTCAAAAAGACTCTCCTCAAACTTGCAGAGTTGGATATTTTTTCAGCCGCTGATGGAACGAAAACAAATAATTTAAGACCATTATCTCCTCTTACCAGAACGACACACAGTAAAAATGTTATTTATATGTTTTTTGTATCTGTTTAAGTTAATAAACCTTGTTTAAATAAGGTCACACTGTGTCAGTTCAGTTATTATTCAGAATCACAATACACAAATGATACATTTTCAGGTTTCCTTGCAACAGCGAGCGATGCATGCCTGCATAACTGTGCATTTTAGGTTATTGAAGGGGCACAACAACTCATGTGTTACATCACAATTACTAGTGAAGATAGGCCACACACACACATGCTGTCTGGGATTAATTCAGACCAAGTCAGATTTGATCTTCATTGGAATACACTGCATCAGTTTTAGATACAGAATAAAGAGTTTGCATGGTATTATTGTTAAGTGTAGGCAGATGAACAACATGTGTTCAAGCCTATACACCACAAACATTATAATTAACTAAATTGAAAATAATTTCAGCCATAGTTAAATCATTCTGCAAAATACAGTACTAGCTTGTGTGACAAGGGCGCATTCAACGACGTCAATTGCCATATGTCAAGTCTTAAAAATAAAACTTCCGTTTCTTTTTTCTCAGTGAAAACACTGTCAGGTTATCATTTTTAAAGGGTTAATAGTAAAATTATAATATAGTTCATAGTCTGTGTTATAATGTTTTGTGACGGGAACAATTGTCAAATTGTTTTAACATTTGATACCAGTATATTTTACTAGGACGTTTATTTTGAAAGGTTGCCAATCTAACTTCCGCTAACTTCCCTCGCGTTCGAAGAGTGGGTAGCGTCTGCGCATGAGCTAAGGCTGATCAGGCTTTAATTTTAAATCGATGCAACCTCTTGTAGGGTTTGTTCTGTTCTCCGGGATACAACAGAGAATTAATTGCAGGTACTTTTTTTTAATTTAATGGTATTTGTAGATAACTTGAGGTAATTTCCTGAAGTCTGCAGGAAAACCAGGACGTTTATTTCTGTTCGTAATCTTATTTATTGCGCTCATCTTCAGGGTTTGGTGAACATTTGGGAGTTCTAATGTGGCAAGCTAACTGTCGACGAATGCATAATGTGGCAGACTGGATTTCCGGTAAGTAACCAATGGATATAAATGTAATCATATAATTGTATATATTATAATATTCAACACAACTTATTCATATTCATATGAATGCGTATATAAATGTAACACCACATCAAATGGTCAAAATATTAGTGGAAATGTGAATGATAGTGGCGCGTGGGGCTGGCGCGTGCTAGTCAGCTGTCAGTACACGTGACGTAAACATTACAGCCATCCCGTCCTCTGAGGAGCACGTTGGGCTGTTCTGGCTACTCTTTCTTTACTCCCAATTTAAAATGTGTATTTGCACAAGGGACTTAGTGCACATATCATCTTGGTGTGGCACATACAGGGACCGTGATGGGAGGCTGTGTGGGGAGGAGGAGCAGGACTGATGGACATGGGAGTACCAGAAGCTTGACCAGGAGCAAAAAACGTGGAGGTAAGAACCAGGAAGTTTGCACTAAGTGGTAAGAAGTTGAATGGGATGGAAGGTGGTGTTCTATGAAAACTGTGAGATCCTGTCCTCTTGTAGTCTTGGCATTTATTTATGGTTCCAGTTGCATTACGGTGGGTTATTTTCCTTGACATTAGGCTACTTCAAGGGGACGGTGATAACATCCATTTACCCATTTCCCATGCCGCTTATCCTCACTAGGATCGTGGGGGTATGCTGGAGCCTGTCCTATCCCCCAAGAGGTGGGGTACACCCTCGACTGGTTGGCAGCCAATCGCTGATATAGACAAACAAGCATTCACACTCACATTCATACCTATGGAATATTTACAGACGCCAATTAACTTAACATGCATGTTTTTTGGAATGTGGTAAGAAACCGGAGTATCCGGAGAAAATTCACGCACACGTGGGGACAACATGCAGAATCCACACACAGATGCTCAAGCGGAGATTTGAACGGAAGGGGATAACTAGCAGATCGAAAATAAGCAATGTCTCAGAGGTCCCATAATATTGTTGCCAAAAATCTAGCCTTGATGCTGAAATGTAGACAGTTTAAAATTGCTTTTACTAAGCCTTACTGGGTACACGCTGTTTTGCGTCTGTAGCTTTAATACTAATGAGCCGTGTTACCTCTTGACTGCGACTCCAACAAGGGCTACTGTTGGCTTTATCGACTTTTTACATTGTAATTCTGCACTTGTCTGACACCAGATACAGGAGTGAGGACGTCACAAACGATAGCAGCATTAGCATAGCTATGTGAGCTATACAGTATTAACATTACCGTCTCGTTTCAAACAGCAGCGTCATGCTAGGTTAATTTTTTCGCTGAAGAAAAACAAAAGGAACACATTTACAGCACACACGTCTGTACCTGATTGACATATAATTGCCAGAGCTCCAGGCTTCATATTAAGTGTGATGTGTAACGAAGCCTTTTTAAAGCTGTCCTATTGCATTATGTCAGTTTTGCTTTTTTAAATTTATTATACAGTACAGTGGTTACCGCATCTTTAGAATGAATTATTATTTCCTATGAGAAATTAAATCAGTGTGGCTACAACAACAACCACTGTTATGATCTATGATTTATGGGTGGCGAAGTTCCGCCCCTACACCCCTTGATTTCAAAGCACAGGTCCACTGCACAAATGAGTTAAAATTTATGCTTTATAATGCAAAGAGGTGGCACTATTTTGTGTACCATTGTTCTTGAAAGTTTTAGGCTTTAAACCTCTGCCCTGATTTTCATAGACACTCCCAAAAAATCCCAAAAGTGTCTGCAAGCTAGGCTGTGTTGTTATTCATAATGCATTGAGCTGCAGAAAAGCCCTCATATCTCTTTTACTTGACTTGCATTCTCTACAATGTCTTTTATTTTGAGAAACATGGCCACAAAGCCCCTAAAAAATAATCAACTGCTAGCGGTCCGCTTCACAGAATTTCAGACAGACTGTCTGACAAGCTTTTATTGTCTGCTAATAGGTTTCGCCTGCGTAGGTATTTATTTCCTACCCTCTAAATAGAACTGATTGGATTATAGGGCTCTTGTGTAAAGATGCAACCTTCAGGACAGTCAGGACAGCCTATACTTATTGTCACCATATTGAACTTTAGTTCCATGAACTGCTGCTGGAGGAGGATAATTACGGTCGTCCAAGAGATTGTTAATAGTGCACATATTAGGTAGAGGTAGTGTGTTCATTTCCACTTACCTGGGCTATTGGTGCCATGCTAAACAGAGTCTGCAGATCCAAACCAGACCAGATTGTTGGTGTCCTCTTGACCAACACAAGTGGACTTTAAATGTGGACGTAGCCGCAACAATCTCAAAGATCAAGAACAACACTATGGGAGTTCCTAACTCCAGGGAATACAACTACTTCCACTCTCCAAGTCCACCTTTAAGGGTTTTGCTGAAAAGTAAGTTATAGGTAGATTGTTTTAAAGTATTCATCCAATTATGTTTCTTTGTATGGATAAATGGATTTCATGTATTGAATGCATAGTTGGTTATTTTTATGTTCATGTCGATATTTTCATGTTAAAATTATAAATGAAATGAGATTTCTGTTGATTTTATTGCTGATGGCCATCAGCAAAAAAACGTGTCACAAATGTGTGTAAACACACCACATTTAAGCAACCATTTTAATTATAACACTGTGCTGCTGACTCTTACTTGCCATAAATTCATGTTCTCCTGTACACTTTATTATTTGCACTTTTTTTTAGATAAAAATACATTTTTTAAATACAACTTTTTTACTACAACCAATGCAACACATTCTATTAAATATGGATCTTGTGTGTATAATTTAACACTAGTAAAGTGTTAAGGTGTACAAAAGCTGCATTAAGCTTTATAATTTATTTTGTTTGAATTCAAAGTAAATGTGGAACAATTAATTGTGGAAAAAACTCAGCACGTGCACCAGGAGTTAAAACTGCAAGACATAATCTTGCTAACTAACTTACTAACCAAAGAGCATAAAAACCTCCATGTCGGATGTTTATATTTCAGTATAAAGTATTTGCCAGTTTATTGCATACAGTTGTATCAGATGACATTAGTCTGCCTGTCATTGGCCAAAGCATGCTTGTGTGTCCATCCAATGCTCTTTGAGGATACCCAGAGGGCTAAATCCTGTTATGTGGCACCTGATTACAGCCGGTAATCCTCTGGCGTGTCCCCGCGTGTGAGTGTAAAGTCAGCATCACATGTATGCGTTATTGCTCACTACTGTAATCCACACAACTACTGTAGAATTAATCACTTCAATTACCCCACACTTTTATTTGTTTGTACATTGTAAACTGCAGATTGAGGTGGTGGGCGATTGGGTATGTTCAAACTATTATGGTATCACAATCCTCAACCTTCCCGATAAGGTTTATTCAGGGGTTCTGGAGAGGACAGTCCGCCGGATAGTGTGCGGAGCAGTGTGGTTTTTCTCCTGCTTGTAGAACTGTGGACCAGCTTTATACTCTCGGCAATGTTTTTCCTATCCTCACCTAAGGTCATGAGATTTTACATGGATTTGATTTTCCATCCATCCATTTTCTATGCCGCTTTGATTTTAACAAACAAATTTAAACTTAAATTTAATAATCCTGTACCCAAATTGTGTTTTATAACTCCCTTTTTAGTCAACGCAAATAATTGTGGATAGGACCGTGTATGTAACAACATACACAACAAGGCAAGCACAGCTATGGTCGATACATTCACCCCCGCACTTCAAATATAATGTTTGGGAACAAGTTGGGTTTTACAAAAGAAGGGGCAGATTTATACTTTTGCAAATGTGCCAGACAATTGGCTATTAAATCCACTGGAATGAGGGTTTTGACTACATGCTTCGTGCGTTGGAGCCTCGGTACAAAATTCCTCATAGAAAGCAATTTGCAGACAAAGAAATACCCAAGTTGTACGAGAAGGTTAAAATTGCACTTACTGGCTCACTAAATAATGTCCCAAGAGTTGCATTAACTGTGGATGGTTGGGCATTTTATGTTTTTATGTCCTACTTGAAAACATTATACAATCAGTATATGTTGGTTTACTATTCGGTTCAATCCAATTAAAAGAACTGCTGAACCACTAACTTATTCTTAAGTACATTTTTACAGTGACCTTGTATTCTTGTTCTGAATTAGCTAAAAAGAGAGTATTCTTCCTTCATAAATCTGCATTTGCCATCATAAATAATCTTGCATTGACTGTAACTAACAGTCTGCTGTTTGCCATCAGGACGCAACGAGCCTCTCAAAAAGGACCGTCCCAAGTGGAAGAGCGAGTACCCAATGACCGAGGGCCAGCTCAGGAGTAAACGGGATGAGTTTTGGGACACAGCCCCAGCCTTTGACGGACGGAAAGAGATCTGGGACGCACTCCGAGCAGCAGCCCTCGCTGCAGAGTGCAATGACCTGGACCTAGCGCAGGCCATCGTGGACGGAGCCTGCATCACTCTGCCTCACGGTATACACACACACACACACATTACGTGCATCATCCTGTGTGGAATTACTGAGTGTTTACTTTTATGAGCACATCAGTTGCTTGTCATAATTCTGCAAATGCCAGAGGGCACTGTGCAGAAGGTCGCGCATTAGTTGCTTTGAGATTACAACCATAATCGTTACGTAATAGCGCTGCGTGACCACAACCACTGAATCGGTGCACAGAAACACAGGGCAGAGTTAAGTGGAAAAAAAAACATGTCTTGTCAGTTTTCAGCTACACTATCGATATTTTTACCATTATTGTATAAAATTAATTTGGGGTATACTGTAATTTCATATGCAGCATACACGTACACAATATCCAAAAGCTCTAGTTGAGTGTAAGATGTTACACCAGACCCAAAATGAACTAAGTAATAGCTACAAAACCCCAAATCTGGAAGAGACTGTGGGCTTCACTGTGTGTCGTGCTGCCATCTTGCATCAGTAAGGGTCTCCTGTTAAACACACATGTCATTTTCAATTCTCTTCAAACACAAATGAGAAAGACGCCCCTTTGTAGTCAAAATGGAACAATCTTGATCACATGACATTCTCATATGATTACACTGCAACATTGACGGTCCAATCAGACTCCTCCAAAGTGAATTGTTGAATAGTCGGCTATTCTAAGACTTTTTTTTGCTCACATTTTTGTGTTAAAAATATTTTTGCAAAAGCAGGTGCCGTCTTATATTCGGGTGAATACAGTACCACCTTTGAGCAATAACAGGGTAGGGAAATTGTATTTTTTTAAAGAAAAGTATTCTCATCTCTTTGTAGGCTCCCTCACTGAGAGTTATGATGAGCTGGGCAACCGCTACCAGCTGCCAGCATACACTTTAGCCCCTCCTGTCAACCTCATCACTGAAACATGCAAGGAAAGCAAAGTTGGTGAATCCACACAAAAACAAGCGCAGCCGCCTCCCTGCAGGCAAGAGTTCCAGCTGCGTGTGCGATTGTCCACCGGTGAGAAATGTTCAGTCCAGTGATAAATGACAGCCTTAAAAACATCATGATAGATTATGACTGTTGCTTTCCTAGGAGAGGATGTGCGTCTCACAGCCAGCATGGCCGACTCCATCGCTGAGCTGAAGAAGCAGCTGGAGCAACAAGAGGACATTGACGTCTCCCGCCAGAGATGGTTCTTCTCGGGCAAACTCCTCACTGACAAAACTCGTCTGCAGGACGCCAAAATCCAGAAAGACTTTGTTGTCCAAGTCATTGTCAACGTGAACCCTCAAGTTATATCCAACTGAAACACAGCAAAAGGGCCATTATTTAAATGGAAGAAGGGCTTGACATGTTTATGCACTGGGATTTTGTGTACGGTTTTTAATATATAAGAGAATCGTTTTTATATTGTTCCGTTTTGTATTTGTTTTCCCTGTTTTTCCAAAGAAATGAAGGATGTTTTTTTTTTAAAAAGCACTGAAACACTTTAGAAGAACGGTAGACTTTTAGATGCACTTCCCTGTTGTTGTCCTATCACTGACACCTTCATTGTTTACACTAATATTCTTTATTGTTTTGTGTTTTTCCTTGTGTTAATGGCCAACTTAAACATGTGTTTGGAGATCCAATCACAGAAAAGCAATATTTGTTTTCTTTATTGTTTGAGAGGACCACAGGAAGAAACATGTAAATATAAGCATCATTGTGTTGTTGGGTCATGCTGTTTTAAATAAAGACAGAATACATAATACAAAAACATGAACATGATTGGTTCTTTGTATATAAAATCAAGGTCAGATTAAATTACAGACAAATGAACTGTTATTCAAAATAAAAAGTATAAAGTATAAAATGGCAAACCACCCCTAATAAGGACAAGCAGTATATAAAATGAATTGATCCCAAACTACAACTTGTTCTATAAATAAAAACGTAAAAAAAAAGAGACATTGTTTAGCTGTAGCAGTGTTTGTTTTAAGATAGACAGCGCCCCCTTTCGGTAAAAATTCAGACAAAATACCACCGCAGTGACGTCATCAATCGCGCGACAGAGTCACCTGGAGCCAGCTGCGTGTACACGCACGTAGCAGGGGAAGCGTGAGTACTTTCAACCCGCTAAAATGGTTAAATCTGGGAAACTTCGGTCCGGGACGGGCTCTAAACTCAGACGATGGAAGAAAGGACACAGCAGCGACTCCAACCCGCAAACGAGTCGACATCGACAGGCCGCTAAAAGTCGCTTCTTCAACCGCCCCTCGGGTAAGATGTACTTTCGCACGTGGAAATGACTGGGGATGGGCTAATTTGAGCTAACCCTAGCCACTTAGCGTCACTGTTTAGATAATAAAACACCAGAAATGTCAAAGTAGTTGTCGTTTTGTTACTTTCGTAGACAAATGCTGTTAAACTATGACGAACATATAGTATAATTTCAACGTCCACAGGCCATACCATTAGGTACACATCACAGTTTGACAAGAGTTTTTTTGTTTTGTAAAAAAAAATATATATATATATATAAAGGCTGTTTTGGAGTCTGCAGCTGTATCTTATGATTTGGCTGATGAGTGTGGAACTGCAGTCATTCATTAATCGCGTTGTTTACTTACTTTGTCAAGAGTAAACCAACTCTGAATTGATGTAAAAGATCAAATACATAGAAAATGCAACGTTTGTTGTGCACATAAACATGTAGACATAAACATTGTAAACAAAAATGAATTGCTATTACAAGTGTCATGCTTGTCTATTCATCTTATAAACATCTGCATTCGGTGTTATTAGTTGTGCTAATTCCACTTTAAATACAGTATATGCTTGTCTTATTGTTTTGTTTTCTATCCTCGCAGGAAAGAGTGACCTTACAGTAGATGCTCTAAAACTACACAATGAGCTACAGACAAGTTCGCGGGGGGTCAGCGCATGCAGGCAGAAGGATGCGTGCATGGAAGACGAGCCGGATCAGTTGTTATCGGACAGAACGTCGGGCACCTTCCTCAGCGGCCTGTCTGATTGCTCCAACCTGACCTTCAGGAAGGTGCAGCGATTCTGGGAGTCCAATTCAGCTGCTCACAAAGAGGTAGGGCAAAGTTATGGCGTGTCACTCTATGGAATTCTACAAAAACAGTTTGTATTGTGGAAATAATACTGTATGACTCACTATGCCTTGCAGATCTGTGCAGTGTTGGCAGCTGTAACTGAGGTGATTCGCAGTCAGGGAGGGAAGGAGACAGAGACCGAGTACTTTGCTGCTTTGGTAAGTGTACAAATTTTTCCACAACCGTATACTGTATTGGTCTGAATATACGATGACCCTGAAATTACAAAATGCATAATTGTATTGTGAAAGGACGGCGTGTTCAGAAATTGTGGTTACAATCAAAGTTTTTTTTTCTCTTTGGGTTGTACATTAAGAATATGATGCTGCAAAAAATACAACAGCACCTAAAATAATTTTTCACTAATCATATGTGTATTTTATCTTATTTAACATATATCCCCAGCCTCTTAACAATAATAATTAAATCAAATGGATATTTAAAGAGTTAAAATTATTTTTTAAAAATTCATACAGAAGTTTGTATTTTTGATTAAGACTGAAGTTGATTGAAAAACTTGAGTGAAAATATTAATCTATTTTTATAGCAGAATTTGTTTGTTTCCTCTTGACCTCAAAGTGTAGTACATTAAGGGGATCGCAGTGTTTTAAATTAGCATCTTAACTCCTCTCGTTTTTTAACATCTAACTTGCCCAATCTTTAGAAAAAAAAATTCCCTAGGGGTCTTTGCGTCGCGGCTGCATCTATCCAAGTTACGGCATACTTGGTGTTAGCAACAGGATGAAAAGCTTTGACTCGCTTGGGTAGAGGTCACTTGGCACCATCCATTGGTTTGCATGGTACTAGAACAGGGGTCGGCAACCTCTACCGTCACAAGAGCATGTTTGTTTCTTCTTCCAGTAAAATTTTTTTTAATTTTTTCTAATTGTACCTGTTAGAACCACAAAATTCAACAAACATAAGTGCAGCTACACATGTAGCCCTACTCTGAGGTAATTTAAATACTGAACAGATTTGTGTAAAATAAAAAAAATGTAGCCAACTTTAAGATGAAAAAGCCAATCAGAGTTCTATCTGATATCGGCGTATCAGTGTTGTTTGCTCAAAACCGTTTATTCTTGGGCTGAATTGTCATCAATAACCATTCTATTGATCCTGTTCTTGACTTGTTTTGCAAAGAGAGAAATTCATTTATTTTCGGAATAGTTTAATGTTAATTTTTTTTATTAGGTGAATAGATGCTCTGATATTTTTATGAACGATTATTTCATGTATTCTCTAACTGTGAATGGTTTCTCATCTTATGTACAGCCCAATGTTGCCAACTTGATTTTCTTGCTATCTCTGGAGACTTTACAAACCTTATTTTCTCAAAACGACTAGAGAAAAATGTAAAGACTTTTCCTACCGTTGTTGGGAACGGGAGTTTTTCTGCTATTTGCATTTTTCTTCACCAAAATAGTAATTTAATGACAGTCCCTAAAAATACAGCCAGCGATTAGAGCGGCACTTCCCGTGCAAGCTCGCCGCACCATGAGAGCACAGTCCGGGCACGATGAGAGGACTAACGTAGGAGCCACGGAGCAGAATATCCAACGTCCAACTTTACCCTGGTGTATTTGCAGGCACAAAAGTGAAAGTACATATTGTCATGAGCTGTGAGTGCACAGTCAGTCAACTGCCACTGCACATATTTTGCCTCTCCTGGAGTCACCATCTTGGCGTGTCACGGGCTGTGAGCACATAGCTACAGTTATAAAACATATTGCTATGCTCCCGTTAATTACATTGTTTTATTTTACTGCGCAGTAACTTCCTTCAGACTCAACTCAAAGCTCCTTCACTTTTTTCTACCAAGCAGTAAGACTCACTGCTACACTAGCCTACCTCCCCTCTCCCTTGTTCATCCAATCAGCAGTCAGAAGACAGTCTAGCTTCATTCACAGACTTGGCGGGGGAGTCCGATACTCTATATTCTTTCCGAAAATGCACTTCGGTGTTAAAAAATATCTTAGCTTAGTGAAGGGAGCCACAAAAGCTGTGATTTCTTGCACTTGAGGTTAAAATGTTATTGAGTCATGCCTCTTACACAGTTTATGTAATTGTTGAGTGAACTTTTAAAAGCTATTACCCGACATTTTATTGTTAACGCATATAACAATGCAATGAAATGTCCTTCTGTAACATTTGAAAAAATATGTACACAGTATGTTAAAATATGGCATATGTGTTTTTGCAGATGACCACATTGGAGGTAGTGGATTCACCAGAGTCTCAGGCTGCAGTGGCCTACCTTCTCAACCTCACCATGAAAAGGTTGGACAAGTATTTTCCTTCAAATTGACACATTCAGTTAAAGTTCTTGAGGATGGTGAATAACAAACATGTCTGTGATTTGTTCCTCTCAGGGTTTCCGCTCCGGTGCTCATGTCCAAGTTCTCAGACACCACCAAGGCTCTGATGGAAGTCATGTCCCAACAGACCACGTCTGAAATCGGCTCAGCTCTGCGATGGGTGAATTACTGTTTTTTTTCTTTTGATCCATTGTTCACATCAGACATTGATTGTCTAGTTGTTGTCATTCCTAGATTCTGTCATGCTTGGCTACTCTATTGAGGAAACAAGACGCGGCTGTGTGGGCGTACCCGTCCACTCTTCAGGCTTACCACGGCCTGCTCAGCTTCACCGTGCACAGCAAACCTAAGGTCATCTCATCATTCATGTGTTTATGTGGGCAGTGGTTAAACACATTGCTTTAATTGGTGTATAAAATGTCTTCTCCGACTAGGTCCGTAAAGCAGCACAGCAGGGAGTGTGCTCCATCCTCCGTGGGAGTGACTTCCTGTTCACAGACGGCGCGCCCGCCCATCATCCTGCTTCAGCAACCACAGCCAAGTTTTGCATCAAGGAGATGGAGCAGGCAGGAGGTAGGCTATCGCTACCTGTTTTCACCTTGTAATCAAGGTTGTAGTAATATTTGAATTAGGGATGCTCCGATCAGGGGTTTTATGCTGCTCATTCCGATACTGTTCATCCAGGACTGAAATTGGCCGATGCTGATCAAATTGATTAACTATACATTTTTTTAGTTTTACAGGGAACCCAAAATGGGTCATTACTAATAAAATTGATTGTCCCACCCCTAATTTGATATTTTTGTGCAGGCAGCAGAGAGGACACTACCACGCTCCATGTGCTAGGCCTCCTAAAGGAGCTGGTGCCGATGTTCCCGCTCGGAGCCATTAAGTCGTGCTGTGAGACACTGCTGCGAGTGATGACTCTCAGCCATGTGGTGAGGACATTATCCAACGTCAATAGTTGGGATGTGACGATACTGACGATATTGCGGTTATAAATGTGTCTTGATGTCGCCGAGGTCATGTTATTTTAGAACACAGCGCAGCTCACATGAATATTGATTAAAACACCTCCGAAGTTGAGATTGTGCAAAACCCTGCAGCTTTCAAGTCAGATGTATGGAACCGTTTTGGTTAGTGAACAGACAATGGACCATATGCAAGCACTGCCACGCTACAAGCAACATGCAGAGTCATCTGATGACCCGTCACCCCGAAATGTTTACATATGCTCTCACAAAGAAGGTCCTGTTCGGTCCTTAACTTGATCTTTGTTTGTACTTAAAGGGAGTTCCCCTTTGTTTACAGTTGTTTGGGATTGAAGTTTAAATTTGCACATAAAAAGAATGAGTTACTGTATCAAAGGGGGTATATTAATGCTCCCGACTTGAATTTGCACTTTTAAATCATTAAGTGATAAGCATTTTATGTTGCCATTAACCATAAATATAACAATAAATAGCCTGTTGACTGGCAAAAGCATATGAAATGTTTTTTTTTTATTTTTTTTTTACTATATTAGGAATTATTTCACAATAATGTGAGGCTCTCCACAATATCACAATGAATATCGTACCGTGAGATCTTTTTAAAATTTGGGTCGTACAGTGAGATTTTAATATCGTTACATCAATAGTTAATAGTAACACACACACACACACCTAACATTTCATTTGCAAGGAACCTTTGCAGAAAACGGTGAAATCAGTGAAACTTTGATGGACACTTTGAAAAAGACAAGTAGAAAAATTCAAAACAATAAGTCATGAACATACTTTAGACTTTAATGATTTCAATTTGTAATGGTTCTTCTTAGAAGTCTTAATTGTAGTTTTGCCAAAATGTGTAAGCAATTTTGTCTAGCTGTTAAAAGGTGATACTTTTTGTTTATGTGTAGTTGGTGACTGCCAGTGCCATGCAGGCCTTCCACAAACTCTTCAGTGCAAAGCCAAATGCCTCCAGCTTGTCACCTGAACTCAACGCACAGATCATCACAGTAAGACAGCGCCAACAAGGCAGTGTTGGAATGTAACAGAATTTTGAAATTGTGTCGTTTCTCTTCAGGCTTTGTATGACTACCTGCCCAGTGAGAGTGATCTGCAGCCTCTGTTGGCCTGGCTCGCTGTCATGGAGAAGGCACATGTTCACTTAGCTAGGTAGCACACACATTTACATTATGGAATTTGGCTGTAGTTTGAAGGTATATTTTTGTGTTCAAATGAGTTAGTGTGTTGTGTGTAGTCTGCAGAGTTCTTTGAGTCTGGGCCACCTCCCTCGCCTGTTCTCTGCCACCATGTCGTGCCTGTTGTCGCCTCACACACAGGTCGTGTCTGCGGCTGCCAGCACACTTAAGGTAAAGTAAAATACATTAGCAGCTTGGGTTGATCGCACGAACAGGTGTTTTCTACACCTCTGTTTTTAAACTATTATTTCATTATTATTTGAAAATGTGCCCATTGCTGAAAAATTTTAAAAAAGAAACATAAAATAAGGCTGCATTGTCTTTTGCATAATCTTTTTCATTTTGTGTATATCGGTAATGTTTGTTAGCAAAAACTAGATACATGAACTCTGTGTCTAATGAGCGCTACATAGTTATTTTGACAGATGTATTATTGGTACTGAGGGCTTTTACACAACTATTGGGGAATTATGTGTAATTATCTACATTGCGGAATTGAATTGTGAATTATTCTTGAATGATATAAACTACTTTGATTACCTATAAACCTTGGAGCTGTGAATGTAAAATACAATTTTTAAAGTTTACTGGTTAGATTATACTGTATGTTTTATAGTAAGAGAGAGATCATGTTGGCTGTAATTTGCATTTTGTAAAAGTGCATGCACCCCTGATATACATGATATAAAATTTACATAAATACTCATATTTTTAAATATGTTTTTTATATTTATGTTAGGAGTTAGAGCTTTGACATTTGGTCATTTGAAAAGTATCTCCCAGGCTTAACATTTAAACATGCCGTTTACACATGCACACATTTTGCCTCCAGATTGTCATGGAAATACTTGTCGTTTAGATACTAGTTTATCTACTGTTTGAGCACTATTTATGCACTTGGCATGGAATTTGTGACCATGCATTGAAATGCCACGCTCCTGCACAACTTGTTTACATCCAAGTCAAGTACTATTTACGTCTAGTGTATGACTTAGCAAGCGCAACGTGCATTGTTCCAGCATACATTATCACCACCACTTTAAGCATCCATGATGCAGTTGTGGCATTATTAGGTCTTGCTTTGTCCCGTGTGATGACGGAAAAGCTCTCGTTGCAGTAAAGAAAGGGATGTATATAATCTCTCAAACTAAACTATGAAGAAGGCACAGATGGTGTGGGAGAGGGAATCGTTGAATAAAAGACATCGCATTAAGATTAGTTCTTACAAATACACAAGAGGCTATAAAAATTCCTTTAAAATTCCTACAACTTTCTCCAATAGAAAAGTTACCCTGTTCATTTGTATGAGACACACTTTGATACAATCTTCATTGATTAGGCAAAGTGCGTTCACAACTAGGAAAATTCTAAAGTTTCAAAATTGTCTTTGCGGACGGTCTCCTAGCACAGTTTACACATACTTACCCACCTGTTTACGGCCAATTTACTCAAAGGCGCAAAAAATGACGTAACACTGCAGAGACAAAATGCGTGCAAGTTTAAACTAGGCTTATTAACCCATGAGACCTCATGTTGTAGCTTCATGAAAAAAGTGTGGTGGTAAAATTCCATTACATTTATGCTCAGGTGCTGTTGACTGAGTGTGTAGGCCCTCACATGGAGGAAATTGGTATGGTCACTGCCACGGCCTCTGCAGGGAACCCCTCCTACGTCTGCAAAATGTTTCGGTAAGGCTCCAGAGTTAAGATGGTGTCATATATAGTTTTAAAATACAATGTTTTATAATTGCATACTAAATTGTAAAGTTAATACCTGCGTGTGTGTTGTTACAGGATTATTGAAGAAGGGTTATCCTATCGCTTCCATGCTTCCTGGCCATTTGTTTTGCAAATACTCGGTTGCTTTTACAAAATTGCAGGGAAACAGGCACACCCCATCATGACTAAGGTATCACAGTCAAATGTTATTACATTTAAGTTTAAGTGTAGATACGTATGTCTGTCTATATGACATTTTTTTTCTCTTAGAATTGATTTGTGTATTTTGTTATGAAAATATTTGCTTTATTAGCATTTTTAGGGTAACTAGGAGCATGGGAAAGTGCGTCCATGCTTTCCAATGTGCTTTTGTTCTTGTACTCATAATGAATGTTTTTCTCCTCCCTGCAGTCCTTACAGTCTCTCGCCGACCTTCGTGACACCCCTCGGTTCCCCTTCAGTGGGGAGTTGGATCTGGCAGTAGGGTGGGCTGTGGAGAGCATGGGCCCGGAGGTTGTCCTGGCGATGGTGCCTCTCAACATTACTGGCTATGAGTAAGTGTCACATTATTACAAGCATCTAAGCAAGTATTTTTGGATGTAACTGGAACTGGAACTGTGGTCTTGGCCAGCGACAACCTGGAGTTCCCCCGCAGCTGGCTGATTCCGGTCATTCGTGATCACGTAAAGAACACTCAGCTGGGCTTCTTCAACTCCTACTTCCTCCCTCTGGCCTACACGCTCAAGCAGAGAGGTAACTTGTATGACGTTATTGTGCATCTTTTCAAATATGCTTTTCCTTCTTCATTTGTATCCTGTGTTGCAGCTGAGGAGTTGGAACAAGTCGGTCAGAAATTGGAGGCTAAAGTCTATCAGACCTTACAGCTTCAGGTAAAGTATTTTTCATGCGTCCTTTGTGGTGTTGGCAGACTATCAAATGTATAATTTTACAGTAATTTCTATGTTGTATATTTAATGCTGCATAATGTAACACAATCTTAAAATGGCAAATCATTTTTGAAGTTTCTACAGTTATAATGGGGGGGGAAAGAAAGGCATCTATTCGGAAAGAGGTGTTTGTGTTCGAACAGGGGCCTCTATTTGAAGAAATACAATACGTTTGTCTGTATTTCAGATATGGACCATGTTACCTGGTTTTTGCACATGTCCCATGGACCTGGTAGCGTCCTTCAAAGGAATCGCCCGCTCACTCGGCGTGGCCATGAACGAGCGGCCCGACCTGAGGCTCACAATCTGCCAGGCTCTACGCACAATTATCAATAAGAGCTGCACTACCGGTACATTTTTGTGTATGTGCTAAGACATACCACTTTTATTTGACACTACAGCCTTTGACCACTGCTGCGTCTTCACAGAGGAAGAAAAAGCTGAAGTGAGTCGCTTCTCCAAGAACTTTCTTCCCATCCTCTTCAATGTGTTCAGCCAGGAGCCTGCAGACGGAGAGGGTAGAGCCTACAGGATGGCCGTCTTGGACACCATTAAAGTCTACATGACTGTTACTGACCCACAGGTAGGTTCACATTCATGGCAGATCAAAGTGGATCTTGCTCATTAAATCCCTAAACGTCTTTAGAAGATCTCCATGTTCTTGGAAAAAGCCACAGAGAGATTGACTAGCGCAGAAAGCACAGAGTTCACACGGTAAGAAATACATCTTAAGGTTGCATGTGAGATCAAAACTGGCATTTTGAATGGTTTTCAATAGGACATTTTTTGTGTCTGTTTTTGACTAACTGCCATAATAGTTTCATTTAAGCGACAAACATGACAATCCTCGAAGGTTAAAAAATGAATATCCTCTGTTAAATTTAACATGTAATTATTCAGCACAGCCAAAAATGACTTTAAAATAATGTCTGAAGGATCTCTTAAGGCAGTCTAAACTGCAGTCTGGAAAACAAAACAAAAAAATATCAGCAGTAATTTTACAAGATAGTCAAAAAGAAAAATTTGTAATCTAATGAGTAAAGTCATAATTTTACAAGAGTCAAGCATTATGATGAAAAAAATTACATCATTTAAGTAGCATGAAGCTGAAATATTAAAGAAAAAAGAGATGATATAAATATATAACATATATAAAGAGATGATATGACAAACAACAAAGTGATGTAATTTTTGGAAAACTAGTTGTGGGGAAAAAGTTAGATATTAATAGAATAAAGTAATTTATAATATGTGAATGAAGTCAAAATATTATAATAAAAATAGAAAAATCAGAAGTAATTTTACAAGAATAAAGTCAAAATGTTAAGAGGAAGAAAGTTGTATTCTAAGAAAAAAGGTCGCAATTTTATGACAATGAAAATTTTTTTAAATTATGGGAATAAAGTTGTAATTTTATAATATGAGAATAAAGTCATAATGACAAGAACATTTACAAAAAAACAGTTGTAATTTTATGCAAATAAAGTAAAAATTTTAAGAAAGTGGTAATTGAGTGAGGAAAAATAGTTGGGAATCTATGAGAATAAATTATTATAATATGGGGAAAATAATGTAATTTTAGCACAAAAAAGCTGAAATGCAGTTTTTTCTTAAACATATGTAACTTTTTAACATGTCTACATGTCTTGCTTTACAAAGTATCCAAGTGGCTTTCTGGGAAAAGTTAGGACACCCGTCTCTTAAGGCACAGTTATGTAATAGACCTAAAGTCCTATGTAGTAAACTTGTGTCCCTCTCCACCTCTTAGGCTGTCAATGATGGACCTTGTAGTTGCCATGGCTCCCTTCTTGAATCAGCTCACCATGACTAAGACCTTTCAGCTCATCAAGCCATATTTGGAGGTTTGCTTGTTTACACACAGTTAAATCTGTGACAGCTCCAAAAGTGTTTACTCTTTTCACCTGTCAATCCTTTATGTTCTCAGACAAAAGAAGCAGGCATGCAGAAGAAGGCGTACCGCGTGCTGGAGGAAATGTGTGCCGGAGAGCGAGACGAGTGCAGGTGGTTTGTCGTGGGAAACCTTGAGATGCTTAAGGCGGTCCTGCTGGAGACTCTGAAAAACGCCTCTTCACCAGCAAAAAGGGTGAGAGAAAAAAAATCTCACTGGTTTACCTTTACACTGATTTATACCTGTGCTCTTGTATTGTCCCCAGCCACGACTGAAGTGCCTGATCAATATTGTGAAAAGGCTGGACCATGAACACAAAGACTTCATCACGTCCCTGCTACCAGAGGTATACTCATTTGAACATGTGCACACATTTTACAGGTTGTGAGCCTTTACCATTTACACAAGCATGCTTTCTTCTCCAGGTCATCATATGTACCAAGGAGGTGTCTGTTGGTGCTCGTAAGAACGCATACACTCTGCTGGTGGAAATAGGAAATGCATTTGTGCGCTTCTATGGGAACTCTGAAAAAAAAAAAAAAAAAAAAAAAAAAAAGCAAGCTCAGGCTTTAATTGCTTTAAGTGAGGTTATATAGATTATGGATAGGAATCATAACTATTATTGTCTGTAAGGGAGAAGTAAGTAAGTTAAAGGGAGAC
Organism: Oostethus manadensis; assembly: GCA_024372805.1. Lineage (NCBI taxonomy): Eukaryota > Metazoa > Chordata > Actinopteri > Syngnathiformes > Syngnathidae > Oostethus > Oostethus manadensis. Next base: position 7,915,930 of record QODF01000041.1, read on the forward strand.
AAAATGGCGTTTTGTAAAACCAGAAAATACAAGAACACCACGGGCTTAGCACTAGTGGTTTAAAAAAACAGATTGAACAAAAAAAAAACTGTATTTTTTCCGATGACTTAACAAAAATGCATAGAAACTGTCTTTTGGCCCGCATAAGATGACAGGAGTTCACACATGGCTTTCCCTCACGGCAGCCGTGTACACACGCATGCGTACATGCCTGGAGCACTCGCACACACACAAAAGCAATTGTGATGGCGGTGGGTCAATAAAAATGAACAATTTACGAGTGCGCCTGAATGCCTCATGGGGCAAAGGAGAACAGAGCAGGAATGAGAGAGCGTGAAGTCGATCATTGCTCTGTGTGCATTAAACCTGTCTGGCATTCCCCCAAAAGTTAAGCTTTATTGTCGGTTGCATGCATTTTTGAACTTCGGATACTGCTTTATCATGATTGCCACACTTTTCCCTTCAGTTTGGTATGAAATATGAAGATCTAAACCATTGCCATTGTGAGAGGACAACAAAGTGAAGCTCAAATCAACCCATTCAGACCCAAAACAACCCATTTAACTAGTTATGTACAGTATTTCTAAAAGATATGTAGGATGATTTCTTATGTAATAAAAAATATCTAAGGAATATTGTCTTATCTGATTAGCAGTGCTCATGTGATAAGTGAAAAATGTCACCATGTAAAATACAATTTTTTCCACCTGGAATTACTATAAAATTAATTAACCAATTATTTATGTTCAGTATTTCAAGATAAAATGTTGTGTAATGCTGTGTTTTGTGTTCAACAGAGGCCATGAAGCAGTACCTGTTGTTAGTGTATGCTGGCCTTACAGGCTACACCACCATGATCACCTGCACAGTGTTGGCCCTCACACGACTGGTGTACGAGTACAAAGGTATATGCTGTAGGACCACCACTTAGTAGCACACAACAAGATGTAAAACACAATTTCTTTGTTGCCAGACTCCATAGATGCATCGACCATGGAGCAACTGCTGCACAATGTCTGTGTGCTGCTGGGCTCCCGTACCAGAGAAGTGGTCAAAGCCACACTGGGCTTCATCAAGGTCATCCTCTTTGTCATGGAGCCTAAGGCGCTGGCATCGCATGTCAATGTCATGGTCAGTTCTTACCAACATGAATACTTCTTAGAATGCTCTGTTAGGACGGCGCTTCCTGACTGTTTTTTCTCTTGTGTACCCCCAGAGCCTTTTTGTCATGTGCCATGAGTACACCCTCACTGAAATGTGTTGATAATTTTGTAAGAGTAGAATATAACACAACTGATTACAAAAATCACAGGTTATTGTCTTCCTGGGGAAACCAGTTATAGCGTGTACATTCCATTTTATTGCCTTAATATGAAATGACAGCAATCAAATGACGTTTCCACATCCTGCAGTTCGCTTGTGTACCAGTAGGGGTACACATGCGCCTGGTTGGGAATCACTGTGTTAGGAGACCAAAGGTTTCTAACATTTGTCTTTTTTTCCCAGATGGAAGGCATCGGGAATCTCAATGATGACATGAGGAGACACTTCAGAGCCAAACTCAAGAACGTCTTCACTAAGTTTATCAGAAAGTTTGGGCAAGGCATTTTTTTTTAAATTGATCTTCAAGATCTCTGTGTGGTTTATCATTAGTTTATATGTACTGTATAAGAATACCTCCTATAGACTATTTTCATTCATAATTATTCAAAGTAATTTTTTTCTTTACTGGCTAGCTAGCTTGTGCTTTTTAACAGTGGGTCCGCTACAAGAAATAAAAACATTGCTAGCTTGAAGCAATAGCGCGTGTTTACTAGTAGCGAGCCCACACTTGTATACATTTGTATAAATAGGTAAATGTTTATTTACTTTACAAATGCTTATATAAGCTGCAGTTTTATCTATTTGTTTTACTAACTGACTAGTCCAGATTTTTAACATAATTATTTTATTGTATATTATGCACTTATCAGTTACACTTTAAACTATTTTTATTTAAATGCATGTGAATTAAGTGGAAGCGCTTGCTTCTTGCTCAATCTCTTCAGCCGAAATACCGGTAGTTACATACGACTCCCTCTCCAACGATGACCCCTGTGGTCAAAAGTGGTAATTACATGGCACTGAGTAAATGAACAATCCAACCACCCAATAAAAACTAACCCTAATTTTGGTTAAGAGTGATTGTACGTGTTATGTGTGGCTCACTCATGTACATTGTTCCTTGGGCGTAGGTTTGAGATGGTGAAAAGCATGCTACCCCCTGAACACCAAAAGGTGTTGGCCAACATTCGCAAGTCAGAGGCTCGCAGTAAGAGACGCAAGCAGGCGTCGGAGCAGCAGGATGACTCGGACAGCGAAGAAGAGGCCCCTAGAAACAGGAGTGACAGGTAAAATGTTGCCTTGTCCAGCCTAGGGGTCTGCAACCGGCGGCGGATTTTGATCCTTTTGCTGTGTGCTATTTTTGCTTCTGTGTAGTTACCACGGCGTTTCTTCTGACGCCATCATAAGCCATTCAAAGTGACTCATCACTGTCAGTAAGACAGAAAAGGAACCAGACAACGCTATAGATGTAGCGTTATCTTCGATTTTGTGGTCAAATGGGTTTTGTGGAGCCAAGCAGCTTCTAATTTGGTGGTGACGGCCCCAAATGGCTCTTTTAATGCTAAAGGTTGCCGACCCCTGGTCTAGCTGAACTCACATAGTGTTGACCCATCTTCAAGCATAACTTTTTGGTTCTGTTCAGTATTGAGGACATCCTGGCAGGCTCGGAGAGCGACCTGTCAGAAGATGAAGGCAAGGCCGGAAAGAAGAAAGCTGGCAAACAGCAGAAGGGTCGGGCATGGCTGAAAGAGGGCGAGGAGGATGACCCGCTCAACTTCTTGGACCCCAAAGTTTCCCAAAGAGTTCTTGGTAAGAAATAAACCGGTCTGATCCTGAATATGACATAACTTACGACAAAAACTCTAGTGCAAGATCCTTTATGTGACAGGAGGGAGCACTGTTGATTTCTGTAGAACAGAGGCTTAACTAAGTGTTGTATTTGTGCTGCCAGCCACCAACCCCGAGCTGAAAAAGAACGTCAAGGCTGAGCATGGCTTCAAGGTGACATCGGACGGGCGACTGATCATCAAAGAGGAGGAAGAGGAAGACGGGAACCAGAAAGGTGAATACCATAAATCCCCTGTGACTTCTTATGCCAGACCTAAAAACACCATAATATGTCTAACATGACGCTTTGCACAGATGACGGAGAGATGAAGGATGTTCTGGAAGAGGCCGGAGTGAAGAGTGTGAGTAACTTTTATTACAACGTTATAACGTTTATTTCTTGTTCTTAACACTTTTTTCCTGTTTTTCTTTAGAAAAAAACCCCAAAAAGGAAAGTTAAAGACAACTATGTGGATGACATCGACATAGAACCACAGCTTAAATACAAAGGTACTGGCTTGGCCATGATGACTACATATCAGTAATTAAGACAGACCCAATTAGTTTGCTACATAAACGGGCTTCTATAGAAATCAAAAGGTTGTGGAACACTTTAAAGTAGAAAATAAACAAGTTTGTTGTAAATATTGTAAACCTCATATCAGCTGGCTACACAAATGAGTGGATGGAGTAAAGTTCCCCTGGCTGCCATTTATTTTATTATTTATGTTTAGGGCTGTCAAAAGTAACATGTGGTGTTTTTGAACGCAACTCATTGCACTTAATAACACATTAAAATATGACTCAAATGTTCTGTTACTATTAAAGAGACTATACGCTTTAAATAGCTTTATTTAAATGTTCAGTATATTTGGATCCATTAACACATACAAATAAATAGAATCCTGTCCTGTCGTTTATCTTTATGGGCATATTTCAGACAGTCGCAAATGCAATGAAAATATTTAATCACATTTTGTCCATAGTTAACTCATAACTAATCGCAGATAGAGTTGTCATTGCTGCGGACTTCAATGGACATGTTAGTGCAGGAAACAGAGATGATGAGGAGATGATGGGAAAGTTTGGTATCCAGGAGAGGAATGCTGAAGGACAGATGGTGGTCGACTTTGCAAAAAGGATGGAAATGGCTGTAGTGAATACTTTCTTCCAGAAGAGACAGGAACATAGGGTGACCTACAAGAGTGGAGGTAGGAGCACACAGGTAGACTACATCTTGTGTAGAAGGTGTAACCTGAAGGAGGTCAGTGACTGCAAAGCAGTGGTAGGTGAGAGTGTAGCCAGACAGCATAGGATGGTGGTGTGTAGGTTGACTCTAGTGGTGAGAAGGATGAAGAGGGTAAAGGCAGAGCAGAGGACAAAATGGTGGAAGCTGAAAAAGGAGGAGTGTTGCGTGACTTTTAGGAAGGAGTTGAAAAAGGCTATGGGTGGCCAGGAAGTCCTTCCAGATGACTGGACAACTACAGCTACTGTGATCAGGGAGACAGGTAGGAGAGTACTTGGTGTGTCATCTGGAAGGAAAGTAGATAAGGAGACTTGGTGGTGGAATGAGGAGGTGCAGGAGTGTATACAGAGTAAGAGGTTAGCTAAGAAGAAGTGGGACACTGAGAGGACTGAAGAGAGTAGACAGGAGTACAGAGAGATGCAGCGTAAGGTGAAAGTAAAGGTGGCAAAGGCCAAACAAGGGGCTTATGATGACTTGTATGCTAGGTTGGACAGCAAGGAGGGAGAGAAAGATCTATACAGGTTGGCAAGGCAGAGGGACAGAGATGGGAAGGACGTGCAGCAGGTTAGGGTGATGAAGGATAAGGATGGAAGGGTATTGACAGGTGCCAGTAGTGTCATGGGAAGATGGAAAGAGTACTTTGAAGAGTTGATGAATGAGGAAAATGAGAGAGAACAAAGAGTAGAAGAGGTGACTGTTGTGGACCAGGAAGTAGCAAAGATTAGTAAGGAAGAAGTGAGGAGGGCATTGAAGAGGATGAAGAATGGAAAGGCACTCGGTCCTGATGATATACCTGTGGAGGTATGGAAGTGTCTAGGAGAGGTGGCAGTAGAGTTCCTGACCGGGTTGTTTAACAAGATCTTAGATAATGAGAAGATGCCTGAGGAATGGAGGAGAAGTGTGCTGGTGCCCATTTTTAAGAACAAGGGAGATGTGCAGAGTTGTGGCAACTACAGAGGAATAAAGCTGATGAGCCATACAATGAAGTTATGGGAAAGAGTAGTTGAAGCTAGACTAAGGGCAAACGTGAGCATTTGTGAGCAGCAGTACGGTTTTATGCCAAAAAAGAGTACAACAGATGCAGTATTTGCTTTGAGGATGTTGATGGAGAAGTACAGGGAAGGTCAGAGGGAGCTGCATTGTGTTTTTGTAGATCTGGAGAAAGCTTATGACAGGGTGCCCAGAGAGGAACTGTGGTATTGTATGAGGAAGTCTGGAGTGGCAGAGAAGTATGTTAGAGCGGTGCAGGACATGTACGAGGACTGTAAGACAGTAGTGAGGTGTGCTGCAGGTGTGACAGAGGAGTTCCGAGTGAAGGTGGGACTCCATCAGGGATCAGCTCTGAGCCCCTTCTTGTTTGCTATGGTGATGGACAGGCTGACAGACGAGGTTAGACAGGAATCTCCATGGACTATGATGTTTGCAGATGACATTGTGATATGTAGTGAGAGCAGGGAACAGGTGGAGCAGAAGCTTGAGGGGTGGAGGTTTGCCCTGGAAAGGAGAGAAATGAAGGTTAGCCGCAGCAAGACGGAGTACATGTGTGTAAATGAGAGGGACCCAAGTGGAAGAATGAGGTTACAGGGAGAAGACATAAAGGAAGTGGAGGATTTTAAGTATTTAGGGTCAACAGTCAAGAGCAATGGAGAGTTTGGAAAAGAGGTGAAAAAGCGTGTGCAGGCAGGCTGGAATGGGTGGAGAAAAGTGTCGGAAATGAAAGGAAAGGTGTACAAAACTGTGGTGGACCAGCGATGTTGTTTGGTTTAGAGACAGTGCCGCTGAGGAAAAGACAGGAGGCAGAGTAGGAGGTAGCAGAGATGAAGATGCTGAGGTTCTCTTTGGGTGTGACCAGGATGGACAGGATCAGGAATGAGCACATCAGAGGGGACAGCACATGTTAGAGGTTTAGGAGATAAAGTCAGAGAGGCCAGACTGAGATGGTTTGGACATGTCCAGAGGAGAGATAGTGAATATATTGGTAGAAGGATGCTGAGTTTTGAACTGCCAGGCAGGAGGCCTAGAGGAAGACCAAAGAGGAGGATTATGGATGTAGTGAAAGAGGACATGAAGGTAGTTGGCGCAAGAGAAGAGGATACAGAAGACAGACTTAGATGGAGGCAATTGATTCGCTGTGGCGACCCCTGAAGGGATAAGCTGAGAAGAGAATTATAAAATAAAGAAGCCAATTCTATACAAGTGGCATTCTTACAGTATTTTCAAATGTGTACCAGCTGTCAACCAGCTGGCCATTGGAAATGTTTGGGAACAATAATTAAAACAAAAACTTAAAAATAAAAAAGTTTAGTAAATAGCTACTTCACATTTTATGTAGAGGCTAGGCCTGTCAAGATAGTCAATAAATTGATTAACCGCATTAAACAAATTACCTTGATAATTTTGCCGGCTGCGATAAATTGACATGTGCATAGAGCGCTGCAAGTGCACGTCAGTTTCTCCTGAAAGGGCCACCAGCCAATGAGAGTATGCAGGCGCACAATGACTTCCGTGGGTCACAAAGCATAGACTACAGTGATTTAAAGCCATAGCCATGTGAAAATATACTGTATAATGTAAACACAGGAAACCGTGTGGAATACGTTCTTCATGCCTGTTGTACATAAACACAATTTCAGCCCATTTGCACTTTGTCATTTTGTCACATGAAAAAGTGTGTAACAAAGCCAATGAAATTAATTAATACAAAACGGAGGGTACGGTTCTCCTCATTCTGTACCATCCATCCATCCATTTTCTATACCGCTTATCCTCATTAGGGTCACGGGGATGCTGGAGCCTATACCAGCAGACTTTGGGCGAGAGGCGGGGTACACGCTGGACTGGTCGCATTCTGTACCAAACGCATCCAAAAATAATAATTTATGTATTAATATATACTTTATTTAATACATTTTTTTAATTTTGTAAAATCTTTTTTTATTGTTTACGTAAGTTATCCAATGAATTTATAAACATTTTCTTCCTGACCCAGCTGGTGGTAAAGGTATCCACAGAGCTCTGGGAGGCAGCAGAGACTTTGGAACAGAATACAAGTCAAAGGTCAGACTACCAACATGTGTTATTACAACATGTAGGGTGTTAAAAACAAATGCCAAATATATTTTTCTTTTTGTACGGAACAGAAAGGCAAAGGTGACGTGAAGAAACAAGGCAAACTGGACCCGTACGCTTATATCCCACTTAGGAAGGCTCAACTCAATCGCAGGTATGAACCCCTGTCATAAAAAGCTCCGCTTAAATGCTGGACACTTTTAACGTTATGTGTCCTTTTGCCAACAGGAAGCGTGCCAAACTGCAGGGCCAGTTCAAAGGCATGGTGAAAGGAGCCCAGAAGGGGGCACTGTCGGGTCGGAAAAAAATGTTGAAGAGCAAAAGGAAAGCTTGAAAAACTTAGGTGATTGGACTCTTATGGACTGTAACTAGTGTGCTGGTAAAGTAGTGTACAGCCTTGTGTGGATGTGAAAAGCTCTGTGGTCTGAGTGTAGGTGAGGTGGCGTACTTCTACCTTCAGCCACCAGAGGGCAGTGTAGACTTATCAACTCAATAAAGATGCTGCAGATACATGAAAGCTGTTTGTTGTGGAAGACCATGTGTAGCCTCATTTTATAATGACACTCTTTGTGTAGTTTGACATTTCTTTAATTCTACCTTTTTTGCAAGTTTTGTTACTATTAAATGGAAAAAGACCCACCAAGCGCCTTAGTTCTCCCATATTGGGATTTATACCATAAATATTTGTGGAAGGCTTTGAATCACTCAAATAATATTAACAGTAATGTTAGCATGCTAACACCTAGCATAACAGCGCTAAGTGTGTACCTCTGAAAATGCTGGTATAATTATGTTAGCATATGCCACTTATCCTCATTAGGGTCGCGGGGATGCTGGATCCTATCCCAGCAGACTTTGGGCGGGAGGCGGGGTACACCCTGGACTGGTCGCCAGTCAATTGCAGGGCATATACTGTATAGACAAACAAACATTCACACTCACATACATACCTATGGACATTTTAGAGTCGCCAATTAACCTAAAATGCATGTTACATGCAATATAAACATGCAGTTCATATTCAGGAAAATCGCAAAAATTGCCACACTGTATGTGGCTACCCATGAAAATAGCAAAAATGCCAGTATGCTACCAGGAGCATGCTAGCGATGCTAACGCCTAGCTAAACGTCTTGAACAAATGGTAATTTCTCACAATGTTAACAAATCCACCCAGACAAACGCTTTTTGAGTCATCTAATGCATTCACTGTCAAACTGTGGTATAAGTACCACTGGTTGTACATGGGGTCCCAACTAGTGGAAACACCAGGGATCTCATTTTCTAAACTACAAATAAAATATTATAAATGTCTACTTCAGGGGCGTCCAAACTTTTTCCACCAAGGGTTGCATACAGAAAAACCTTTAAAGCTTAAAAAAAAAAAAAAAACATTTAAATAACTTTTTTTTTACATTTCATATGAAAATGATGACAAAGGTGACAAAGGCCAGCCTTGGTGGAGGTCCAAGTGCCTCTTCTATGTGCCATTTGATCCTTGCAAAACTAGAGCAGAAGCAATACACACAATACTAGCTAATAAGTGTGTAGCTGTGTTCTCTGGAATGACTTACCACCTTGTTTGTCTTAGCAAATATTTCAGAATGGAATATATCACAATAGCAGGACATTGAATTCATATTACAGTCATTCCTCGTGTATCGTGGTTGATTTAAAGACCCGACTGCAATATATCTGAATGATCTCAAAGTAGGTTCAATATTAATAAATGGAATATTTTTATAGATAAAGCAGAGCAACCTGTGTTCTAAATTATTTTTACCGTGTGTCTCTTTACACTCATATTCTTTGTTTGCGCCACATTGTACGGGAATATGGGATCACTGCAGGGACAAAATAGATGGCCGCTTCTAGCATCGCAAGCTACCGAGCTAACTAGTTAGCCTCCAATATATTTAATTCAAGAAATGGAGTGTGGAAGAAGGACAAAGTAGCCTTAAACGTACCACTTCCACACTGAATGGGAGGTAACTTTTATTTCACTCTATCATGTTGGGCATGCCAAGGCTGTGTTAAGGTAATCAATGTAACATTATTGATGCCCAGTGACCAGAACACTACATGTGACTTTCAATATTTTTGACTAATAGTCAACCATGAAATAGTGATCACCTATGAATTATTTTTTTGACAAATCGTGATAGCGTGGGGGAACAATGTTTGAACCGCAAAGGGGCGAGGGATGACCGTATGACCATTTTCACGGCTTTGAGAAGATAATCCATCGGAATTATTTTTCCAACAACAGATTGTACTTCAAACATTTTAATCGTTCTCTGAGTGGTCTTGAACTAGCATCCAGGAAAACCTCACAGCAATTCAAACCGCTGCAGACGTAAAGCGTGCTCAGCTCAGTCAACTGCTTTTTTTGTTAACGTGTTGTTAATGACATCATTTGGACCTAGACCAGGCGAGGAGTGGATGTGACCAGTGAGTATTGCCATGGACAAAAGACTTCAAAACATGGGCCAGTCAACAGTGAGCTGCATAAAAAGTTCCCTGCAAAAAGGTTGTCGAACGCAGCACAAGTTAAAACACGTCGCTCAAACGTACAAAGAGCTCGTTTTCTTACAAAACAGTACAAGCATTTCAGAAGAAACCACATTGCTCCTTTTCACCGAGAAGAAAACCGGTCTGCTTGAAAGAAACGCCGAAACAAATACATCATGCAGAAACGTTCCATCGGGAAGTCCACCGCTCGGCAAATGCTGCTGCTACGAATGCGAAGATGTGGATCGTTTAAAGTCCTAACAGCAGTCTGCATGTCAAACCCATGTTGATCCAACACACAGAACATGAGGCTAACAGTCTAATAAACATACGTTGAAATTCCTGCTCTCACCCCGATTGACAATAAATAAAGACATAAAAATGCATCATTAAAGTCACGTCATGCGAAAAGGAAGTCGTTAACGCTCACGGCAACATTTGTCCCAGGTGTGACTTTGCAGCGCTCCTATCCTGCTCATTTCAGGGGCATTTAAAATATCTTTTAATACAGTTGAGTCATCGCTCGTTTATCGTTAATGGGTTTCAGATCCGACCATGTTAAGTGAATCTCTGCGACGTAAGATTCCTGATTTACAGATGGAATATTTTGTAGTTAAAGCATAGAAAACCAGTTCACGACCATCTAAACACGTTTTTTAAGATTAGAGCTCTCCAGACATGAAATACACCCCTAAAGTCAATCTGTACACTCGTATCACCCAATATAGCAGACACAATAAGAGTAAATAAGAACTATTCGACTTAAATAAGACACAACAGTGACTCTTATGTTAGCATAGTTTTGTGTTTTTTCCCGCGCCGTCCCATCAATGTAAGATTACTGACACCTAGTGTAGAAAACGTCATGCGATGTCTCTGAATGCCTTATATTTTAGCCATTTTATACATCACAATGCGTAATTTAGTCCAAGAATACCTAAAACGGGCTTTAATATGCATCATCTGTTTGACAAATAATCGGTCATTGTCGACCACAAAACCCACGCTAATTTATTACTGATAATGAAAATGTGCGATAGAGGGAGGCTGTAAAACTGCGAAGTAGCTGGGTGAGTGTGTTACTTGGTTTTCATTTTATTTATATGGTGGAAGGATAATAATTAACCAGTCCGTTTGATTTCGCAAAATTTTGTCAGAATAAACACGCATTGTTTTTGGACAAAATTAATATGTCTTCCTTTTTTTGGAAGTGCCAATTCAGGTACCGTTTCTGATTTGACGCCGGTATCAGATCAAATGTTAACGATACCAAACCCATGTCGCCAGGCGCAGATTCAGGTCAGGCCGGCATGAATATAGAAATCACAGGACAAACGTCAAAATGAGGACGGGCGACCTTTTTTGTTTTTTACTGCCATGCCTTTGACTCCCATTACGTAGGCGATACAAGAACAAGAAACTTTCCCATTTTTTTAAACTTTCTCATTATTGCCTATCATGTGTGCCATATTAAGTGATACCAGTATGAACGTGACAATAGGGTGTTATTTAATGCAGGGGTCACCAACGCGGTGCCCACGAGCACCCTCCACGGCCACATGAGGTGCCCGCAAGCCTGCTTTTCATTTGGGTTTTCACCTAATAATGTAGGAACACTAGAAATAAATGCATTCTGAAATACAAAATGCGAGTTTTGGATGCCAACATTTTGTTAGCGTTCTGGTAAAACAAGCGTAATCGCTTTGTTTGGGTTCAAATACGCTATGAAAATAAATGTTGCAGCCGTCGGCCATTTTCATTTTGTAAAAGTAGCGCTCACAAGAAAAAAACGTTGGTGAGCCCCGAGTTACCAGCTCTGATAATGAACAGGTTTCTATTCCCCAACTACGAAAATACTCAATGTATGAATAATCAATCCTTCTTATTGCCAGTTGACCACGATAAACGAGGGGCGACTGCATCCCTGAAAAGTCGAAAACCCTGAAACAAACTGCGGCCGCGGGCCCCACCGGGCCGACCAAGCGTCTTAATCATGCCCACTGGTTGTTTCCAAATTTCTCAGCCTGAACAAAAAGCACACCTGACGCACAACGTAACCTACAGCACCATGTGGGCATACAAATGCATATCTACACACAATACCATGCCAACAAGACACCCCTATGTTACTGCTGCAAGGTATGCTTGGTAGCTTGTGGTACTCTCTCTGGAAGTAAACAAGGAGGGATGTTACAATACTGACAATATATTATACATATGATTATTAATATTCATATATATATATAGAATTATTGCCACTGGACTATCCAGCACACTTTGCGGGCACTTATAAGTAACGCTATGTGTTATTTTTAGCGCTTTGTCGTTGTTCATCACCCACGTAGTAGCAGTGGCTGATTTATGTGATGTGTTTTAATTACGTTGCAGCGTGAGTAAGTGTGTCGTTTGTTTGACGATCACATACATACGAACCGTCCCTGGGCCCGATTGATTTAACCCAACGTGGCCCACGAGTCAAAAAGTTTGCCCTGCTCTAGTGGCTGACATTTTCTGAACATTAAAGGTAACAAAATAACAGGATAGTTCCCCGTCTGCGCTCTTCATCTCAAACATGCTTCAGTTAAGAAGGAATATTAGTTGGAAACAGAAAGTCGAGGTGTTTCAACTGAAAGTCTGGTGTTGCTTATATTTTTGACAGATATGTGCTTATATGGTCTAGTAATATGAAAAAATGAATGTAGTGTGATGTTTTGCAGGCTAATAGCAGCAAACGTTGGTAGAAGCATGCTGAGGGAGAAAGATGGATGGCAAGTTTGATTGACATGCAGTTTGTGACGTTATGTTTCTAATAAAGGTTGTGTTACATCAAAGCGCATGCTTGATTAAAAAAAAAAAATCCTTCATCAGTAACAGTCTTATTTCCTTTCCTTCATGCCCTCACGCATCCTTTCATCCTCAGTCGTCCTCTGAGAGAGTTTCGTTTGGGGTCGACGGGCGGGACTTGCTCTGGCTTCTGACCTCTGACCTCCTGTCCTGCAGGAAGTCTTGAATCTCACCGGGCAAACGTTGGAACTTCTCCTGAAACTCGGCCTCGATGACGCCCTGCATCTGCAAAGAAGAAGAAGGTCCCTCTCACTATTGCTAAAAACTCAGGATACAAGCACTCAGGTGCTTGTTGGATTTCTCCGTAAGAAGAAAAGAAATTAAAAAGTACTCATTTGATGAGGAAGTCCTGCAGCGTTACCAGAAAAGACAGAATTTGAGAAAAAAACAAAACAAAATCTTAAAGCATAATACTAAACCATTTAGGAAGATGACATTTGCAATTTCATGGGGAACAAAAGTTTTACCTGTGTAAGAAAAAGCTGTCATTTTATAAAGAAATTACTGAAAAAAACATCTAAAATTGGAATTTTACAACAAATTATTGCCATTTTACAAAATGACAATTGTCGAATTATGAGAATAAAATCATAATAGGAGAGTCTGAATTCTACAAAAAAGAGATTTCATTTTTAAAATTACTTTCAATTTTTAAAAAGTTGTGATTTTACATAAAAAGTAATCATTTCGCCAGAAAATATTGCAATGTTACAAGAACAAAGTCAGAATAAAAAAACTAGAAGATTCACGACAAGATGAAAGACACAATTTTACGGGAAAAACATACTTTTGTGAGAAAAAGCATTTTACAAAGAAATGACTGAAATGTTATATTAGGCTACGTTCACACTACAGCGTAAGATTCCCAATTGGCATTTTTTGTGGAAAAAAAATCTGAAAATCATTTTATCTTCAAAAGGGGGCACTGCAAAAAAAGTTTGGGAAACACTGATCGAATGTGTGGTAATTTTTGAAAAGTAGTGAACAGTATTTCAAAGCATCGCATCAGGAAAACAAGACATCAGAGTCATGTATTGATTTCTTTTACACCGTGAAGTAGATTGAGGTATTGGGGTGATTTACAATATAACGAAAGTAGTATACAACATCAGAAAAAACAAACAAACAAATCATATACCTGAAGTATCAAAAGTATCACTATTTTATTTCAGAACCGACTTTGGATGGAGAGGCGCTGGTATCGGAGATATCGACATTTTAGTATTGATCCGCACATTACTAGCATGCTCCTCGGAACGCGTTTGAGGTAATTTCAGGGATTTTGTGCAACGGGAGTCAATATTTTCTCAACCAAAGGCTTCCGTGTAGAAGTTGAAGAAAGATGGCAAGAATTTTGGTATGGAAGTTTGTGACAACTTGTGGCCACGTCTGTTCCAAGAAGCATGTGGGTGGAGTGGTGAGACCTTGCAGGGAGCTGCTTCACTAACACCTTATAAAAATCATTTTCGGATGAGAAGAACTTTTGCCTACATGGGTGAGTACATTCATCCAAGTCTTGCACCATAAACTACACCTTTCCATGACTGCCTACCTTTAAAGCAGGGTTAGGAAACCTACGGCTCGGGAGCCGGATGCGGCTCTTTTGATGACCTCAGACATTTCTAAAGACCATAACATTTATTTATTTTAATTTAGTTTTTTCTTCTACATATGCAACATATCTTGCTTTACAACAGGGGTGTTCGATGTGTGGTCTGAGTGATCTATTTGCTTGTGGCACAATCTAAAAAGACAATTTAACAAAAAACTTTGAAGAAACAGCAAACATTTAAAAATGAGCAATAATTTTACAAAAAAAGAGTCAAAATATTAGGAGAAAAAAGTTGTCATTTTTGGAAAATTAGGTTGTGGAAAAGGTTATAATATTAGGAGAATAGAGTCATAATTAGGAGAAAAGTTGACAAAATTGGAAATAAAAAAAATACTGTAATTTTACGAGTAGGAAATCAAAATATTAAGACAAAAAAAATCACAATTTTACAAGAATAAATGATATATATAATATATATTATGAGTAAAAACAATGTAATTATAGTAACAGTCCATTTTTATTTTTTAAATGTTGCAATATTAAGAAACAAACAAAACAATATAAAGTTGTAATTTTTGGAATATTAGGTTGGGGAAAAAATTCACATGGGAATAAAGGTAAAATACTGTGGGAATAGTATTTAAAATAAAACATGACAGGAATCACAGTGTTAAAAAAAACATTCCAAATATAAAACCTTCTCATCACTTTAATCCATGCAATTAAGACGTGACTTATTGTCTTCTAAAACTGTTGGTACACCTTTAGTTGTATTCACTTTTTAAAAATTGGATATGGCTCTCACAAAAATACAAAATACAAATACATTGTTCACAGCGCAGTTGCATCGCATACACATCCCGTTTACATGCGCATACACGTGAGACCCGGGGGGCGTTTGAAAAAATGGGAATTGTGCTTTTCACACTGACACGCGGAGTCATATTAACTCGGAATACAAGAAAAAGTCAGAATTGTACGAGAAATAGGCAATTTTATATTCGCTTTTAGTACTGTTATATTTTACCAGAAAAAAGAAAGCCTTATAATGACAAAAGCCGTACATTTGCAAGAAGAAAGGTTGTACTTCTGATAGGAAAAGTAATTTGCCGTGAAGTAAACACACAGCAGGACACGTGTGAGTGCACGTGTGTGCGTGCGCGTGCGCACTACCTTTGGTTTCTGCTCTTGTATCTCCTGCATGAGGTGCTCGTGTTGCTCCACCAGCTGCTCATGACGCTTAGCCTGCGTCTCCTCCAGCTTGATGTCACACAAAGACACTTGATGACATCATTTGACAGCCCAGAACTGAAATTGACTGCTGCTCACCCGTTTTATGTTCTGCACCACTTCATTGACGTACGACTTATTGATCTCCATCTTCTCTCTGGCAAGGTAAGACATACGTTTATATGACGTGTTCCTACGTCGGTGGCTGCCAGTAAGGTGCAAGTGTGCCCCCTGGTGGCTGCTAGCAGTATGACCACGACATCAAGTCAACTTGACTGGATGCCGGGTTTCGTGTCATGGTATCAATCGCCACGTGTAATCTTCTGCGAAAACGCTAGGGGCGCTGCTTAACGGAGAAAAGTCAGTGATCAACCATGACACCTGTTGAGTATTTATTATTATATACTGTATTAAAAGTGTGGATGGTTGTCTGCCTGCCCTGCGATTGACTGGCGACCAGTCCAGGGTGTACCCCGCCTCTCGCCCAAAGCCAGCTGGGATAGGCTCCAGCATCCCCGCGACCCTAATGAGGATAAGCAACTTAGAAAATGAATGAATGAATGAACTGTACTAAAAGTCAACCAATTACAGCTTTTATGGTCCAGATTGCCGCGATGCAACGTTTGCTTTCTTTGGAGGTGCACATGACGCTTCGCGTACGTTGGCATTTTCAAATGACAGCATAAAAATGTCTTTTTGCTTGATTTTTTCATTTGCGATACACATTGCGAGTGTGTTCGCAAAAAATACTTGAAAAAATGTAATTTGTAAAATCTGGTCTTACAGTTGCTTATGAGTTGAAGTGGTTTTAATACTTCAGCTTTAAACCCCAACGTGGTTGATGCAAACATGACTGAAAAGGAGGTCATTCGTACTCTTCTGCCAGATGTTTCTCTTTCATCTTGGCCAGGTTGATCTTCTCCGTTCTTCTCCGATCCATCTGCCTCTTCAGCTCCTTCTTCTCCCTGAGAAACATCATCACTTATTAAACACATTCCCGTCAAGCTTCAAAGCTGACTGGTGCAGATGTTTATCATACTTGCAGCAGACATCTTTAAGTTTCTTCATCTGCATGTTGTGGCTCTCCTCGGCCAGACTGCTCAGTCGCTCAGTCAGCTGACGGTTCACAAAAAAAGGATCTCACAATTGAATGTTCAGAAGCTGACACCAGGAACGGAAGGCACATTTGAGTTTGCTGAGATTGGGATGTGACTTGACAGCGTTGTCCAAAATGCAGCTCGGGGGCCGTTTTTTTAATTGGCCCTATGTATATTTTAAAAACAAAATCAATTCATTATTACTGACATAGATTCTTATATATTCCACTAAAACTGGGGGTGTCACGAGACACCTAACTCACGAGATGAGACAATCTGCTAGAATGAGATGAGATTTTAACATTCATTTTACAGAGTCAAAATAAAACATGCAGGTGCGTTTTGAAATGTGTATTGTCCCACAAATTGTCGCTCAAAGATATTATTGCCAATATTTTGGGGACCAAATAAACCACTGTTGATAATAAAGATAACACACTACCAGTCACAAAATTTAGTTATTTTTTGAAATTAAAGTCGTTCAAGTCCAATGAATATCTTGAAATGGTACAACGGTAAGTGCTGAAGTGCCAGAGGGTTAAAAAAAAGCGTGCTTACCCAAGGGAAATAATGGGTATTTCGGAATCACACAAAAAGACTTGTTATAGGGACCACAAAATTGGTCAACAATTTAAAGCTGTTCTGTAAAAATGGAGGTGGATCAAGCCTTGGCAGTTGGTGCAACCAATTCCTACAAAGGTTCTATGTTCTGGAGTACTTACTACCTTCTCTGTCTGCATAAAAGCAGTGTTTGGAACACACTGTGGAACTACTGTATACTCTTGTGCGCACCAGTTGAACAGCATTGTACCAGAGAAAGTAAATTGTTGATACAAAAATGGCAAGAAAAAGGGAATTAACAATGGAAGAGAGACAGACCATCTGATTACCTAAACATTTTCATTTTTCCTCCAGAGAAATTTGACTGGTAGTGCATAATAACAAATAATAATAATACAGCTTACTGTTAACTGTACGGTTAACTGTATTATCCATCCATGTTCAATGCCGCCTTTCCTCATTAGGGTCACGGGTATGCTGGAGCCTATCCCAGCTGACTTTAGGCGAAAGGGGGAGTACACCCTGGACTGGTGGCCAGTCAATCGCAGGGCACATATAGACAAACAAACATTCACACTCTCATTCATACCGATGGACAATTTAGAGTCGCCAATTAACCTAACATGCATGTTTTTGGAATGTGGGAGGAAACCGGAGTACCCGCAAAAAACCCACGCACGCACGGGGAACATGCAAACCGTGTGGCCAACATGCTAACCACTCAACCTTAATTGTATTAATTATATTGAAATTATATTTAAAGTCAAACCTTTGTCTCTTTATTAGTTATTTATTAGTTAGTTATGAGCAGCAATCTTTTAGGTTTTTATATATTGCCATTTTGCATAATTTTTGTCCACTTTTGGATTTTTTGTTTATTTTATTTCTGCAATGAGCAAGAAGGCCCATGTGCCGCAGTTTGGACACCCATGTGTGTTTTGCCAGGAAGGCCAGTGTGGCTTGCATTAGGGATGTTTTTTTGCAGCTTTGTTTGTTTGTCGGTTTGTTTTTAATTTGAGCCACAAAATACACAGGACAGAACAGAATGAACATATAACTATACACAGGAACAGTTTGGCTCGAAAAGGAGTGGGACTAAAACAAGCTTATTTACTCCCACCCCTTATTCGTAATACTAAAGCTTTCAGACATGCATTGCAGGCGTTACGAAGGTGGTGGGCGGGGATCACATGTGGCTTTGTTGTGAATGAAATAGTGGTCAGTGTCTGCCATGTTTACAATTACAGTATACAGTGTTCCCTCGTTTATCGCAGGGTATAGATTCTCAAAACAAGATGCAACGTGAAGTAGCCAACCTTATTATTTTACAATGATATATACTGTATGTTTTAAGGCTGTAAAAAACCCTCACCATACACTTTACACACTTTTCTCAGACAGGCATGAACATTTTCTCACATTTCTCTCTTCTTTAAACGCTCTCTATGCGAGTCCACAAAAGATGAACTGCGATGTAGCGAGGGAACACTGTATTGGTGTGACCACGAAGAGTGAAAGTTAGAGGCTTGTGTCACCGTCTTGATGTGTTCCCTCTGCAGGTACTTCTGGCTGTAGTACTGTTCCTGCCTCAGAGCCACAAGCTGCTGCTGCTGCTCTTCTCTTAGCGACTGGAGGCGCTCGTCTCGCTCGCCTTCTGAAGAAGCTGCCCTGAGCAGCCATCACAGACGAAGCAAAGTGCTCAGACGTTGCCTCGGTTATGATAAGTGAGGAGACAAGGAGGAAGTGTCCACCTGCTCTTGCTGCACTGTCTAGCCGTCTTCTTGTACTTGTTGTTGATCTCTCTCAGCAGCTCACAGGTCTTCTTCTGGTGCCTCCTCACCAACTCCTTGAGCTCCTTGAACTGACGTTTCTGCTCCTTCTGGTACACTTTGGACTGCTGCAGGCTGGCCAGCGAGCACACTGGGATGTCTGTGCGGTTTTCAAAATGGGTATCTGAGTCTCCAATCAACTTTACAAACATGAAGGTATGAAAGGGAACATACTGACCTATTAAAACACTTAAAACCAAATCTTCAGTCTTTGCTGCTGGCTTGGCTACATCTGAAGACAAGCGAAGAAAGAACATCAACAATCATTTAAAAAAGCCTTTGTTATGACTTTTTCTATTTGCATTGTTAACAGCAAGTTAATCTAAAACTGTCATTACCAAACGGCCGCAAGGCATGCTGGGCAGTCCAGCTGCAACAATAATATGAACTATGTACAATAAAACGTTGGCTAGACCATGATCAAGACTATGACTGCTCTAACAGCATCCTCAACATATTTTGTAATCAAGCAAAAATGTGTAAAAACACACCAAAACAAAAGTACCACAAGTTACCCAGCATGCCTTGCAGCAGGAATATATGGGTGTTTTTGGCATGGGTATTGTATTTATTTGCATGCCCACATGGTGCAGTAGGTAGCTTACTTTGTGCATCCTGTGTGTTGACGTGTTGTGTTGTTTGGATCGTTTTTTTTGTACAAGCCCTTCTGGCAAATCAAGTGTGCCACACCAGCACTGCAAGGCATGTCCCTGGCAGTAGTTTCAATGTTAAAGGTTTAAAAAAAAGGAAGACGCTTTGCTGGCCCACTCCTGTTCTAAGCCTATGTGAGTGCTACCTGTGGTCGCTGCTTGCTGATTGGCTGCTGAAGGTTTGGGTGTGGCTCTGATGGGGGTGTGGCCTGTGGGGCCAGGGACGGGGCTGAGTCCATTCTCCACCAACGCTGCCTTTGCATCGTTCTTACGCTCGGCGCCGCTGTCAGCTTCATCCTAAATGCCAAAAAGAAGAAGAAACATTTCCTTGAAGACCACATTGGGTACAATCTGAATAATTGATATAAGCCACTGTATAATGATTCCATAGCTTCTGTAGCCGAGGATCGGACCACCAACGCCTCCGCCTTTGCCGCCACCCAGCTCACTTAGCACCCGACCCCTTTGGCCCCTCCTACGAGTGGTGAGCTCATGGGAGGGGGGACCCACGTTATCTTTTTGGGCTGTGCCCGACTGGGCCCCACGGGTGCAGGCCCGGCCACCAGACGCTCGCCATCGTGCCCCAATTTCAGGCCTGGCTCCAGAGGGTGGCCCCGGCGACCCGTGTCCGGGCAAGGGAATACAAAGTCCAATTGTGTTATTCATCATTAGGGTAATGAGCTTTGGGTAGAGACCAAAAGGACAAGGTCGCGGTTACAAGCGGCCGAAATGAGTTTTCTCTGCAGGCTGGCTGGGCTCTCCCTTTGGGTGAGAAGCACTGTCATCCGGGAGAGGCTCAGAGTAAAACCGCTGCTCCTCCGCAATGAGAGGAGCAGATGAGGTGGCTCGGGCATCTGGTTAGGATGCCTCCCGGATGCCTCCCTGGGGAGGTGTTCCGAGCACGTCCAACCGGTAGGAGGCCTCGGGGAAGACCCAGGACACGCTGGAGAGACCATGTCTCTCAGCTGACCTGGGAACGCCTCGGCATCCGCCGGGAAGAGCTGGACGAAGTGGCCGGGACCTCTGGGCTTCCCTGCTCAGGCTGCTGCCCCCGCGACCCGACCTCGGATAAGCGGAAAAAAATGGATGAATGGATGGATAATGATTCCACAGGAGGATCGATTCATATGTTCCTTAAAAATGAAACTGGAACATATGAAACTGGCAAGTTTGGCTACCTCGGTCTGGGCCTCATCCTCTGTGTCCTCCAGCGTCAGAGCCGCCAGCTGTTTGGAGCGCTGCTCCAGCAGGTTGATGTATCGGATCGGGTTGGACAGAGCCTCTATCACATCTAGATAAAGAGTAAAGCTAATCTTTAAATGGTTTAATTTTAACCATTTGCGTGCGTATTGCACATTAGGCACATATGCAGTCATGGCATATGTATTGTATTAAAACAAAAAAAAAAGATTAGTATTTACAGTGTTATGTATTTTGTCTTCACTGAGTCAAGGTGGAAATTCTATTGTTTAACACAAAATGAAGTCATCTTTGGGCCATAAAAGCGCTGCACTTTTTTTGCCTTCGTCTTTACCTGCAAACGTGTCAGGGACATAGTCTTTGACTTCGATGTAGACAAACACAGCCGGCAGAATAAGAGACTGGTTTTTCTCATTCCTCAGGCCAATGTAGCGGTACCCTAGACAGAAGACACATGAAGTCATTTGGTGGTTGAATGAAAGGGCTGGACGTAAAACAGCAGCGTCTCTTTGTGCCAACAGACAAAGAAGAGGGGTGTCCAAAGTGTGGCTCGGGGACCATTTTTTTATGTTTTAAAAATTAAATGACCTGCATCAGAATATAACGAAGGAGGATGAAGGGAGAGAAAATAAGTCATGATAGCATAGTATGCATACGTTGACCTTTTAAGGTGGTCCTTGCGTTACAACATTCCTTGTTACGCTCGGCACCCATAACTTATTAATGTAGCCGTCCCTCGCCAAGTTGTGGTTCAAATTTGACAGATTCACGCATTCAGGTTTTCAAAAATAATGTTAGAAGAAATCATACTGTTTTGAGGTTGAATCCATCCATCCATCCATTTTCTACGCTGCTTATCCTCATTAGGGTTGCGGGGGTTAAATACGGCCAATTATTAGTCAAACACATACATATTTAACTAAATGTTACGCAGTTATGTTATGCTCGAAATGAACAAAGATAAAAATATGGCGTTCAATGATGTTGATGTAATGGATTGTGTGCTGGTCACTAAGTGTCAATAATGCTACTGAAATGTTCAGTGAGACACACAAGCACCAGACTTGATCGCCAGAAAGACAGGCTGTTATTGCAGGTTTGAATCATCTCACAACAGGCACAGTCTAATAAAAACCCGAGGTACTTATGCGGCTGTTAGCCACGCAAAGCTGAAACTGTTCCCCTCTCTTTCCGATCCCATAGAAAAACACATAACAACACACACAAGTCTTACTTATGACCTAAATGGCTTATTTGCTTTAATTTTGTCTCCTATTTTGGGTATTACAAGTGTAAAGATGACTATAGGGGTGTTATTTAATGTCTAGGGGGCTTTAACAATGTAACAAAAATTTGTAAACAGGTTTTCTATGCAAAGCAAATATTGCGTTTGCAAAAATGGTATTCTGCTTCATGGAAATTCAATTAATATGGTTGGGTTTGGACCAATAATGGCGGTAAATGAGGAGTTACTGTACTGTACAAAAGGAAAAAAAGAACCGGTTGACTGCAGAGTGTCACTACACTTAGGAATGACAAAGTCTTTTCTGTTTCTGCTCAAGAAAAATGAAGTAGCTAGACATCATAAAATGCTCAGAAAGTGGAGAAACGCAATCAATACTGGCCGCTTGCCCGGTCCCAACTGCTCAAACACGGCAACCACCATGAAAGATTGGTATCCTTGGTATCCTGGTTTTAAACATGTGAAACAATCTACTCCTATGAAATGGACAGTGATAACTGCGCTTATTATTATTATTGAGACTTCCTCCTCCCAATAAGCCTGTGTCTCCCTCGCTTGCAACATCCCTTTTAGTGTGCAGGACAACCTCAGGAATAACAGTAAGGAGTTGTTGTCATGTTTACTACTTACTCCATTCTTGCACTTAGTCTTTTAATTGCTGTATTTTATATTGTGTGTTGTGTGTACAAGTGTGAGTGCCAAACTTAGACAGAGGACCTCCTGTATTAAATAGGTTTTAGCATTCCATACACAAAATGCCTGTAAATTTTTACTTACAGTATTTGTTCTGTGGCCCGATAGGTGTAAAAACTTTGGACACCCCTGAAGTGGAAGACAAACAAGTACCAGGTCTTATTGCTGACACCGGAATGATGCGATGGCCGATAAACTTCCCCCCTTCCTCAAAGGCGGCAATCCTCAATGAGGCCAGAGTTGGAAGAATCACCTGTCAGAGACGGGGGACGGATATTTTATCACCACAGCAACATTAAACCAAACCAGACTCCCATTTCTCACCTTCTTGAACACAATGGGCTCCTCGTCCCACACCGGGTTGACGGCGTTGTTGTTCTGCGAGGTTTTGGTCTTCAGAGCTTTCCTCCTGGTGTCTGCGGGAAGTCCGAACATCTCCACCTCAACATACACGCCCACTCTGCGCTCAGTGAGGAACTGGCCTGAAATCACCTGGAAGCACAGTTTGACAGAGGCAAGGTGACACAAGTCTTTAAAAGGAACACCAGCAGCTCACTGGAGACGGACCTTCACTGAGAGGGTGTTGGCAACGATGCCGTCCACGGTGTTCTCCGTGAAGGGGTCAAAGTGTTTGTCCGGCCGCCTCATGAACTCGGGCTTGAGCCTGTAGCCGCTGCGACCGTTGTACTCGAACATGAAGAGGTTCAGCTGCATGGACAGATCTGCAACCAAGAACTCATATCAGTTAGAATCTCTCTTGAAAGGGAAGAGACAGGATCTTCTTTAGGCAGAGGACATGATACAATAATAATAATAATAATAAAGCAGAGACCTATGGTTTGATAATTGAGAGCCACCAGTTGACAGCCAGCATTCCAGAAGAGTTGTGGCATGAAGTTGGATGAGTCCACTCTAGTTCCTTTAGGATAAATGCGACTTAGTTGGGATTTATTATACCTGGTCGATGCCGGCTTGAGGAAAATGACTACAATGCGAAATGCTAATATGTTGTTGTTGTGTCGGAAAGATAACGTCACATAGACTCAAGGGCACCCGGTGAGATGGCTGCTGAATACAGCACATCACGGCTGCAAATAATAGACACACTATATGTATTCAATTCATTTGTTTTGGGGGTGGGAGCAGGCTTCCAAAACGCAAATAATTCATAACGCATTCACTTAAACTCTGCTACACTTTTTACCTCACCAAATGGCTAATATAGACATAAATCTAAAATCATAAATGAAAACAGAAGCAATGTGTTTATGCTGGTTAAAGATCCCCTATTTGACAGGAGCGCTTTGTTGTTTTTGAGTACCTATTGCAAAACACTCATCTTAGTTTCTTTATAAAACAGAACCACGCTGCTGTTTTTAAGGGCAATAATATTTTGTACGAAATATTTTGTAATATTTATAGCAACATTTATTATTATTCTTTTCCTTTCGGCCTATCCCTTCGGGGTTTGCCACAGCCAGTCTTCCACGCAAAAACCTTTTACGGGGCGTGCACCGTCAGCCAACAACAACACAAATGAGAGACCATTTTCAAAAGACATCAAAAGAAAAAGAAGAAGGAGCAGTTTCCATGCTGTGCGGTCGCCGCGGCAACTGTCGCTAAGGATACTCGACAAACTCCACTGGTGACTTCGTGAGGTGCTCCAGAGCTTTCGTCTCCACAAAGGACGACATGTGGTAACAGCGGGCCGCCTCTACACACACGCACACACACAGGACACACACCTCAATGCAATTCTCCCTCATTAAACATCAGTGTGAAAAAAGTGAAGATCCAGCTTCTTACTTACTCTTGGAGGATTCGAAAGAGTTGAACTTGGTGGGCTGGACGTAGTTGACCAGAGTAGACATCTCCTCTGTGGCCACGGCCTCACGCTCCGCTGAGCCCTGAGGAAGATGAGGAGGAAAAGGAATGTTCAAGGACGCCACTTCAATAGTCAAACTCAGTGTGGAGTTTTTACCAGCATGATGATGCAAAATTGCTCCTTTAAAAGGAAACATTACATTCACTGACCTTTTTACCATCATCATCGTCGTCCTCGTCATCTTCCTCACTCTCAGCGTCCATCTCTGTTCCAATGAAAGAAGTTGACTGACTCAGCAACACTTCATCTTGGACAATGTAAAAGAAGAGTGGGCGTCTGCGTGGAAGGTCTCGTCATCCCCAAAAACAATGCAGCACGTTTCACGTAATTGCTTCTGAACGCATTCCCGGAGCTCTGGTTTCATGATTTGGTTTACAGACAATGTCTTTGTCTTAAAGCCTTCTCCTCCAAAAATAAGGTCTCCAGTTGAGATCAGTTACAAAACGTCATTTCAACGTTTCAACCAATTTTTGCTGGGTGGGTTGTGTGACGTACCTCCCGTGTTGGTGCTCGGAGACACCGGCTCGTGGCCCTGATTGGCCGGGTGCTCCGTCAGCCTCTTGGCGTCGGCGCTGTTGGAGGCTTTATGCGACTTCTTGTTCTTGATGAGAATTTTGCCCATCAGCTCCTGAGGACTGGGCAGCGGCACGGCCGACTCCAGCTGTTATAGAATGGTTTTAAAGCGGTCAGGACATAAGTATTTGTTCCGGGTAAGTGTGTGTGCTCTTACAGGGTATTTGTCCAGTGGATCAATCAGTAAGGCCTCCCCAAAGATTGATCGACAATATTCAGCCATCTTAGCCTGCTGCTTCAACCTGACGAAGAAACATGTTCAAATTGCACTGAAACAAATGATATAAAACAATGTCAGCAATGTGAAAACAAATCCTTACGAGTCAACGTGATTCTCAAAAGATAAGATAACTGGGAAAGGCGACGTTTTGAAGGCGCACTCTGCAATGGCCTCAATCACTTCCTGGCAATGAAAAAAATATGTATTTATTTTATCAATGAATTGACCTCTAACTATAGCATAAAAATGTATAACAATGTCAAAAGTACCTTGATACAATAAGTAATGTAACAAAATGAGCAAAACAAAGAGAAATAAGTGTACTGTACACTGTTTTAGTCCTATCCATCTAATCTAAACAATTATGTTGTACTCGATCTTATGTTTTATCTGTACATGAAACACATGCACCCTGGCCTTCTCCAGGAAAAGTTCTGATACTTTGTTTGTCGGTTTGTTTGTCTGATCGCCTTCTGGTGAGTTTGGGTATACTTTATAATCCTCCATCTTGGCAGTCAGATTCATTCATGAATGAACATAAAAATATATTTCATGCACTTGACTTGCTGCTGTCCAGCTAGTGGACTCCTGCATTTAACAAAAAAAAAAATCAGCAAAAAACAAAATCTCGTCCTCTGTGGAAGGTCATCAGTGATGAGCGCCTTCCAGTTTATGCACGCCTTTCCCCTTTAGGAGTGAGGATACCATTTTTTTTGGTATTATACTGCCCAATTAGCAAGAATGATGATGTCACACATTAAGGACATTACACGGGCTGCAGGAAGTATTGGTTTATAATTACATTTTTCTAACATTATACTGCTGGCGACATGTTGACCAACTGGCACACGCCATGATCCTCGCGGCAGCCTCATCTTGTGTTTCTGGCCTGTATTTGATTAGGAAATGTGGAAATTCAGGTATTTTTACTTTTTATGAGAAAACGTAAAAAATGATTCTAATGGTACAGAAAATACAATTATAATACAGTTCAATTGATACAGCTTTGTTTTTTTTATTTTATACTAAAATATTACCATGTTTTTTTTTCCCCAGGGAGGCCGTGCCTCCCCTGCCTCCCCTGACCACACATCACTGAACATTGGTACATTTATACTGTCCATTTTACTTATGTTATCACGTATTCATACATTTTTACCAACATAAAGGAGATGTTTTTGTGACAAACAAATAACAATAACAAAAATAATAATAATAATCAGCAAATCTGCTGGGCAGCGACTGCATGGATTGGGAATGTGCAGGGATCCACAGTAATTCCTTAAATGGTAAATGTATTAACCTGACCTAGGAGGTTAGGTTTTTGCTGGCGTTTATCTGTTTGTTTGTGTTAAAAATAACTTAAAAACTTTTAAATGGATTTGAATGAAATTTTCAGGAATTGTCAGAAATGGGCTATGGAAGAACTGATTAAATTTTGGGGGGTGATGCGGATCATCGTCTGGATCTAAGAATTTTTTAAAAGATTCTCTAATTATAGAGATAAGACCATTTTCGCCATTTGAGCATACAATTCCACCAAAGCTCTTGGGAAAAGATACAGAACACGTTTTCAAGATTGTACAAAATATCCAAAATTACACTGTATATATATATATATATACTGTATGGGCCAAAAAATGCACCAGTTTGCGCTCTGTGAGTGCTTTTCTTGTTATCTATTTGATCTCTATTCTATCTATAAAATCTGAAAATCTACACTTGAACCGCATTTTGACTGTTTTATTTCACATCATAAAAACTCAGACAGACCGAGCGTACTGTCCATCTAAAGAGAGGAAGTTTGGGTGTGGTGTTGGGGGTGTGTCATCACCTTGAAGGAGATCTCAGAGGTCATGGTGAAGCCGTGCGTGATGACAGGCTCCTCCTCTGCAGTTCTTCCTTTCCACACGTCTAACTCCACACAGCGACACCCAGCCAGCAGAACCTGGCGGTACATCTCCACTGAGGAGCTTCCTGCTAGCTGACCCGCTGAAACAACACACTGCGTTAAACACCAGTGAGACGTGTAAGTGTGTGTGTGTGTGTGTACCTGTCAGGTAAGTGTTGTGAGAGGAGTTGACAAAGTAGTGAGATAGAGGGAAGCTCATGTCTTCAGACTGATCCAGTTTGTCTGGTGGAATGACGCCGTTCTCGTCACTGGAAAGATAACTGGAAAACGCCTGCACGGAGATGAGACCTACCCAACACACACATTGTATACACACATCGAATAGACACAATTATAGTGTGTGTATGTGTGTGTTTGTGTGTTTGTGTACTACAGCCCATACCCTGCTCAAGCAGTGTTTTGTCTTGCTGGTGTCGATCAAGCATCGTTTGTGTCTGAGCGGGTCGCAGAGGCGGGTATAGGATCTCGTTGAGTCTGGGGTCTCTCTGCTTATTGTTGATGAATTCTGTCATCTGATCCACTGACATGGTCCCACCATCGCCTCCCCTATATCATAATAATCAATTGATTTTATTTTTACAATATGCAGAGGGCTAACAAAAAGCGAGCTTCTGGTCAAAAATTGCCCCTGGGCTGCGCTTTGGGTACCCCTGGTATATCGATTTCAGCAGGCTGTCACTTGTTGCTAGGCAGAATTCCTGTGCAGCCAACCTCAATAAAAATAGCATATAGCTTTATTGGTGACAATGATGTTTCAACGACATAGATTTTTTTTACTGTACAATTTGTACAAGTTTCTTGAGTCAGTTTTTTTTACTCACTGCACTTTAAAGATGTTCCCGAGCTCAGGGCGAGGACACAGGTGGTCCAGGAAGCTCTTGTAGACCTCCAGAGTGAAGTCCTCCAGTTTGATGCCATCACCCTATCAAGCAGTGAGGAACATCAGCATAGCACAACGACTTCAGCACGTTCCTGCCTCTTTTATGAATTTTGTGTCTCCTCCAGTTTAAAGAGGAATGTTGTGATGCTGAGCACAGAAACTGTCGTGCTACTTCTCTTACAAAGCTGATGATGAGACATTTGTGTGCTCATCTGCACTCTTCATGACTGTGAGTCACAGCAAGGAGGAACATCAGATGAAAGCATTCATTCATTTTCTATGCCGCTTATCCTCATTAGGGTCGCGGGTATGCTAGAGCCAATCCCAGCTGACTTTGGGCGGGAGGCGGGGTACACCCTGGACTGATGAAAGCCATTAGATAAAAACAGCATAAAGGAGCAAACGCCGACCATCTAACTTCATAATGTTTGAAAGTGTCTCAGGATTTTCAATAGTCAGATACAGGAGAATGTAAAATGATCCTACTGGAACACTCATAATTAAAACCTTATTGGATGATCCAGGTAAAAGCTTCTGAACCTGAATACATTAAACACATACATACAATACATTAATACTACGTTTTGTTTTCCTAAAAAAAAAAGAATACATCAACCAGCTTGGTGATTAAGGGTTCAGACAACACCAAACATCTACGCCACAACCTAATCTGGGGCATTTTAGAATCAATATAGATCTAATAACGTGAAAAAACATAAAACCTTTAAAGTAAAATACATCCACTTCCCAGAGATATCAATTTCTCTTCCTCATTCAGCCTTTGTGGGGGTAACTAACCGGCCAGCCGGCCCTGACAGGTGGCTCTGAAATCTGGTTGGTTAAAAAAAAAACGTGGGCCAGCACACATGATTCTGCAGGCCCTGGGCAGATAACATTGACACGGCAAAACATAGAAGCTGAAATGTGATTGGACAAAACAATCTAACACACACAGACATATACAATATGTAATGCAGCCAAGAGATGTGTATGATGTATTATGATTTAAAATAATTGCAATTAAGTAATTTAAAAAAATATTTTTACATGAAAATGTGCAGAGTACATTAGGTAAATGTACTCATTGTTCTTGAATATCGGTTGTCAAGTTTTCAAATATATTTTACTTAAAACCAAGAAATTTGAAATAACTCAAACAAATGTGAAATTATTTATTTCTATTATTTATTGTATTTCTATTTTTGTTGCCTTTGGGTGTTTGTACAATGGAGGTTTGTATCCGTCTATCTATCTATCTGTATAATATGAAATATTTATCCCAAACAATGTAACGGCAACAGCCTTGAAAATAGTGCTATTTCTTTGCACAGTCATTTATTGCTTCTTGACAGCAATAAAGTGTTTCTTTTGCAGTGAGATGGTGAGGTTTTACCCGTCCATAAGGCAGGCGGCAGCTCTCCAGGGCATTCTCCACCCGCTTCCTGTCCAATGAAAACAACCGAACGATGCTGCAGACAAAAAAAAAAAAGTATTAATTATTATTTTTATTAGCTCCTCATATTAAAACCCGATTATTATCTAACTGAGTGGGATTTGTGTCCAGCAGCTCATTTTTTTAAACATACAAATAACTTTTGGCAGTTGAAAATGCCGGCAGACCTAACAATGCATACAAGTCTTTGACTGGTGTAAATCGCTCAAGTAAAACCAGACTTATGATCAATAATATTCGCCATGATTTTGTCATTGTGTCATCACCTTTTAGCTAATTTGTATTTTGGCGCAGGAGACCACCAAGAAGCCAATAGTGCCATCAAGTAAACTGACGCAGCGATGCAGATGGCTTAAACCATCGCTCAATTTGTATGTAGCTTTTTGAACTATACTGTACATTTTTGTTTTCTAACTTATAAGAAGGGTTTAGTGCACATGTTAAAGATATCTACAGCAGGGGTCTCAAACTGGTGCCAAGGAGACCCATTCAGGTTTTCTTTCCAGCCAATCACTAAAGCAGGTTATTTTAATGATCAACACCTCCTTCAATTTGAGCGAAGGAGCTCATCAGTTAAAGCACCTGCTTTAGTGACTGGCTGTTAGGAAAACCTGCAGGTTCTCAGCCCTCGATGGCATGAGTTTGAGACCCCTGATCTACAGTGAAAAAAACCCATTACCATAAACATGTTTACAATAAAAAAAAATGTTACTGGACTTTTTCTTATTAAACCTCATTATAAAAAAAATTACCAATGAATTTTGAATCATTTACTGTCTCACAAATTGACGCTAAACAATATTATTGTATTACATTTTTTTAGACTAAATAACCCACTAGTGTTATAAAATATAATAATAATAATAATAATAATAATGCAATATTTGTTTTATGGCATCGCAATATGGCATCTTTCCATTTGTAAAGTTGTGGAATTAATGGAAGTACTTTTGATATGCATTCTCACCTTGTACTCTGTCTAAGGTTTGTAGCATTTCTTGAAATGCTGACTTTCCAACTGTATTAAAGAGCAGCATTTTCTTTGTGATTATTTCTGTGTGCACACATCTGTATTTACTTGCTGACCAAACATATCAGTGGGTGTTTGCTGTCTCTCGGATTCTACGTCTTGATGTGTAGTTTTTTTCCAGATTAAAAAAACTGGGTCGGGTGGATATACTGTATTTGAGGTAGGAATGTCTGTTTTAAAATCCTGCCCTGGACTCTAAAGGGTTAAACAAGAAAACTGGTCTAATTGAGTAGACTCAAGCCCAAGCCTGTCGATGTGAAATGGACACATGCTTGAAATAGCTGTGCCCCCCCCCTAAAACAAGTGTATTCGCTGTCCCATCTTGGCTTCCACGTTGTGGCCTCAGCAGGTGGCCTGCAAAGCTGTCCTTCCTGTGCGTGTTCTCTGTCACATGCGCTGTCGCTGGTTGCTTACCAGGTCAGTGCTGAATTAAGCACCTTCATGGATCCTGTCCCTGTTTTTGCTTTCCCAAGTGCACGTGGAATGAAGTTTATTTTTGGAAGCGGGAGACAAGGAAGGAGCAAAGTTAAAAGTTTGCGCACGTCTCTGCAGATTTGCTCGTCCCGCACTGAAAGATGCTAAGAGAGCAGTTGCTGACAGGAGATTCCACAGGTAAGAAATATCTGGAAACTCACTTCTTAACAGGAATCCTGCCTTCTGTGTTGGGCTGGAGAGTCAACTTGACGTATCTGCAACAGCACAGCAAGAAATGAGTTTTATGTGCATTTTCATAAGTGCCATAATCAATATTTAAAAAAAAATATTTTGGTATTTTTGCAAGTGTTTATGGTTATAGGAAACAATGCGCTGCCATTCTCATATTTAAATGCAACAATGAAGCAATTACAATGAAATACAGTAATTTATCATTATTATAACTTACATTTATAATTTACATTGAAAGATTATAATTATATTTATTAAAAGGTATAATTATAATTTACATTTATATTTTTATAATTATAATTTAGATTTAAGAATTATAGTTATTAGGACTGTCAATCAATTAAAATATCACCATTAATTGCATATTGTCCATAGTTAACTCCTAATTAATAGCATTTAATCGAAAGTAAAAATAGTAGGGATGTAAATCTATTTGTGGTTAACAATTCAATATGCAACAATGATATCAACAGCAATATTTTCTAAAGGGATATGAATTTAGAAATACAGGCTATTATTTTATTCAAAAATAATATGCAATTAGAAATCCCCCAATTTTTATTGTTTAATGCGAGTGGCGATTTGTTCCACTGTTTGATGGTCTCTAAACACACTTTCCACATTTCTCACACGCTGCGCAGATGGATTACTACACTGTATTTTTACCCTTTTTGTTTCACCTCATATTTGGTCCCAAATGCTGATACTACATGGGAATGCATAAAGGTAAGATTTGATGACCTTATTTAGTGCTAATGTGCATATTTGTGGTACACAGCCTCTCAGGTGGATGGTGGTAAGTGTTCATTTAAATGCTTTTAATTTGATATTATTCCTGTCAAGTATTTTTCCTAAAAAAAAAATAATGATAAAGTGTGTACGTTAACTCACGCTTTAAGCAGGCTGTGGTCTCTATTGAGGTTGTGGCTCAGCAGGTTGGAAGACAGAGAAAAGAGTTCCTCGCACCACACCTAAACAAAACATAATCATTTTCATGCCAACTATGCATTCATTCATTACGCACTCTAGCTTCTTCCTCTTGAGTGGCGATGAAGTTCAGCTGGTTGACATTGACGATGTCTGAAGCTGTCACCACGGTAACCATGCGGTTCTCCAGACGGCCAACCAGGTTGCCCACATCCAGCAGCTCCCGCAATTTGGCCTCCTATTGGTCCATGCAAACAGGTAGCGCTAAGTTTAAGCAACTCTGCATTTTCTGCCTGAGAGGTCTGCGTAAGGTCACAGAAAAGCAGGTAGACGTAGAGACAGGTTTCTATGGAGACGGCATCTCTAAAGAAACTTTGACAGCTTCAAAGAGCGGTTAAAGGTGAAGATGAGGTGCGGAGGCCATATTACCTTAGGTGTTTTGGTGCTTCTGCCTGTTCTGACATCTTTCACAAGGGTCAAGTCCAACAACTCTGTCTCCTGAAAGTAAAAAACAAACACACACACACACACACACACACAAACAAACACAGTGAGCTACTAAGCATCCTGTCCCCTGAGGTGCTAAGCTTGGTGAGTTGTGTTGGCAATCAATGGTAATAAGCACCTTTACGAGTGTGTGCTCATGCGCTCACTTTCTGTTCCTGTATACTGGGGAACTTCTAAAGTCCCTGACTGTCATACAAAAACATGCCCCTCAAGATGCACAAGAAGAAGAAGAAGAAGAGAAAACTAATATGGACAGGAAAGTAATGTGCGGTGAAGTGGCGCATTTTGCAATTTTGTGCCAGGTGCAACCTGGCGTAAGTACCTCCTTCGTCCCTCTTACCGGCACAAGTGGCAAAGAGGGAGGATAGAAGGCATGACTGGGTTTCTCACAGCCGGGTCAAATCTTCACCAAAAAAATAAGCTCCTCTCCTCACCTTTAAATGTGCCGCTGGCGAAGCGCATTGCAAGTTTTGTTGAATATGGATGAAGACAGCAGAAGACGGGCAACTAGACGGAAAGTGATGTTTTGGTCCGGGAGGTCCAAGCTCGCAGTGGCCGAATATATGGTCATCTATATTTGTAATATGAATATGTAGTATATGTATATGTAATATGAATAAACACAAATTATGCATAACCGGAATGAAATCCAAAGCAACACGCAAACTTTTACACGCAGTTGCTTGCCAAGCTGATGGTCTAGCCATTGTCACTTGTGTTTGCATGTGAGATGAACTTGTATTACCCAAATCATTATCATCATTTTTGCAATTCTCGCTTACACAATCAAAGGAGGATGAGAAGGGGGTGGAGGGCAATACAGGGTCAGATGAGGTGGTGGAGACGGCGGGACAGAGGCAGATGGGAGAGTCAATGTAGATCAAAATGATTTTGCTGATTCAGATAATTACTTTAAACAGTGGTTGTTGTGATAATTAAATGAATTCAAATGTGCCTGACATTGTGTAAACCGGCCTGTGGGGTTTTGGTGATGTGTGTGCACTGTGCGCCAGTCTGCCAAATTACCACTGGACTGGCTGCGCTTCGCCTTGCGCTGAGAGTAGACCAGGTTGGAGCTGGCAAGCTTTCAGTGCACCTTCAGTGTACCCTTTTGGCACAAAATTGTCACTACGCTAGACTGAATAAGTCGGCACCTCCCCCTGCTGCGCTGCTAAACCATCACAATGCGCCTTGGTCTACTAAATCACCAAATCGGCTGCGCACTGTGTTACGCCGAAAAAAATTACCACTGCACAGCCTGCGCCAAGCTGCACAACCTCACAAAATAAATCCCAGACTCTTTAACAATTATGAACACGGATTCACTTCTTTTCACACTTTAAAATTTGATTTTAAACATGATTTATTCGCTTTTGTTAGCCCAAACAAACACACAGTGGTACCTCGGTTAACGTCCGCCTCAAATGGTAAATTTTTTGGCTAATAACCAACATTTTTGCTGAAATGTTGTTTCATTTTCTATTTAAAATGGCTACGTACATGTTATTTTGTTAATTGATGTTTTTTGGGGGTTTTTTGTCCCCCAACAACAGTAGGTAAAAGTAATGTTAAATGTTCAGTTGTCCATTTCTTTCGTTATTTGTAATTATTTTTGCATCATTGTCTGCATGTAAAACAATAACTATTGTCTATAAAATGTGTTTTGTGTTAACATTTGTTTGTGTCTGGAACTGATTAATTGGATTTACATTATTTTCCATTCCATTCCATTTTCTTCCGCTTATCCGGGTCCGGGTCACGGAATAATGTAAATCTAAATTAAATGGATTTACATTATTTTCTATTGGAAAATGTGCTTTGGTTAGAGTTCATTTTAGTCTGCTCCGGACCTTATGAAATAGATTGATGACGTTTACCAAGGCACCATCGTATGTGTGTGTGTGTGTGTGTCTGTGTGTTGCACCTTGTTCTGGTCGGTCCAGTACAGATAAAGTCCATATTGATCCACATAAAGAGTTACAGGAGTCACAGTAGAAAGATCCTGAAAGAAACACATGACAAGTCCAAAACCGCACAAAACAACAACATTGTTAAAGGAAAGAAATTAGAATCCAGGATAGATCCCTGGGGTGGTTCATAATTAATCGTCATGCTGTATTTACAAACATATATTAAAACAAAAATGGATACATGCAACAATTAACTAATTTATTGTCATAAGATTTTAGTATGTTTTTAGAACATGCATGTAATAAATAGGATACAAATATTGAGTGCACATTCTACCTGTTAGCAGCCCTACCGCAAGAGTTTTGGAAGAACATGATTCATTTTGTGTTTAAATGTGTCTTTTAGTCACCAGGGTTGCTAAAGAAGTACACATTCATTACTGTGTAGCTTCTAAATGCAGACAAATGAAAGCTAAAGAAAAGCTAACGAGCTCACTGTCAACAGTTGTCATGGAAACCGACTCTTTTTAAAACGCCTAACGCTCAGCTGTATTCAAAAAGTAAATGAAACATGCGGACACACGTGCACACGCTTCAGATTAATCAGTCCCATTGGTCCTCACAATGTCACACACACACACACACACACAATGTATCTCATTTCATGCATCAGGTTTTAGGTAGGGGTAGCCATGCCAGTTACCATAGCAACCTTGCACGTTCCCATTTTCAAGACACGCCAACATGCCAGCACACACACACACCTTACTGGCATGTAATCAACAGGTGCTCTGAGCCATGAGATGATCAACAAATAAAATGCATCATTTTTTGTCCTTATCTTCTTCTCATCTTCTCAAGGTAACATATATGAATAAAATGCATGTAGACAGTACACCAAAAAATCAAAAGTACTTTTGCAATAAGCATTATCCTACCTCATCCCATTTAATAAAGTTGCTTCCGTTCCTCAGCATGTGAGACACGGTGGGAGGCTGGAGTTTCAAGGCGTGGACCCCCGGCTGGGCGCTCGCCATGGCTTCACACGTGTGCGACCCCCCCGCACCAGCACACCAACTCCCACCCTCAATTCTGGGCCAGGGGTTTAAATGTGGCTCTGCATGCTTGTCAGGTGTGAGCTTCAAACTGCCTCACAAGTCAGGCGAAGATGACAGGTTACAGCAGCATCCTCAGCATCTTCTGCTTCTCTGCCTTGCTACTATCCTCCCCCTCCCCTCTCTGCTGCATCTCACTGTAAGACAGACTGGAGCAGATGCCTTTGTGGGAGACAGCAACATACGTGCACGTGTGTGTGTGTGTGCGCGCGCGCGCACTGCCTCCACAAATTGACTCATCGGCGACATGCGCACATCTTCCCACAGATGGGGGAGGGATGAGAGGGAACGCAGTGGCTTTGGAGAGGTGGAAAGAAAGCAGTAGCGTGGGAGAGATGGAGAGGAAAGGGAAAGAGTAGGCGACTGGGTGGAGGCGGAACCAAAGCTGAAAGCGGGATTTGGGTCAAATGAGGCCGGTTTCATAGAGAGGCTCATTGACTTCTGATGTTTGGGTCAACAGGTGTCACTGCTGCATGCTGGATTGGTGCAAGCGCCGTTATTACACGAGACGTGTTGCTATGCAAGCTATCATGGAAACTATTCCTCGTGTAGACACAATTCATTCTGCCTGGTGCAACATCTGTCCGCAACTATTTCTTCTAGCCAAGCTGGCTCCAGTGGTTGTTACCATGGTAACGTGGCTCCAAGGCCTGAGTTAGCTGACAGAAAGGCAGCTTATGTTTTAACCGTTTATGTCGACGCCCCTAGGGCTGGCTGACTGTTGTCGACATAAGCGGTCGTCGACATAACCAAAATCTGAACCAAAACTAGTCAATGCTTGCACATTTACTTGTGATTTTTGTTTACCACAGACATAAATAGAATGGGTGCTAACAATTTGTGCATATTTTTATTATTATTACATTTTATACTGCTGCTGCGGTAATATTGCTGACAATAAAGTTTAGTCCGTTAACTAATAATCTTTAAAAAAAAAAAAAAAAAGAATTTAGCTGCTGGCATAGAATCCAGACATGTTTTGCACTGAAAAGGAAGTCATCACAGAAAGTGTGTTGTAATACTGTAGTTACGTTGCTGTTGTTTCACACTACTTAGCAACAATGATGAGGTGAACAAGGCTACAGGACACGTTGACATAAACAAGTTCATATTTAGAGTGACCCCTTTGGGGCTCGAGTTTTATGGCGACAAAAGAGATCCACCGTGTATGTCAACATCGACTTAAGCAGTCATTTTCTAGTAATAAGAAGAACACAACTTGATGAGTTAGTCCAGAGATACCCAACCGCCGGGCAGGAAACATTCAAAATAATTTTTTAATTCATTTGTAAATAACCACATTGACTTCTATGTAAATTGATATCAATTTTGGAAATATGGGCCATTATTTGATTTAAAAAATAATGTACAGTCCCACTCAATTCGACGGCCCTTGAACACACCATCTAAATTCCTCCCATGCTGCACAGATAGACTGTATTTCCCCTTTTTCTTTCATCTCATATTTGGTCCCAAATGCTAATACTTTGTGGGAATGCATAAAGCTACCTACTGGTAACTTGTTTGCCATGTAGCAATACAAATACACTAATAATAGTACTTAATCTGGTTAGTGCGCCCTGTGATTGACTGGCGACCAGTCCTGGGTGTACCCCGCCTCCCGCCCAAAGCCAGCTGGGATAGGCTCCAGCATACACGCGACCCTAATGAGGATAAACGGTATAGAAAATAAATGAATGAATGAATATGGTTAGTCACATTGCACTGCTATTATTTTGAACACTATTGTATGTCTACTTTCATGATTTCCTTATGGGAAGATTTCAAAAAGCGCTGAATAAATTGTATTCAATCTTTGACATTCCACACTAAAACCTATCAAAAAAGTAAGGATTTTAAAAAATGGCATCTAATTTAGAGTTTGAACTGAATATACTATAATAATGTATTAATCAAGGCTGTAAAAAAGACCAGTCATAAAAAAGGAAAACCGCTGCAATCTATTGCAGTGTTTGCCAACAGAAACGTTTATTATGAGAGGAGAGTGGGCGAGGCCGAGGAGATCTAATAAACAAATAGGTGGTGGCGCTCAAGAAGAAACAGAAAGCAATGATGACAATGCGTCGGCTAATAAATGAAACTGGCAAGCTGGCAGCGTTGCCGTACTCACAGTCCAGACAATATGAGAACATGGACAAGAGTCAAGACAGAGACAATAAATCTGAATTTCAACACAAGATGAATGATTCTTTTTTATTTCAAGGAGCACTTGAGGTTGCCCAAATGTACACCACCACATAATGCTGTATTTTATTTTAAATTAATTCAATTGTGAAATTACAAATGCTCCCCCGAGGATCTATATCGGCCAGATATAAAGATTTGTAACACAAAGTTTGATAGCAGTTTGGTTATTGGTCTGTTAGGTAGCAGGATTAAACTAAAAATACAAAACTGAGCACGAAGCTATTACGTTTTGCTGTTAATCTGGACAAAAAGCAGAATTTATTTGCTCTTTCAGATGTTTTAGTTACAGTGGAACTATCCAACCAGACCCAGAATGCAACCGGTAGTTGTGACCATAAAGTCGTCATCCTTAACCAACCAGGAAGTAGACAGGTAAACAGAACATTCCCTTTGTGAGACCAATAAAGGCATACCCTGTCTTATGAAACTATTATTTTTTTATTGTTACGGTCTCTTCAAAGGAAAACAGTCGACTTGCTTGTAATTTGGTGCATGGCAAGTTGAAAACACACACGACTCAAGACACTCCCACTGCCCACACGTGCACGCTCCCCAATCTGCACCATCAAATCTCCGTGCTGGGAGCTTATATAAGGCAGAGTGGGAAGCGCCGAGCTATTTCAGGCCCATAAAAGACCAGTGTATGTGTTAGTGAGTTTGTCTATAGTGACGGTATGTGTGTGTGTGAGGGAAGGACTGCTGAAGTCCTGCAGACTCTTAAGTACACTGAATCACTTGGTTTCATAACTAGTCAAGTTTGGACCAAAAGTTGGGCTCACAAGCTGGAGAAGTGCTTTGTGCCCATGATGTGTTCAGGAAAACCCAACGTCATAAACCGGTCAAGTTCAACACTCTTAAAGCTTCTTTGGCACTGCAAATTTGGAACTGTAACAAACCACTTCAGTTGGGTTTCAGAAGCTTTAAAAGAACCCAAGAGGTCACGTCTTACTGCTATAAAGTAACACTGAATTAAAGCGCTGTCCCCCCCCCCCAATACTTCTAAGGTACTTAGCTTGAAGATAACTAGAGCGCCATCTAAAGAGTTATTAGGTAGTCCCATTCCTCTGGACACAGACACATTCATGTTAAACACATTTTCTATTTTAATGATAAATCATTGGTTCACAAAACAACCATCATGTGACACTGATCATGTGACATTGCTGAGTGGTTCTTGCCACTCTTGTAAAAATAGAAGCAGTCCACATTGGTCCAGTAGCAGAGCTGCTCTTTCTGTGTGTGTGAAACCCATCTGCAGCTGCTCACCATGGCGATGCATTTAGAGACTTGTACGGTGTCCTTACTCCTACTGTTAGGGTCGCACGTCTTCCTCAGCGCTCAGCTGTCTTGACAATGCAAGTCGTTGAATTCTTGGCACCGTCATCATGGCAACCTGGTGTTTAGCTCCTGGACAGTCTTGCGGCCGTAGTGCCAGTAGCTGTAACCGGATGCTGTCGTTGTTACGGCGGTGATATACCTGCAACACAAATGGTTTACAAATACTGACAGCGTCTTGTTGGTAGTCATGGCTCTGGTGACAAATACATTCATTTAGCACTAACAACTACAAGAATAGGCCAAAAGTATAAGACACTAATGCCTTGTCCACACATAGGAGGGAATTTTAAAAAAAGTATTTTTTTCCTCTCAGTTTACAAAAAAATTGTGTCCATGCGACCTTGTATTTAAGCATCCTCACGTAACATGATGAACGCATGGGAACCACAGTCTTAAGCATGTCAAACTTGTAGATGGCAACAGTTACTAAAATTCTATCCAATCAGAATCCATCCTCTGTCATCCCGTCACTTCCATAAAACATGGCACCCGGCTTGTTGTTGACTGACAAGGAGATAGGATTATTTATAAATGTTGATTTAGAATACAAAGTCAACTAGACGGAAGAAAATATCGTCAGTTCTGAGGGCATCCCTGTTTTTTCTGATGTAAATACAGGTCAGGTGTGTAACGTCACCACATACGTTCCGCAGGAAGTGACATTTGGGAACAATCCTCCGGTTATTTCTGTCCATACGCAAACGTACTGTATAACCGGCCTATTCTCTAGATCCACACTTTGGCCGGAGGTTTTGAAAACCTTTGTTTTTAGTGCCATATATCTGCGGACTCACGTGGATTAAAAAACGTGAAAAAAAACCTTCGTTTTATGAGAGACCCACCTATGTGTGGACGGTGCATAAGAGCGAATTAATGTAATCCCAACATAAATGTGCAGGTTCTTATCAAAATATAACACGAACAACATGAAAAATGCACCAGAGTTGGCGTGGTTGTTGGAATCCGAGAATGTTGCTCACAAGGAGAATAATAATTTACCCTTGACATGGTCTTGAGATTTATGGTGTATTGTATTACAAGAAAACTGACTGCAGTACCCGTATGGGATTCAATATCACTTTAAAAGGCCTTGAAAAGAGCAGGATTGGCCTTTTAAAGACACAGCTCTGAGTTATTAGTATCAAGACTTCAGCATTTTCTTTTTACTATTACTGTTTTTGTGGTTTAACCATATTTCTACACTCTCCCTAGGGCCAATAACATCCACAAACAAACACACATAGATGAAGCACAACCCCCTTGCATTAAACATATAAGACCAAAACACTTACGGATTAATCCTGTGCTTTAATATTTGTTGAAAATGTGCTGAAAGAGCCTGCCGCACAAAGAGCAGCATGCTTCTAGGTGACGGTCAATAAGTTTTGAGGCCGAGTACGACGACTCCTTTAAGGCCAGCTCTTGTGCTAAATAGTTGAAATTGCACGGATAAAACAACTTGTCGCAGTAAGATTTATGTGAGAATATGAGTTAGGAGAAGAAGACCAGCGGGGGGCGCTGTTGCCAGCCTACCACAGACACTGCAGGAGAACGCTGTCTGTGTATTGGAAGACTGGAGCCGCCAGAGACGCTGCAACCAGAACCAGCTGTACGGCCGTGTTCACCTGCCAACATGGACACATAGATAGCTGAAAATGACCCAATTAACTCATTAAATAACAAAGATGTAATTATACATTATTATGATCCCTGAGGCCCGATCCCAAATATGTATTTATACATCTTTTACATTTTTTTTGCCTTTATGATGCAACTGCCCACGAATGGATGTCACTTTTAAGGCAAATTTATACCATAAAGGTGTCAGAATAGCATTTGATAACGGCTCGGCAGAAATCATGTCAATGTAAAAACACATGCGACAGGAAGGAGGAAGTGGAAAAGCATGGAGAATGCGTGCAGAAGACTACGCATTGCAGGGAAATTTTAACGCATGCACACACACACACACAGCTCAGTTCTAAATGTGAAAATTGTCAATAGTTCATGGTATTATATTTGTAAATACATTGTTATTTAGATGTAAAACAAGTCTTTTTTGTGTTGTTTATGTTATATATGTTTTGGCTATATATATGGATAAATTAGTGTTCAAGTCAAAGTTATGCTTGAAATGTATCTTCACAAAAAGCTGGTTTGCTCCCTTTTTCATCAGGAACTGATATTTTCCTGAAACGTATCAATGTTCTACTTCTGATTACTAAAGAACAGAAAAAGAAACTGAAAAAGGAATTATTGTACATCTTGAAATATGAAAAGTATTCCAATAGTTCCTGAAGTATTTTCTAGTGATATAGCAGTCATTACGGTAATTCTAAGGAAGATGAGGCCTATGATACAAAGCAGAGTGGGTCAGGTGGGCACAGCAGGCAGCTCGAGAGTATGTGACATGGAAACACAGTAGAAAGAAATAATTGACTGGACAATTGGGTGTTTTTTTTTTTTTAAACCCTTTTTTCGCAGTGTTTTCCAAACTTTTGTTGTGTTTTGCTTAATCTGTCAAGGAGGTCATCTGGGACGTAAATGAGGGACTTTCACATAATCTTAATTTTCAATGTTTTTTTTGTTCATAGTTCATATAAATCCCACATCCTTTATTCAAGTACACTTTATTGAAGTCTTATTTAGGGAAAAAAAACCAACTGTGCTGTTACGCTATTTTTTCAAGTCTTACCTTGCTGAAGAGTGTTGGCTTGAGCTGAGCGGTGGTGTAGCAGGGGTTAAAAAACTTACTGAGGGTCACCTGAAAAAAAAAACAAAAAACAAACAATTTGTCCTTTGTTAAATAAAAACTGATGAGAATGGAATATAACATCTCACCGGGGGCGGCACTGTCTTGTATCTGACCCAGAAGACGGCTGCTATCAAACCAATGTCTCTGAATACCACTAGAGCTGTCAACAGTGCTATGGACAAACCCAAAATAAAACATCAACAATACTGTATATTATTATTACTACCATAAGGCAGAACACTGTAATAATACCTGGTATAAGTTCTGCATAGGTGAGACTGACATATAAAATACTGATGAGGATTTTATCCGCCAGTGGGTCGAGGGCGCTTCCCAACGCTGACTTTTGAGTGGGCCACGTTCTGGCGATGTAACCATCCAGCTGAGACACAAACACACTGTATTCAAACATGAATGATGAAAACGCCTAATTTACTTCAGACATCACAGTTGCACTCCAGAAGATTCCTCTCCAGTCCTGCAGGTGGCGGTAAAGCACATCATAATGTGGTTGGCAGTTGCTAAACTGTTGGAAGACAAGCAGCAATGTCTAACATCTATACACAATTCAACAAATTCACTTGACACAATGGTGCACACCATTGTGCTGCTTTCTTAAAGGGGCTGTTATCCTGGTCTACGTTGCCAGGTGCTTGCTCATGTGGGGTTTAGTTGGTTTTCTTTAATGCATGAGGAGTTTGGTTCTAGAATTCGACCAGTAAATGGCATTGAGTTGCTGCACAATTTAGAAGCAATTTAGCTTACATTGGATATGCTCGCCATTTGCAAGCATTAGTGCACAACTACCATGGCCACTTCTGCAAATGCAGAGAAGGATAATCTTGCTCAGCACAATATGTAACACACAATGAGCCTGTTCCAGTTTGTTGCTCTATATTTTGGGTGACAAATGCTGAATAAGTATGTCTGGCCCTGGCGATGAACTGAATAAAACCACGAGATAAATGAGACTGTTAACATGATCTCAATAAAAGAAGTGGTGGAAAGTCAGCAGACGTTTTTTTGCTCACTCTAAACATACTTTCTCAGAAGATACCTTTTCTGGTGGCACCTTCTGATGATGCAACCATGGTAACCATACTACATGCCTTTGATACCACGCAATACGGAAGTGTGCAAATTAAAAAACAGTATGTGGCACACAAAAAATGGACTTGAACTTGTAGGGTGGAAAATTATGTTTACATGAGGTAATAAAGCATAATTTAAAAAATCATGACCTCAGATTGCACCATTTATAAAGTCAAGAGTCATTCTAGCAGTTGAGATTACAAAGATCACAAACAAGCAACTTTGAATATTTTTGTTATTTTAAACAAGGACTTCGGTTTGGTCAACTCTGACATCTTAAGAACCACAAGAGTGTGTATGCACAAAATACAAGTGGGCAAATTGGTTGTTTTACCAGGTCAGTGGCTCCAGCCAGGGTGAAGAGAGCGAGGCTGAGGTGGAAATGTTGCTCGATGATGAGGTGACCCAAGAAAGGAGCCAGAACAATCCGACAGACACACAGCAGGTTGGGAACAGTCCACGGGTTCTCGTACTGAACAATCACATACATCATGTTAATTGATCAACGACTTTAAAATAACCATACTTCAGTGATGATACTCACCAGTTCTTTAAACTTAAAGAGCCCCGGTCCAGGTACCGTAGAGTCTTCACAGGGTCTGTCTGGTGTTTCATTATTCTTGCCGCAAAGACCTCGAGCTCCTGTGGACAGCAGAGACCGGAAGTTGACAGCCAACTTGCTGTGACCTCCATGGTGAACCAGCACGTCTCCACTCAGCCGCCACGTCGACCGCTGTACGACGCCAAGCCGGATGAGGCAGCACGGCGAGCGTCTGTCCGCGCCTCTGAGGCC
This sequence comes from Oostethus manadensis, assembly GCA_024372805.1. Lineage (NCBI taxonomy): Eukaryota > Metazoa > Chordata > Actinopteri > Syngnathiformes > Syngnathidae > Oostethus > Oostethus manadensis. Next base: position 7,959,849 of record QODF01000041.1, read on the forward strand.
GATGCTCCATGAACCACTGCCCGCCGTGGACTGTGAGAGCCTGGCGGCGGTGACAGGTGTGCGCCTGAGCCGCCATGACGCTTCCTCCAGCCGACACGCAGCCGCACACCGCGTTGACAGCAAACAGTTCGCGGCTTTGCGGCAAAGCGGTGCGGGTGTGCTGCGGAAACACAATATCATCGTCTTCACTGCTCCTCCGTTAACGAGCTCCCAGGCCTCAGTACCATGATGAAGATCACGGCTTACTGCCGACAGACACCAAGCTCCGGGAGCAGGGCGCCATCTTGCCGTAAAGTCATCCGGTGGGCAACGTCGTAAAACTATGACAAAAATCCTCGTAAGCAAGCGGCGCGGTTTTCTCCTTCATCATAGACACAAACTCAACTGGAACACTCTATCCCATACATAACCACATAACTACTTGATTTGAGCCAATACGGAAACGTTTTAAGAACAAACGTTGCTTAAGTTATAGAAAAAAGTGTTTTATTAACACATTACTGTGTAACAAATTAAAGTTCAAGTATTTCTAGGAAGACTGTGATGTAACTTCACCAATTTAAATGAAAATGATGAATTTAGTCACGTTACAGTCTGCTGTTGTGGTTGTCAGACAGTCTGAAGTTGGTAGAGCTTGGCTCCTTTCTTCAACAGGAAACCTTGTTCATTCAGGGAACTCACCATACCATCAAAGTCCATCACCTGCATACATAAAATACTGTATATCAGGGACCAGAAAGAAAATTAGGACTAGTTGTCAGTTTGCTACTAAGGAAACATGCACAAACTGCTCTGCCACTTCTTCACGCCTTCGCTCTGTTGGGCATGTGTGGGCAGGTGTGTTACTTTCATTGTAACAAGAGTCACTGCTTCTAATTTCACACACATGTGATGAGTGTGTTTACACATACACTCGAGTTCAATGGAGAGTCTCTCACTCTCTCTCTCACACACTTTACCTTTATGTTCAGTCTCAGTGCCACAGAGCGAATGGTCTGAAGGTCAAACTGTTTCTGATTGGTCTGCTGCGCATGTGCATGCAGGGCGTTGATGAGTCGCTTGGCAGCGCTGCGCTGACTCATGCCTGCTCCCAACTGGGAGCGTTCAAAGTCCAAATTGCCCAGACCATCTGAGTACGTATCCACAAGACTGCACAAACACAATAGCACAGGGAATGGGAGGCGAGACTACATAGCTGTCTTATCTTTGCAACTAAAGCTCAGAAAGTGTGTAGGCATTTTACTCCCACAACCTCAAAATTCTTTGAAGTTTGAGCCACAAGATTGGTTGGCTGGTCTGCTTTGAATAGCCCACCGACTACCACCCTCCGTCTGTAATGGCCATAAAGATGTCGCTGTGACTCCTACCTGTGTTTCATAATCTCCACCACATCCTCAGCATCACTCTTGGTGGCTGTCTCTCTGAGATCCAACCTGGCTCTTGCCTGCATGAAAGCAGCATTGACACATAAGGTTTCCTTTTTAATGTCATACAATATTGAGTCTTAGGTGTTCCAGGATGCACGATGACTAATGTTGCTACCTCTGTGAGTCTGATAAGTGACTCCAGCTGGCGAGTGGTGATGGGTGTGCAGTCAGCAGAGAGCGACTGAGACCTCAGTGACAGGTAGAAGTCTTGGAGCGTTTGTGCAGCTTCAGAAGAGAGCTTTGGGTGCACATAATGGCGAGCGTAGCTGATGTACTTCCTTAACAAGCATGCTGGAATGGGGTCAGAAGCTTCACCTGCAGGGATCTTCAAAACAAGAGTGTCTGTGTCTCAGTTGTCACTCTTCCGTACTTACACTTACAAGGCTTTTGAGTGCTTAAGTGCGTTCACACGGAGAAGTTCAGCAAAATGCAATGAACTGTCAGTACCCAGATGTTGCACTTAAAATGTCCAAAATGATGAATGCAGTGCTGGACACTTACCACCCTCAATAGTCAGAGTCTTAGTTATGTAGCAGTAGGGGCAGGGCTACTAAACACATGCAATCCAGAAAAAGTAATAAAACAATCGATTAACATATTTGATCATGATTAATCACATTTTGCTCATAGTTGCATTTGATCACAAGTAAAAACAAGTTTATAATAAATAGGGATGTAAACCTAAAACTACATACAATTTTTATATGGGGATGTCAATATTGGAAATATGGGATATTATTTTATTCAAAAATAATATACAGCTAGAAATCCCCCAGTTTTTGAATGTTTCATGGAAGCGGTGATTTGTCCCACTGTTTGATGGTCCTTAAACACACCTTCTGTTTTCACCTGGCGCACAGATTAATATTCTTTATTTTACCCTTTTTGTTTCATCTCATTTTTGGTTCTAAATGCTGATACTATGTTGCTATAATGTGCATATTTGTGGTACATAAGCTCTATCAAACTCCAGGTGGATGGTGGTCAGTATTAATTTAGTGCTTTTTATTTAATGTTGTTGCTGGTTGGTGTGTGTACCGTCCACTTATCTTCACCTTCAAACGGTCAGACAGTGGCATGTCAGAGTGTTCCAGTAAGATGGAGGTCTCAGTGTTGCTGTTTTCCCTGGTAACCACAATGCTGCTGGTTTTGCCTTTGCCTGCCCGGTTTGCCATGACATGTTCAGACAGTAAGCGGTCATGTGACTCGTCTGGGATGTCCAGGAGGAGAAAGATGACATCAAAACGGGAGAGTAGCGGAGAGCCCATCCTGACAATGAAGAGCGACAGACATCAGAGGCAGAAATCAATGAGATGCTATGATCGAATCACTGCTGATCCTACTTCAAATTCTCAGAGACGCTCTTGGCTTTGTTGTAATGTCCTCTGACAGGGTTGGCGGCAGCTACCACAGAGGTTCTAGCTGGCAGGGAGGAGACGATTCCTGCCTTTGCCAGACTCACAGTCTGCTGCTCCATGGCTTCCAAGAGAGCCTGCTGCTGGCTGCCCAGCTTGTCAAACTCATCAATGCAGCACAAACCTAATAAAAACAGGATGCATGGTGACTAAACATTTGTAGCCTACACAGAATGCATGTTCTTATTATTATCTATTTTACCACAAGATCACATAGATTGTGTCAAATAAGTGTAAGACATTACATCTTACTCTTTCCCACCTTGGTCAGCCAGCACCAAGGCTCCAGCCTCTAGAGCATAATCTCCACTTCCTGGATCTCTGTATAAACTGACTGTTAGTCCTGTAGAAACAAACAACACATGCTTTAAAACTGAAAACTTTTCACACATTTTTATGTTCACATTCATTCATACACACTTGTGACTATACTTAAACGTTTAAGATGACAAAAAATGGATGTTACCAAACAAAAAGTGAGTTTACTACAGCCACACTGCCCTATGCAAGGTGTAAAATGAGGCCTGTGTATGAAGGTGTTGAGATAGTTTACCTGCAGTGCTGGCGCTGTTGCCACATACATAAATTCCCCTCGGAGCCACATTGCAAACAGCCTAGATAAATAACAAAAATGCATTTAATGTATTTCATTATGTTACAAACTCGACCATCTCAGGGGGATAAAGCCAATGCACCTGTAGCATCTGGCTCTTGCCCAGCCCAGGGTCTCCCACCATCAGGACGTGTGGATCTCCTCTGACGGGGACGCTGTTCTTATCAGTGTGCTTCTGTCTGCCTCCAAACAACACCAACACCAGTGCAGCTTTTACCACCTGCCAACATGCAAGAGCACGTCATTGTGACAAGTCAATGCAATACATGCTAACCAAACAGGGCTGACAGAGTTGTTGGTGGCGCTCACCAGGTGGCCGTAGATGACGGGACACAGAGAGCTGGTGCAAACAAAGGGAATGTGTTATTCAACATCTTTCATTACAAGTAATGATATTTTTACTTTTTTTTGGAGGCTAGTGGACTAGTGAGGCATGTTTCAAGAAGAACAGCACAGTAGTGAAAAATAGATAAAAGATGGCACAAAGAGGACATAAGCAGGAAAACACTTACTTAACTATCAGTCTAAGCAGATCAGGCTGCGACTGGATTTCCTGGATGGCGTAGAGCTCCTTAAGACTAAACTCTTCACCTCCAGAACGATTCTCATTTGAACCTCTGGACCCTGGACCTCCTGACTTGGACTGCTGACCTAAAAACATTCAAAAGCTCTGGTGATGAAACTTTATTTCAGGGCTGACCAAACATTTCCCATTGAAAAGAAACATTGAAGAAAGCGGGGTCACTTTAATATTTTGTACATTTGTTTATTTAACACACTGAAACCAATTCAGTGTAGGTCAACAAGTGTTAACCAGTTAAGTTTATTTAAAGAAATCTGTCAGCTTTCTAATGTAGTTGCCAAATTAAATATTTGTATTACTATTAGTGGGATTTCTTACATAACATTCAACATTTCAACACAGTGGTATTATCTCCATCCTTTATTATTACAAAAGGTATAAACTTGTATTTTTTGCCATTCCATTCCATTTTCTTCCGCTTATCCGGGTCCGGGTCGCGAGGGCAGCAGTTTCAGTAGGGAAGTCCAGACTTCCCGGCCTCCGGCGACCTCTTCCAGCTCCACCGGGAGGACACCAAGGTGTTCCCAGGCCAGCTGTGAGACATAGTCCCTCCAGCGTGACCTAGGTCTTCCCCGGGGCCTTCTCCCGGCTGGGCATGCCCGAAACACCTCACCAGGAAGGCGCCCGGGAGGCATCCGGACTAGATGCCCGAACCACCTCAACTGGCTCCTCTCGATGTGAAGGAGCAGCGGCTCTACTCTGAGCTCCTCCCGTATGGCCGAGCTCCTCACCCTATCTCTTAGGGTGAGTCCAGCCACCCTACGGAGGAAACTCATTTCCACTGCTTGTATCCGAAATCTTGTTCTTTCTGTCATGATCCATAATTCATGACCATAGGTGAGGGTGGGAATGTAGATCGATCGGTAAACAGAGAGCTTTGCCTTCCGGCTCAGCTCTCTCTTCACCACGACGGTCCGGTACAGGGACCG